>NC_051173.1:4511751-4949457 GCF_013339725.1 Rhipicephalus microplus
GTTTTTTATGAGTGCGCGTGCGTTTTTTTTCTCTTTCTACCCCCTCTTTCTTTCCCCTACTTCCCTGCCCCCGGCGCTGGGTAGCAAACCAGATGCCAATGTCTCGTTAACCTCCCGGCCTTTCCTTTCTTACTCTCTCTCTCTCTCTTGAGTACCAAATAGAATATTTTCGAATCTCCGGAGACATATTTCAGTTGTTGACAACGTCAAGTCAGCAATGTGGCACGTTTACTGTCTTCGTAAAGAAACGTTATTTCATGGCGAAACATCAAATTCACTTGCATATGTTAACCTAACAAATACTTTTCATGTTCCTTCTTTCCTGCAGAATATTGACAAACAAAATATGTCATCGGCATTTCGTGTCATGCACATAATGTGCGTTGATCAGTCTGAAAGCTGTAGCATATATATATATATATATATATATATATATATATATATATTTATATATATATATATATATATATATATTGTAATGAATTAATGAATCTAAATAACGGACGCTCTGCTGGCAATGAAGAAGACGATGATGATCGGTGGTTGTTGTACCGCTCGCCATTAGCCAGACCTGCCTGATAAAGCACATTTTGCCAAGCTGCGTCTGAACCTTTTTCGACGTACAACACCTGTATTTTAAGTGGTGGAGTAGCCGGGGTTCCCATCAACCTGGAACTTCGCAATCAGACGCTACCCTCACCGTTCACCATGACTGCTCCTGGCCCCTCTCAAGCTGCCTTACCAACGACAGTCTACTGTACTGGCGTGCCTCGGCAACGCGACCCACCAATTTTTCGCGGCAATGACGAACAAGACGTCGAGGACTGGTTCGTCGAGTACGAAATCGTAAGCGCTTCCAACAAGTGGAACGCCTGCGACGAGCTCACAAGCGTGCGCTTTTACCTCGCTGATGTGGCCAGCCTCTGGTTCAAGAACCACGAAGGCGAAATTACCAACTGGTCCACCTTCAGGACCACCATCGCCGCGGTCTTCGGTCGTCCCGCCGTGCGCCGGCTTCGCGCGGAACAGCGTCTTCGTAGTCGAGTCCAGCGCAGGGACGAGACCTTTACAAGTTACATTGAAGATGTCTTGTCTCTTTGCAAGCGCGTCGATGAATCTCTAACCGAACGCGACAAAATCAAGCACATCATCAAAGGAGTAGACGACGATACCTTCCAGATGCTCGTCGCTAGAAATCCACAGACCGTCACCGATGTTGTCCAGCTCTGTCAGGAGTACGACGAGTTGCGTAAGCAGCGCGTCTCGACGCGCAGGGCCGCTGAAGATTCGGCTGAAGTTTCCGCCCTCGTGCACGACGTCGCTGCTGATCACACCGTCTTACTGCCCCACATCAAACAATTCATTCATGAAGAAGTCGCGCGTCAGCTTTCTCTTGCGACAGAAGCATCTGCGCCAGTGACCTCGTTAGACCCACGTCTACGCCAGGTCATTGATACACAGGTCACGCAGGCACTGCCTCCATCGCCATCTGTCCCTACGCCGCTGACCTACGCTGCCGTCGTTGCTAGACCCCCCGCCCCACCTGTCTCTGGCGCATACCGGGGCACCGGGTGCTCTTACCCTACGACGCTGCCTACATACACGGCACCCCATCCCGTTTCGCGCCAAGCACCTTCTGTCGTTAACCCATGGCGCACCTTGGATAATCAACCCATCTGTTTCGCATGCAGTTTCATGGGACATATAGCACGCTACTGTCGCCGTCGCAACTTCCAACCTCCAAACCATGGGAATTCTGCAAATTACCAGGCTGCCCAGAATCCCAAGCGACCATCTTCTCCTATCACCAACTCATTGTCCCCACGACGCCCTGTCGATTCTAGCCGGTCATTACCAACCCGTCGCCCATCTGTCTCCCCGATGCTTCGGCGCACGAGCCCCGCTCGAGGGGAAAACTGACAGCCGCAGTTCCGGAGGCAAGAACTGCGTCGTCGTCAAAATTTCTAAGACCTCCTCTTTGTCCGACCAACGAAATTGATGTGCTAGTAGAAGGTGTTGCTGTACGTGCACTTGTCGACACAGGTGCCGTCGTTTCTGTAATTAGTGAAAAACTATGTCACGATTTGAGAAACGTTACAACGCCGCTTACGAATCTTGCTCTGCGTACAGTCACCTCCCATTTCATCGCGCCGACAGCTCAGTGCACAGCACGCGTTCTTATTCAAGATGTTTGGTACGCCGTCAACTTTGTTGTTCTCCCACGTTCATCTTACGACGTCATACTAGGATGAGATTTCCTTTCTACCCATCAGGCCCTCGTCGACTGCGCTCGTGCTGAACTCACGTTGACGAATCCGTGCCTTGATATCGACCACCACAGCCCCTCGAAAGTGTTTGCCGCAGCTGACGTCCGCATCGCGCCGTTGTCCGCCGTCCTAGTGCCTTTGTTTTCCCCTGCTCCCACTAACTCGACACTCCTGTTCCAACAAACTATAGCTAGTGTGCAACACCGAACCATCGTCCTCCCGTTTGCCGTCATCAACTTTTCCAATGGTTCGGCGGTACTTTATGCGTGCAACGTTTCTGCTTGCCCGTACATCCTGTACGGTAACACTGCTGACGGTAACCGCTGGATCATAGTTGCCGTCGACCATCTCGCGCGGTATGCCAAAACTTCATCCCTTCCCTCGTCTACAGCAAAAGACGTTGCGACTTTCGTACTTCACAACATCGTATTACGTCATGGAGCACCTCGGGAGTCACTGAGCGATCATGGTCGCGTATTCTTGTCAGACGTCATCAGAGCATTGCTGCGTGAGTGCCACGTCGTTCCCCGCACTACAAGGGCCTATCATCCCCAGACCAATGGAATGACAGAGCGCTTCAACCGCACCCTTGCTGTCAAGCTGTCTATTTATATCTCGTGAGACCACTCCAATTGGGACCGAGTGCTCCCGTTTATCACGCTCGCCTATAATACCGCCATTCAAAGCACTACTGGGTTCTCTCCTTTTTTCCTCCTTTACGGACGCGAACCTTCTTGCACTATGGACACCATTCTTTCGTACAAACCTGACTCCTCAGAGTCCACGACTTTGTCTCAAGCCGCTACATACGCTGAAGAATGCCGCCAACTGGCAAGATCATTTACAACCCTAGACCAAGGACGCCAAAAGCACCACCATGACGCATCAAATAACACTACTTCCTATGATCCAGGTTCACTCGTCTGGCTGCATGTCCCTTCTGCTACACCTGGCCTTTCTACCAAGTTGGTTCCCAAGTATCACGGCCCATATCGTGTGCTACAAAAAACGTCACCAGTGAATTACCCCATTGAGCCACTGGAACCATCTTCTGACCAACGTCGTCGTGACCAGGAAATTTTCCCCGTCTCGAGACTTAAGCCCTGCTACGACCCTCCCGTGTTTACTTGTCCATAGGTCGCCAGGATGGCTCCTTATTCCGCGGGGAGTAATTGTAATGAATTAATGAATTTGAATAACGGACGCTCTGCTGGCAATGAAGAAGACGATGATGATCGGTGGTTGTTGTAGCTCGCGCACGCCGCTCGCCATTAGCCAGACCTGCCTGATAAAGCACATTTTGCCAAGCAGCGTCTGAACCTTTTTCGACGTACAACACCTCTATTTTAATATATATATATATATATATATATATATATATATATATATAGTCCAGTAGATCCTCCGTGAGCGGTCACAACGTGGTTTATTTCGACGTTTCGGCCTAGAGTCTGGCCTTCATCAGGATTAAAGATACAGATACCAACACCGACAAACTGTATCTTTAATCCTGATGAAGGCCAGACTCTAGGCCGAAACGTCGAAATAAACCACGTTGTGACCGCTCACGGAGGATCTACTGGACTATATACAACGCTACGGTCACTCAACCACCATGCCTGCCTATATATATATATATATATATATATATATATATATATATATATATATATATATATATATATATATATATATATATATATATATATATATATATATATATATATATATTATATATATAATAACGAAGAGTTACGAAGGGCTAAAAGTCAGGGAGTACGACCAATCAGCTCAAGTTTCACTCTTGTTCAAGCCTTGTTCACGGTTAACCGGAATTACATCTGGTTAGCTACTTTACACTGGGGGGCAAGGAAAAGAAATGAGAAAAAGAAAGCGGAGAGAAGAAGCAGACGTGAGCAAACAAAACGCAAGGTACTAACCACCATACGATCATGGCTGCCGGGCTGGACAAGCACACACTATAAATTAGATATACAGGGCAAATTTTAAGGTGTTCAGCTAAGCATTCAACTGAACTCTACACGCATGTTGTTCGCGTGTTAAACCTAACACATGCTCTTCGAGAGTGTGAGAAGCACGTACTCCCTTTTGGAGTTGTTATATATCCATAGAATGGCTTAAAATTACATGTACATTTAGCTAATGACTCTAGGAATGCTGCATGTTTTCGATGTTTAAGATAAATTGCACAAAGAAACGGGGTCACGAAAAGAAAGCACCTGGGTAAATTGCTGCAGTGTTTCCCTTCCGTGCTCTATCGCGCTGCTTATTTTCAGAATGTATAACCAAGTTTTATTATTTTTACGTTGAATTTTCATAGCAAGACCCTGTGCGACGGTGTACGGCATGCTGTGCACTTTTCTTTCTGTTTGAAAACTACGCGCGTGAAGTGACTCTCCTGCGTCTCCTGCTGTGCAATGGCGTTCAACGTATTCTTTTTTTTCTTTGTTTTTAATAAGCCTCACAAGCCGGCTTATCACCACCGTCTTTTTGCTGGCGTAATGATTTAAATAATTAGTTACATTCCAAACTTTGTGGAACCCGACATTAATGTATGATGAATACAAATGACACGACTACGACAATAGAAACGTGACACGTACGCATGACACAAATACTGAGTTGGTTCCACTTGTTCTTTGTGATTGCGGAGCCATGTGGTTTGCTTTATTAAAATAGCATGACATGAATGTACCAGGAACAAGAATGGCATGTCATGACAAGAATATGAATGCTTGTGTGTCTTGTACGCTACCTACTTCTCATCACATTTATTTTCGCAGTTCGTGGGAGCCAGCGGCTCGTACAGGCGTAGTTTTAACGTTAGGCGCATCTATAGCCTTCCGGGTCTCTTTGCGGCCCCATGGTGAAGTTCGCCGCATTATTTACCCGGAGTTCCACATTGCTAATGGCTAGTGAAAGGTACCATATTGTGGTGTGTGCCTAAATGGCAGTGCTCTGAAAACTCAAATAAGATCTTGCACCACTGGTGGTAGTCAATAGTTGTTTCTGCTATTGAATATCGAAGTTTTTATACGATTGCGTATGAATACAAATTAGTGTCCACAAGGATGGACTACCCATTTGTTCACCTGAACTATAGACAAGTGTTCGAATTACATGCCTCGCTCCGTAACAAGATACACCCATAGATGGCGTAACTCAATGAGCTACAGTTGAAACGGAAGCCACGTGGTGAAAAGGTGAAGGGCAGCACAAACATGAATAGGAACTAATGCCTCGGTAGCAGAGCAGGGTGTATCAGGGGTTGCCGCAAGTTAATTCCCGCGCATCTCTGCGCTTTAGATCACGTAACTTCAGAGAAGCATATAATAAAAAAAACATCACAAGGACTGAGGAATACTGTTCCCGTGCTAGAACTGGAGCGGTGCTGTTGGTGCAAGTTTCACATTTGGTGAAACTGGGCTTATTTCTTTTCTGCAGCAGTTTTTTTTCTCAAGACGCCTCTTCGGTGAACTTTACGGTCTAGCACGGGAACGTCACTTGAAACCTTGAGGCTTATCTATGCGTCGCACTTTCTAGACTACGCAGGGAAAAAGTAGTGAACATGCGCCCTATGTAAATCTGTGCGGGCTTTGCTGAAAACAGAAAAGAAACAGCCAAAATTCGGAAGGTAAACATCTTCCTAAAAGGAGGATAAACTCTTGAAATAAAAAAAATATTTGTAGAAACTATGTTTTTGAAGGATTGATTATCCTCACATTCCGCAGTAATGAGTGAAGCCCGTGTTTTCGTAGTTTCGCAAAGCCCCAGGATTAATCGGAATGTGGATCACCCGAAATTGCAAACACTCCCGACTCTCTCTCACTCTTTCTATGGCAAGAGTGTGGCGCTAAATCACCACCGCGCGATATGAGGACCGTGCCGCGGGCAGCAGAGAACATCGGAGCACCTCGCTCATCCGGCCAGATGACCGCAACACAAACACGAAGCTCTGATGAAGTACGCGCATTCACGCTGGCTCCAGCTTACGCGATAAATGGGCGTTTCGGTTATTTATGGTTCCGGCCGAGATCAGACCTCTTCATTTTCCTCGCAATACCTGCTAACCCAGCCTGAATAAGCAGGTGGACTTGGATATGGATAGGGATTAGGGCCCTCTATGGTGCCCGATGGCCAGCTGCTTGTCTTGGGGTGCGAGAGCACCACAGGAGTTGGCTCCGCAGCAGCGCAGCTGTTCATTGCGTGAGATTTCCATTGAAAATAGGAAAAACTTCCGTAAGCTGTCGACTGATGATGACTTGCCTTTTCATTTAGTGTCTTGTTTCTCTGTCCTTGCTGTTCTCTGAGGCGCCTGTTCGTGGCGCAGCAAGCGACGATAATAATGTTGTTAAGCAGCACCTATACGGATCGGCTGCCTACTGCTAATTAAGGTCTCGATAAGAGTTCGCGTGGGTGTAGGGTGCTCTTGGAAATATTTCTTTTTGGCTCTCTTGTTGCAGTTCTAGTCTTGAGAACGTTTATCTCACCAGCTCCGCTGTTTACGTTTCCAAGTATATACAGCGGACGGAGGCGATTCAGGTTCTTTTCTTGCTTATTATATTTTTTCCTTGCTTGGGTGCTCAAAATGAGCATGGTAAGCGTGATCTGAAAAGAAAGCGATTTTCTTTTGCCATATTTAGACTATTTATTCCAGTTCGCGAGAAAAACATTGTTACGCGGTAACCGTCAAACGAGTGTGGTGAAAACGTCAAATTTGTGCAGTGCCGAGCATTGATAAACTACTGTGAATAAAATAAAAAGCAGAAATGTTTCACCGTTTGTTCATGCATGCATCAGTGAAAGAGCTGAGGTATTTGCAACACAGAATTAAACTGTAAAACTTGGCGCGTACGTCAGATAGGGAGCAAACTTTGAAGAGGCCCTGGCACAACCTGTTTCGGTAATACTCTTACACAATTACAGATTTAGAGTTGGGTTTAGAGTTTTTATTTACCCCTTTGTGGTACAGTAAGTTGTAGGGACATGGTAAAGAAAGCGGCATGAAACAGCTTGACGATGCCCCACATCCTAGATTCGCTGTAGTAACACGATATAATTACTGTACTTTTTGTCACCTAGTGAGCGTCTAATTGGAAGACACGTATTTGAGGCTCCATTTTAGTGCGTATAGAAATTTTGTTGACAATGTATGGCAGCTACCTATACTTTCGCTGTAGCGAGCGTGGTTCGACAACCCTCATTATTCTCAAAACATAAGGTAAACATGAAATCGAACGGAAAGACAAAGATATGAACATCGCAGAGCTGTACGCGTTTATCTCTCATCTCTCACTCAAGTGTATTTGTTGTACGTAGAGAAACGGTGGCGCCTGCGGTTTTGAGACCACTCGGAGAAAGGGAACACTCTGAGAAAGGGATCCAGCTGTACAAACAACTTTGGCTCCGGTCCAAGTCAAGTAATGACGTGGCATGACCCCGGTCCTTTGTTTTTATTTTCAACAATCCCACGTAGTATGTCAAATTATATTATTAAAGTTCTTGAGTGCGCAGAAAAAAGACCTACTGAAGAGTATATCTATTTTTACTTTTATATGTAGTCAATGTTTAAAAGGCTCTTGCTGTAACGAAGTGATTATGATTGCAGTTATGACTTCAGAAAACGGGCGAGCGCCAACGGATAAGCTGAGGTGTTTTTTGGCGTTGTGCTTTTTTTTGGCCATGTAGGTCCCTTCTCGACTGAATGGCATTACAACTCCTCAACTTTTACTAGAGTATTGACTTCGTGAATGACGCATTGTAATGGTATAATAAACTGAGGATTCATTTTCTGACGACCACATTGTAGCAATATGTATTTTCAGAGCGATGCGTCAACTTTGTCGGCCTGTTTCTTTCTAGAGGCATCAACTTTCATACTAACTCTACTGCAGCTTTCTTTTGCCTAAAATGTTGCAGAAATGTATATGACCTTTCTAGTCTACTGATTCCACAACTATAAAAACTCTTGTGAAGAAACATGCAAGCAATATGGAACGCACTGAACACAGTAGTAAAAGACAGAATCACGGTAATAGCTATTCACTTTGTTTGTTTATTTGTCTTATAGGAACCGTAGACCTTCCTAGGAACCTTTATGTAAATTAGAGAAAGGCTCCGTTAGCTTTTCTGATACCCCTGGCCGTTCTAAGTGAGTGCTTTGTTCTAAGAACTTCGCTACTTTTTTTTCTTCATTTCAAGCCGTTATGACGCAGCCACGGCGTGAGGGGTTTCTTATACGAGATCTCGTGCACCAACAGATACCCGTTTTTTTTTCGGACAGCGTATAGTGTGATCCATTTAGTGAGGTGGCTATAATATCACAATAGAATCAATGTCAGCGTGACACACGAACGGGACAAGAGACATGCGTGATACATAAAATAATTAACTCTCGGGTATGCACAAAATACAAGGAGAAAGGAACAAAAACTTGACCTGTCTACGAGTCTCGCTCGCTGCATTCCGTGCCGACTGGTTGTGCCCTCGTGATCTCCGACGTCAGCGTAGCTCTGGCTGACTGTGCTGGCCCCACGTCATTTCCTGACAGCGATCTCCGATGGCAGCGTAGCTCTGACCTACTGGACTTGCCCTACGCCATCTCCTGACGACGACAGGAGCTCTCGCAAGTGGTGCCCCGTCCTCGGACTCCTGTGACCGTGTTTCCATCTTTCTTATCGCTCCTATACCTCATATGTCCTCGCTCACTGTCCCAGCGCATCTCTCTCTCTCTCTCTCTCTACCTTTAATCCTATCCTTTTAATTCCTCCTCACCCCCATTCCCTTGTGAGCTACTGTTGAGGTGTCGCACCCTGATGCAGACAGTTACGGGGCTTACTTTTCTCTTCTTTTCTCTCTTATAACCACTTTTCCGTCTACGAAGACAACCAGTGAGCGAAGCTCCCTCGGAAAAAGGGACGCAAACGACAATGCGCCTAATGTCACTGCTTGCTTTCATGAAGGCGGTAGGGTGGGGAGCGGGTGGGGAGAGAGTTTGCCTCGCTCAGTGGCGGGAACGACTGAGCGAGTGAGTGTGCGGAGCACGACTCGCTCTATAGATTTCATTCCGACCGATTATGCTCCTGCGACCTCCGACGACAGCGCAGCTCTGGCCGACTGGGCTCGCCCTGCGCCATCTCCTGACGCCGACAAGAGCTCTCGTCGAGTGGTGCCCCGTCCTCGGACTTCTGCGACCTTGTCCATCTTTCTTACCTTCTTCTTATTCCCGTGTGTCCCTGCGTCACGCTTTCTCCTTCCCCCTCTCTCTATGTCTATACGTTTTAACCCCATCATTTTGATCTCTCCTTACCCCCATCCCTTGTGAGCTACTGTTCAGGTATCCTCTTCCTGAGAGACAGTTACGGGGCTCACTTTTCTCTTCTCTTCATTTAAAAATCATTCCCCCCTCCCCATCTGCAGTGGCGCCTGCGCTCTCGCTGCACCTGGTGTTTTTCTCGGCGTGCTTGCCCGGCAAAGGGAGCTTCGCTGGCGACGGGACGCTGCCGTGCGGGCCTAAGAGGCTTTGCTCCGAAAAATTTATTTTACCACAAGGCGGCGCAACGGAAATGCTCGTGGCCCTTATTTCTGGGGTCCGCAGGTCCTTGGCATCTTCTCTGCCCATTTCACCAGCCAAAGCTAATCCTCAAAGGCTGAACTGGGCAGCAGTACCTCTTGTTGTTCGTCTGGGTTGTGCGTGTTGTGGTGTTTGTCATTGTTTGGTGTTCACTCTCAATTGATCTGAAAGAGGTTGTGTGGTCCCGCACCAAAAACATATGCGTATCTCTCGAGGCTGTGTGGTACAATACGTGTAGCCTGTGGAAGTTGTGTATGTAGATGTCTGAAGTCTGCATAACGTCGCAGATTGCATTGATGCGAGGGTTTTGTGTGGTACTGAATGCATTTTTGTGTTATCCCTCTTGTACCGAAGAACTGTAGCAAACGCAGGGTCTAAGGTCGTTGGGCCCTCTATTGCAGTAACCGAGGAGCTTCGGTGATATGCGATGCCTCGAGCCGCCTCATCTGCAAACAGGTTCCGGTGATACACTCATGTCCTGGCGCCCACATTATGGTCAGGGCGTATTTAATTGTGAAGTCCTTAAGATTATTGGTTAAATTTGGTATGCCTTCGTACCTGTTCTACCCAGCTGGTAGCTCTTACATGTAGCATTCGAATACGTCATTATTATAAGCGGAGCTTTTCGCATCTTGCCATCCTCGATTGCCCGGTAAACCACTATTTGAGCCGCTTCTGTTATGCAGAATTGTGCTATTCGGATACATCTTGTTTCTTTATCTTTCTCTTCTCCCTCCAAGGCACCGCTTGTAAAGTTTTTCCTATTTACAGTATGTGACCCATGCCACCACGTCCTTTGCGTTTGACTGATATAGTGCTGCGTCTGTGAATGTCACCAAATTGAAATATATTGTCTACTCATCTATGTAAAGTACTCTTGTTTTCCTTCTGGCATGTAGAGATTGATCCGTGTTTTTTTTGGTACGGGAATATCTTGTACCATTCTCTGAGAAATCAGGACGATTTGCTTGGTTCTTCCGCGTGCCGGTAACTGCTTACCGAGGTCAATCCTTTGAAAAAGTTCTCTACAGAACGGCGTTCGCAGCAGGTGGTCACCTGGGTAGCCAGTTGTGCTTCAGCTAGCTCTTCAAATCTTTTGTGTAATCCAAGCGCGAATAGCTTTTCAGTGAAATTACTTTGTCGTAATTGCAGAGCTGCTTTATATCCTTGTTATTTGGGTTGCCTTTCCTTTCTCCTGTGTAGGCAGCTTGATATTTGAACCGTGCCCACAGTGGTAGTATTTCAGTGGAATAGGGATGCAAAAGGTGCACCCCTGTATTAAATGATGAACAGGATAAGGAACCCTAGCTGCAGGCAAATTATTCAGCATTGAACATCTCCGATGCGCCTTTATTCAAGTTCCGATTCACGAAGGTACAATGAATGAATGAATGAATGAATGAATGAATCAATGAATGAATGAATGAATGAATGAGTTTTATTAAAAGTGTGCCAGTTTCTTTCGGCCGAGGAATGTGCAAGCCCCAAAATGTACTTTGAATGAAAAATGCCACATGTACTCCTCACATTAAATGTTACATTTGTGGCAAACTTGCAGACTTTGTAACTTTATCATTGTGTTGCGCAATTCTTGCGAAGAACCAGCGATAATATGAGACGGTTTTTTAATAATTACTTCACTCGTTGCCTGAAAACTATTAAACACACAGAGAAACTGATGCTCCCTGAAAATGTGTAGCAGTCGGTAAATTATTTGAGAGAGAGTAATGGTTTCTTACTTTATAATAACATTTTGCGTCTTGATTTCTCAGAGCCTAATGATAGCTTTATATAAGATAAGACCTTTTAGTGGTTGGTAAAAGTTTCCGTAGAATCCTTTTATAAGGAGTAGCTAGCTTTATGGTTCTTCTTTGAGGCACCTTGATAATGCGGCCACAAGATGGAACTGTGGAAGAGTGGTTTCAATTATTCAGGTACGCAGCGGCAGTTGCCCCACTCCCTAGCTTTATTTTTGCTCTCACATGTACAGTAAATAGACAGGCAAAAACACAGCAACGGTGCATTGTTACCTTGCTTTAGTGGGTTTTTTCGCATGCCAAAGAATCTGTAGTTTCATAAGACATCTCTAAGAAGACACTTCAGATAACATGATACATAGGATTTTTAAGCCCATCACCACTGGGAACGAGTGTTTATTAAAAAAAAAACGTGAGCAAATCCACACTGCGCAAAAGGTCATAGTAGACACTTCAGATGAGGTGATACGTAAGGTTTTAAGCTTATCACCTCCGGAAACGAGTGGTTAATGTTCTCATAACATAGAAAAAACGTGCACAGACGCACATTTCGCTAACGGGTCAGAGTAGCCTTGTCTCAGAGACATGGGATAGTTGAATTCTGCAAGAGGCAAGAGGCTGTTTTAATGAAACAATGTGCGACTAGCGAGATAGCCCAATAAATTGGGCAACAAGTGCCACGCTTATTTCTTGCGCAACAAAAGAACCCGAAAAGCACGTCTCAAGAAGTTGCGAAATTTGTTCTTCTTCGTAATCCAGACCTTGAGTGGTAATTTAGGCGGTCCATTGACATTTCTGTATATCGGCATTGAGCAATGTAACGGCTTCAACTAATGGAGTCTCCGATGACACACATGACACGTACGCACATACGTACACACGCATACACAGACTGATACATAAGGGTGCACACATGCGCAGAGAGATACACAGGGGTACACACACCTACATGCACAAACTGACGCACGTAAAAGAAAATAAGTAAAAGAAAGGCAGCCTTGCCGCTAGACCAACTCATCTCAATATGAATGTGTTTGAAGTTGTGTATGCGATACCTTTTAGAATTCATATGATTGTTTCCAAATTGCCTGGTAGTAGTGAGCTCTACTTACTTCGAATGTGTCTTTAGTTTCTCGACTAACTGATGCAGCGTGTTTTTTACAGAAGAGCAAAAAATAAAGTGCTACAGGTCCACATCGCAAACACTGTCGAAATGGCTAAGCTGGTAGCTTCCTTCATTAGCCTCATCCTCACTCAGAATCGCGCGCCTCTCGCTGGTTCACCCATTCTATCAAGCTTCATCACTCCCCTATTAGCGCACTTCTTATTGGTTCATTCTTTTCATCGAGCCCCACCCTCGCCCATCGTGGCGTGGCGCAGCCATTGTCTCCTACCGAGTACCACTTTCGCCACGCCAACAGATGGGAAGCCTCTATTATGATCAGCTTCACTGTTAATATGCATAGTGTAGCACTTATTTTATGGCTCCTCACTAACCCATGTTTGTGAGGTTAGTTTTAGAGATCTGCTTGGCGATGCGGAAAATTAAGTCACCCCATTTATACACGAAGGTGCTTTTATTCACGCGTCTCGCGGCTTATAGCTGGCGCTAAGCATTTTACAACGTGGCGCCTAACTACATTATTTCACCGAGACATACTTCTGAGTTCGGCTGAAAACTCGCGGCCACTGGCCTGTCTTCTTTTTTTTTGTAACTAGTAGCTGCCACTTCGTGATACAACGACAGCACCGAACCACTTATGTATCGTGGCTGGCTTCTCCTGTATCTCCTATGAAGCCCTCTCCGTGCTATGCGCCACACAGCCAATGGAGTTGCTCAAGCAAGATGGTTTGATGCGTGGTACGTGACATTCGAAGGATATCGAAGGTGTACACGTGGACCTAAAAAAACGAAAAAGAAACTTCGATGCGCAAAAGAACAACAACCACGCTAGAGCAACAACTCTCGTGAGAAACGGCGGCTGTTGTCGGTGGTAATCGAGACGGTTCTTTCTCGCACCGCATGGGGGCGCGTCGTTTTACGAAACCCGCGAACGATATGTTGTTTCGGCTGGGCATAGCAAGCGAGAGTAATCAGTTTGAAAAATTACCATCATACCTGATTGTGAAGCGCGAAACATACAATTTATGCTACGGTCTTCGTAATTTCGTTGTGCTACATGACACAAGGAAATGCCTGTAGCGACGTTTCATCTTTATTTGAGCTCGGCAGTGTGAAATCATGTTTCATGTATCAATGTTTGTACTATCAACTTACAATCGCACAATTTTGTGATGATTCCGTCTTAATTTATACCATAGGGGCTTTTTCGGCTCTCATTGGCACGCTTCACGAGGACCTAATTTATTTCCGCATGTGCATACTTATCTATATAATTTCGCAGCAATACAGAATTTTCACTCCGTAATGCACCACAAGGTAAATGCCGAACATAAAAATGCCTGAAAAAAAACTATTCTTTTTGCTTGAGTTAAAGCTAACTGGTTTAAATGGCTAAGGGGATTTAATGGCATCCATGATTAACACAGGCACACTCCAGAACTATGCCTTTTCTTGGTATATAGAGATATCATCGGAGGTTGACAATGATATAAACTTCTTTAATAGTAACAAACAACAAATGAAGGCCGCCAGTGATGGAAAACACTGCTGCGTGAGCATCGAAAGATAAGGTATCGCAAATATATACTGGGCATCCCCCCTTCACCGTTCACAAAATAATTGCATAGCAAAACTTCAACTGGGAGATGCCTGAGCTACACTACCTTACACCACCATCTGGTGTATATAGTTAGAAATAGTGTCTTCACCCGTAATTCAGTGGCGGTAGGCATATTACGGTTCTGCATATTTTAACAACAAATATTCATAGATTATGTGTAAGTGTTAAGGGAGACTAAAGGCAACTATCAAGTCAACCTTGATTGTTAAAATAGTGGTCCAGATACCTCGTAGTGCTACTTTTGTGCCATGGAAGGGACTATTTTGAAATAAAATCATGTTTTAGTGGTTCGTATCGGGTTAACGCACTTCAAATTACCCGCCTCAAGTTGCGGACTGACCGGACCGACTCACGTCACTGTTGCCGTGCACAACGTTGCCCGGCTTTACTGCGCTACTAGCAGCAGACCAAAAGAAGCGGGAGCCACAGCAGCAACAATGGCCATTGGTCAATTTCCCGTCATTGGCTCCGAGATTGCCGACGTTATTTTGGTTAAACTTCGCCCCGCTAGATGGCATCACCTGTCCAGTGTAACTACGCGAAAATTGAATTTTCGAACCACTTGTGTCATTCCCCACAGTAACGTCCGGCAATTCTTTTTTTTTTTCATGAATCAAACGGAAACGAACAAGCAGCATTTCATTGCGTCTCTTAATGCACGGAAGGTTCTTTAATTAGCGTAGTTAGTTCAATTCCTAGTGATTAATTGTAGGGACTCTGTCTGATGTCATCAGGATCATTTTGAGAATTTTCAACTAGGCGCATGTGTTCTTGTGCATTTTTGTTAATTTCTCGGTAAGTAGAACACTGTTGTTGATAATATTGCTGTTTTAGATGTGTCATACATGAAGCTTTCATTCTGACGTAAATTGTTATTTAGATTTATTGTCCCTCTTCGGTGGGCTTGTACATAGCCTTTAAAATAACAGATCACATATTCTTAAGCAGCTTAATATTCAGATATTATGAGTTAGGAGTTAATAACGAGTTATCAGCTGAGCAGTGGAGAAGGTGTTTTGATAAATCCCTTAGCTTCGAAGAGCTCTTTCAGGGGAAGCATAAGTCTAACATGTTAGCAGAGGAGAAAGCCATTTCAGGAAGCAAAACAACATTGCAACCATGCTTTTTTAGATTCTGGTTAAGCGAAACGGCGTTTTCATTGCTTGAAGTCGCTTCAAGGGTTCACAGTGGTTTACAGTGATATTCGCTTAGTTTACAGGTACTAACAGTACAACCACGAGCGCTGTAACTCAAGGAACTCCCAGCGAACAAAGTAAAAATGGATTGCCTCGCAAGTCGGCTGCCACCTTGCTGCCGATCAGCGTGGCTGCAGAGTGTCTTGCCCGGCATATTTTGCGATTTATTATGTTTTCCAAAATATCTGTATGTATCTCCGATATCCACGAGCACTTGGGAAAAACACTCGATAAATGGGTGCCACACACGCGTTTGTATTTAAATAAAGCTTCGTGTATGCAAGGGCATTAGACGTCTGTGGTGTAAGGCGCCGACCCTTTTCAAAGTGACGGGCTAATGTATTCTCCACAGTGCTGGTGTTTACCGTTAGGATATTTTGCGATTTCCGCGCCAGTGAATCGGGTTGTATGTCTCGCCTTTATCAGATATGCTCAGAGGATAAAAGCGAGCGAAAATGTTTTCATGTGCGCACTCAGAAACACGAATCGTGTGTTAGATTTTTGCCTAAAGGAAAAAAAACGAAAAAAACAAATGCACCAAGTAAACCAATCTTTTTTTCAGACTTCCTAGGAACGTGCTGGCTTGAAATCACAAAGCGAAGAACTACGAGACAGGAAGAGAAGTTTACAGGAAGTGTTACCCTCCTGTATGTTTACTGTGAACTCGTTCGGGTCTCGTTTTTTTTTTTGTCATTCCGAATTTGAAGTAAGCACGTTTTTTATTAGACACCAAACAAAACAACCCAGCCCTGTTTAACTGAAGAAAAAAAAAAGGTCGTCTGCGAAGATTTTACGAAGCACCAATGACTACTGAGAAATATACACAAAAAGATGCTAAAGAATACTTCTTGAAGTGTGCTCCAAGGCATCCTGGATTTCAAGCAGCCGTTTAAAGAGGATGAGATGGAGTGACAAACCGCAGTGCCTGAAAAACATTGCTGCTTTTTGAGACACGCAATAAATATCGCATTAGTGTGCGCACCTAAGCGACAACGGCATTCGCGTTCGTTTATCCAAGCGAACATGGCAAGGCGGCGCATCGAACATCGCGAAAGCGCCAGCAGCAAGTATTTCTCGTCGAGCACGCCGCTCTCGGAAGCCTCTCGAAATGCCCACTTCTTTTTTTTATTTTTGCAAATAGTAAAATAGAAGGGAAAATAAGTAACCCAGGGTTGTTTACCGCGCCTCAGGTGGTTTTAAATTTAAACAACTTCGCGAATTCGAAGCGAGCGCGCAACGGGTCCGTGTCGTTCGATTGTAATATTGTACGGCGGACAGTGGGATGGGTCCGTGGGGTAAGAGAAATTTTTAAGGAGAAATTTGTCAAGGACATATGTTTCAGCGGTAGAAAGAAGCGTGATCGCCCCCCCCCCCCCAAAAAAAAAAGAGACAATTTAGAAATAGTGGAGTGAGACCGGAAATGACTAAGGCAAGAGGTAACAGCCAGAGAGGACAAACGAGAAGAGGCATTCTGTTATGAGGAAACGTAAACAGCCTGCGGTGGCTAAGGCTGTCTTCGCACGAACTCACAGACAAGGAGGAAGAGCGCACCTTTGCACACGTGCGTGCGTGTGAGCTTGGCATGGTTCGGTATTCCGCTACACATCCTCCTTCGGCAATCGTAAGCTCGTAAGGGCGGGCGTTTTTTTTTTTTGCAGAACCGTTTTGTGCATCGTAGCTATATAGAAGTTTCAAATGCGAAGCATTTCTTGGCGAACTTCGGCGACTTGAGCGTATCTATCTATCTAGGCGCTTACGTTTGCGTGCTCTCGTGGTCACCCCCTTTACTTCTCGTGAACCAAAATTAGCATGGAAAGGTAAGATGGTTTGACGAATATGACGCGCTGGTCAAGACATGAATAATGTCACAATCCCGTTACGTACGTCGTCAATCGCTTCCCGCCAGACAGTGGCACATACCCACGGGCGGGTCTGTGCCACTGGTATGCGGGTATGTGCCGCAGGTGATTGACACTTAGTATCTACCCAGAAACGACGAGAACACACATGGGCAGTTTTAACGCTTGAGCGTTAAGCAATACCCGACATCCATAGCGTCGACACAATGAATACATAAAATAAGTGTTAAGAAAAAACCAGACATAGGCAGCGTTGACCCCCGACAAATGAAAATAATAAATTTCAGGGTCCCAGAAGGATTCGACCCCAAGCATTTTCCGTAGCAGTCAAGCATTCTAACACACTGCAGCGCTACGCCAGGTCTCGGAACTACTTTTCAAATAGACGCTAATCTTCATGAAACGTCAATAGTGGTTGCAGTGCTGCCTACACCCCCCCCCCCTTTTTATAAACATTACATATGTACCCCTTTCATACAGCTGTTACGTCGGGTTAACGTCAGTTGGGGTTAGGTGCCATGCCCTGAAGTTAATTTATGTAGCAGTGTCCAGGGCCAGCATCTTCGCGACCATCAGCGCTTCATATCACCTTCCGGTGTTGCTAATACGCATGCTCCTGCCGACATAGTTGCGCAAGTACAAACAACTGGTTAAATGAAAATCTGCAACTCTTCAACGTATATCTGTGCGTGCAACATTTTAACCTATATTAGGCGTCATTTCATGACGTGTCGCTCAATAAAAAAAATTGCAACATCGTCACCTTCTCTCCGCATGCTTCGCATAACGGCGATTCCCAGGTACGTGAGATCTGCCAAATTTTTAATTGCTCGGCCGATTTCGTCGAGGTTACCTATGACTGCGCGACCAGTAGCGAGAAAATAGCTGAAAGCTTTGAAAGAAGTGCTTCATGCGTTGGTGACAAGCGTAGCGCGCGAAGTTCGTATTGAGAGTGTGGGGAGGGATTGTTTTCTTTTATCGCGACGTTTGACGCTCACTAAACGCTGGATTTCGAATCTCACACTGCTAAAATTTTCCCTACAACTTTCACAGCCTCAAATTATTTATTGCACCCCTTCTGAGCCCCAGATAACGCCTTTCGCATTCAAGGATAACCAGAAACTGCGATGCGATAAAAGCAGCCTGTGTTGGTAAAGCGCCAAATTTCTTGCCGAGTACAACAGAATTCACGTTGTCGACAACACTTGATTTATAAAACAGATCAGCAAAATTTTATATTCCCACGGCGTGTGGTATGGGTGCTGAGTTGATGGACGTTGAGTTTTCATTCATAGCCACGACGAAGTTTCTTTAGGTGGCGTTGTTCATGGCAAATATTTCCCAACATTCGCACTGTTGTCAACGATTTCATTGACTTGTCTTGTCTTGTGTCTTTTCATTAACCTTAAAGTTTTCATGCCGAACAATTAGCCCTTGACAACAACAGCCTGCTGCTTCAAAGAAAACTTCCCCTATAGAAATACATTTTTGTAACAAATTCGCCAGCATGCAGTTCCAACAGCATAATTCTTACAAGTGGCAGCTGACCGGATCGTTTATTATAGAAAATCTTCAACAACCAACGTGACCCAATCATCTTTAGCGCCACATATACCCGCATCCTAACAGCTGATTTCTTTCCGCACCTTTCATTTATCTGTTTATCTCACTCTCTTTTGCTCTCTCCAAACACATTATTCACACAGTGGTCTATGTACTCGAACGTAAGAATACAGTGGGTATTTCCAAACGGAAATATTAAATAGTGCTTAGTTATACCAAATGCAAAAAAAACAATTTATGAATGAAAGTATTATCGCTAATATTTGTAGGACGATAACCACCCGTACTGTGTGAACGTTCTATGAGGACGATTTTGTATAAATGAGGCTTCAAATATTTTGTAGCGTCTACTCCATCAAGTAAGTTATGAACTGCGCCTCTTCTTAAGAACTTGTTGCTTGGGATGAGTGCATGCGAAAGACCACCTCGGTCGCAAAGCCAAACTCGCAGGTTTTGGTAGCCGTGCTTCAAATACGACCCTTAAGTGTACAAATAATTTATGTGTATCAGTAAATATGAAACACCGCGCTCCAGTCTGAATGCTGTCATAAGTGGCCGTGAACTGGGTATTCGTGAAATACACGTCGACGCACCCGGGTTTTACTAAGTATACAAATAGGTTGTGGCTGCGTTAAGGGGATCAAATCAACCTGCGACAGCGAGTTCTGTAGCCTGACACACGATCATTAATTAGTGCATACCTTGCTCTTTACTTGGTGTTCTGTGGTCCCGACGCAACCAACACCAGACTGGTGGAGAGCCATGCTCTATGCATGCCTGTCTACCAATACATTGGTTATGTGACACGAAAGAGGAGAAACAGATGTGGAAATCAGCCTGCTCTTAGAACTGGTGGCGGCCCTGTGCTGGCGAAAAATGGGGAAATAAGTAACAAGAGAGTAAAAATTGAGATAAACAGCAGAGAGCGACAAAAAAAAACTGTACGTGTTAGAGGTAGCTCAGACCTTTAGTATATGCGCCGACACCTCTTTTATCTAACGTTCTTTGATGCCCTTGATGGTGGCAACAAAATTTAACTACAGTATTTACTCACACGCTACTAGATGGCATAGCTATGGCTACCTGTTGAATTACATTTACTTAAGGAGGCTATTGTTCGACAGTAGTGGTCATTGTTTGCTAAGTTTTGTGTTTTGTGATATTTACAAAAACGAAGGCTCGACTTACTTTATTTTTACGTGTACGTACATATTTACCCTTATTAACGTAGTTTTGGGAAACGCGTTAACCTATGTCAGCGTGTCATGTTTTGGTTGTCAGTGCTGCACACTGTCGAACTGTAGCAGATGGGACCGGCGTATCCAAGTTTCAATAACGCAACTTTTTCCCACTACCCCCTTTCGTTCTTGCTGACAATAACATAAATATGATTTGATTTGATTTAACGTTGGATGTCATTTGATACAGAAAAACTTCTTTTTAGGCTCGATAGGGCTCAATTCTGCGGTTCATGGTAACTACCCGCTGTTATGAGAGTAACATTCTTTTTTTTGCAATTGTTATGCTGTGTCCAAGTTGTTAAAACTTTTTATTTGTGACATATTTTTGGTGTTGAACTATATTTGCAATTAGCTGTCTTTTTGCTGATGAATATTTTCCGAAGCTGTTTTGTAACTCTATTTCATACACCAGCCGTGTGCTTTTGTGCTCTACTAAGCATCCTCAGGAATCGAAAGAGGCGAAGAAATATTGTGAGCATTAGAGCGGAAATAAACACAAAGTGTTACTTAACGCAAGCTAGCATATATGAATTCACTGCAGGAAAACAAAAGTGAGATTAAAGGCAGAGATGGTATTTCAGCATAGTCGGTATACTACCCCGCACTGGGAAAACGATAGGGAATATTTAAGTGCAACAAATATGCTTAAACATGAAAAACTGATATATTCGCGTCATCATATTCTGCGGGAAATTGGAGTTTGAGATTCAAGAGTCCACCAGTTATTTATCGAAGACAATTCTCTACATGTCTCGCGTAAGCGTCTATACACTCTTACGCGAGACATGTAAATGTGAAGTAAATGTCTTGGGCCTAGTATATTAACATCCTAAGCTTATAACAAAAGTTGCTGATGACATCTGCATTTGGACATCAGGTGTGACAAGGCCTCAGCTTCGCGCCCGCCTTCAGAAGGCTGCTACAACGACGTCATGCTATCTTCGTAAACAAGGCCTCGAGGTGTCCTGCGGAAAATGTGCAGTGGTAGCGTTCACGCGGAAACCAATGTCTGCTTACAGTATATCGATTAATGAAGAATACATATCGTTCAGCAGAAGCCACAGGTTCTTGGGAGTCATAATAGATAGAAACCTGTCGTGGACTCCACACGAGAACTATGTGAAGAAGCGGCTGATCGCAACAATGCCACATGCTCAAATTCCTTGCAGGAAAAAATTGGGGAGTGCCCATACCATCCATGCTACAACTGTACAGAGTGCTCTTTATCGGATTCTTACGGTACAGCTTACCTGCAATATCTAACACCGGCAAGACCAACCTGCGCGCAATTCAGAGCATTCAAGCCCAAGCACTTAAGATATGCCTTGGAATACCCCGCAGTGCTTCAACGGCTGAAACCATTGCCATCGCTCAAGATCACTCGATAAATACGCATATTATTATTGAGACAATGCGCATGCACCTCAGGCATTATGCCAGGACCCCTTCTCACCACCTGGCGAGCCTAGCTGCTGAAAGGCCCCGCACGACATACGGCACTATTGTCTCCAAGCATCGTTCATCGTTTGCTGAGACCTACGCACCTGCATCAAAGCCACTGCTTCCTCCTTGGAGCTTGAGCCGGCCGCGAGTTCACTTAATGATTTCAGGAATGAGGAGAAAATCGGACTTACCGACACATGCCCTGAAACAACTGAGTCTATTCCTACTGGAAGAAAACTACAGTAACCACGTGCACATTTACACGGATGGCTCTACTACGCCGTCTAGTTCAGGTGGAGCAGTGGTTATACCATTACAAGGGATAACTCGGTGTTTTAAGACTTCACATGTGACAAGTTCAACGACGGCAGAACTCGAGGCTCTGCGCAATGCACTGGAACACATCAATTCAGAAGAAAGACCAGGTAAATGGGCTTTGTTTTCTGACTCAAAACCAGCGTTACAGTGCCTTATATCAGTTCTCCGACGCGGATGCCACGACCAGTTGACCTACCAAACCGTGAAACTTCACCACCTGTTAATACAAAAAGGCCATGACATCGTCTTTCAGTGGTTACCTGGGCATAGTGGTATAGGCGGAAATGATTCTGCAGATCATGCTGCTCGCACTTCACATAAAGAAGCGAACAGCGTTCTGATACCGCTTTCAAGAGCGGATGCGGTGAGGCAGATTCGTCAACTGGCCCGCAGTCTCACACTGACTGAGTGGAACACACCAAGCATACGACGTACACGACTGCACGAGCTTGACCCTTCACTACAACTCCGGCCCCACCCGGCCTACATCGACGTGAAGCTTCGCTTCTCTATCGCCTTTGGCTAGGAGTTGCTTTCACGAAAGCTTATACCACGTTAATCAGAATTACTGAGAGTGCGGCGTGCGATGTTTGCGGCACCGACGAAAATATCGAACACCTGCTGTGTCATTGTCCTCGATTTGCCTCAGAGAGACAAGTACTTGCCAACGCAATGCGGCGACTGGATGATCGGCCTCTTTCTGTGCAGGTGCTATTACAGCAACGTACACATGCCTCGACAGCCCACAAGGCAGTGAAAGCCCTGCTGCGTTTCCTGAGAAAGACAGGCTTGTGTGAACGCCTCTGACATGCGGTACAGTTCTACACGCTGCAGTGAAATTACTGTCACTCTCTCCCCACCCCCTTTTTTTCCTCTCTTCCCTCTTTCTCGTCTTTCTTGTCCCCTTCCTTTATCCCCCAGTGTAGGGTAGCCAACCGGATGTCTTTCTGGTTAACCTCCCGGCCTTCTCCCTTTTTGTTGCTTCCTTCCTTCCTTGCCAAATTTCCCGCCAACAAAAAACGTCTAGTCTTCCCGCAGTTTTTACGTCAATTTTTAATCAAGTCAGTTAAGCCTGACTATAAGCTCATAACCCGGATAATGCAACTTCACAATTATTGCGAAAAAAAGTCGGTGTTACCACGTACCTTGGGAATCGATGTTATGCGAAGTATGCAAATAGAAGGTGACTGTGTTGTAATTTTTCTATTGAGTGAAACGCTACGAACTGGCGCTAAAATATGTGCAAATGCACGCACAGTCGTAACTTTTACCTACCGCATATATTTTATACAACGAGTTGTTTACAGGGCCGTTACGATGCTAACAGCAACATTGATATTATCAACACCAGAAGCAGTAAGCTGATATTAGGCGCTGTTGCTCGTGATGTTGGTAGCCATGCACATTGCTACATAAACAAACTTCAGCAGATAGCACCTAACTACAATTCACGTTAATTCAACGGGACTGGTTGTATCATAGGAGTTCATATGTTATGTTTAAAAAATTTGATACCTAGCCCTGCAACCACAATTGACGTTTCATGTACATTAGGATCGATTTCAAAAGTAGTTCCGACATCTGGCATAGCTCTGCGGTGGAATACTTAACTGCCACGTAGTATGCTTGGTTCGATTACTGTTGTGTGACATTTACTTTTTGCATTGGGTGGGTCAACACTGCTGATGTAAACATTTTTTTAATGCTTACGCGTTAAAATTTGCGTCTCGGTTCTCGCAGTTTCTGGGTAGATATAACTCGTCAATCACCCTTTATATACCCGCACAGCGGGCAGATACCTGCATAACGGTGGCACATACTCGGCCGCAGGTATGTGCCACACGTCTGGCGGAAAGGGTTTGGAGACGTATTTGACAGAATTGCGACATTATTCATGTCCTGGCCAGCTAGCCATATTCCTCAGACCATCTTACCATTCCAGACTACTTTTGGTTTACCCCAAGTTAAGGGGGTCTTTATAAGAGAACACGGACTTATAGGCAGATAAATAGAAGGAAGGAAAGGTATAGATAGACGCTGAAAGTGCCTGCAGTCCGGAAGGCAGTGCTTCGCATTTAGCATTGTTACTTCTGAAGAACTTTATCGCGTGCAGTGGCAAGGTTTTTTTTTTTTTTACCAAAGTTCCTTTCACAATTTGAAATATGGCGTTCCGTGAAGCGCAGTGGTGCGCTCAAGTTTCTCAACAACATGAAAGCAAATTTATTCACACATACATCGAGCATTAATTGTGACCTTTGAAAAATACTCCTGTGCAGAGAGGTAGCCCGTTTTCTTATATAGACAGCTGCTGCCCGTTTCGTTTGCGGCTATGAAGCCGGTGCCACTTTCTCTAGAGATCACTAAACCAGGTTGGGCTCGAGACCGTTTCTAATATTGGTTGAGCTACGAACATTCTGCTTTTTTAAAGTGATGCTCAAAGCAGTGTGAAATTGACAACTGCAGGAGCGGAAACGATGCTCCGAAAGTCTATCAAACCAGACGTCCTTTATCTTTTGAGACGCATAGTAGTGCCGAATCTTTGGAAAGAGAGCGTCTTTTATCAAGCTCCTTCTAAGATTGTTGTTTGTTGTACATACGGTTCAGGAGAGATCTTTAAGTTGCCGTAGTTATAAGGTGTGGCCTAGACGGTTTGAAAAATTTTATTAAACCATGCCGCAAATTATTCGCCAAATGCATTGTTTTCGTGAGAACAACTATCCCTGTTTTGTAGTTACCCCGAGTTTTGTTTACAAAACAATACGGAGGAAACAAACTATCTATGAACGTACACAAGCCGATGAGACCCTTATCTAAGCTGAAAACCGGGAGAAGTGTTGGCATCCTCTCTGCGGGTAAGCGGCTGCTGCAGCCTACGCTATCCTATAAAAACCCGCTCGTTGCTTAAGCGTTTCCGTGATCGTCTTGTTTTTGTCTGTCACTAGCATTACGAGGGCACGGCGCAGTGCAGCGTGGCTCTCCAGAGCATTTTGCACAGCACGTTTTCTATACAGCGTTCCTTCTCGGGGGTCTTTGTCGCTTGACAGCGTTGTTTCCGAAGCGCAAAATATCTGGCTTAGCCGGAGACTTAGGCGGAGAAGGCGAGAGAGGGGGGGGGGGGGATAATGAGACACCGACTTCGAGCAGCGGGGCGTATCGCTCCGCCCAGAGTCCGCAGCTAATGAGTTCCTGATGGCTGCCGTTCGCCGCACCATAGGTACCCGTTCGGGAATGCCCACCTCGGGCGATCTGGCACTCACGCACGCACAGAATTATGCGCTGCCATCTCGCAATAGTGCACTCGCGGGGCACGAATACACGTCCAAGGCACGTCGCTGTATAAACCATTCTTTGCTTGTTAGGGGTAGTTTTTTTGTTTTTTCGCTTCTTCTCTACAACGCAAATCGGACCGTATAAGCAGCAGGCTTTGTCGGGGAGGTAATGTCCCCTTGTAGTTACCGCAGGAGGTGATCTAGAGCCGTTTGCCCAAGAGAGAATGAGCTCCATCCGCTGGCCACCATGGAGGGGTTGGTGGTGAACATCTACTGAGCTTACAAACCAAGCACGTCTTACCGGCTTGCGAGGTTTTACCGATTGGCAATTAGGCGATATGGCGAGCCTCGAGCTCAGTCATATATGTAGGCCTCTCTCTTGCCTTCTCCACATGTTCGTGTCCGACCTCCTGTTGTGTCCACGTTCACAGTGCCTCGAGGTGCGTGCGCACTACGGCTTCTGTAGCGTACCGATGTGCACCCGGCTAGAGCGAATCGCAGGGAGAATGAGGACTCTCGACGGGAAAGTGTCAACGGGAAGTGCCATACATGTTTCATTGTGAGTCAAACAAGCGAAATGCAAGTAAGTCTGAGAAGAAGAGTGTAGAGGTGTAGCTGCAAAATTTATGAATATATAGTTTCATACGGGGCGTTTACTTGTGATTACGAGGTCGTTATTCACGTGCGTTATTCACGATTTATGTAAAATAGTACCCACAAAATGTGATCGCTCCTGGTAATTGTGTCGATAAGAGACGTAGGTGGCATTAATGCAATTTTTTCCTCTTCGTGACATTGCTATGATAATTTTGTCAAGAATGCGCAGCCTCACAAGGACAAATACAATGAACTGAAAAGAAGAACAAAATGGCTCTTACCTGCGAGTACTATGAATAAAATGCATCGGGATTCGTGTGACTTTCGACGTCTGCGCCTTACCAGCCCGTGGTTGGTCAATGGTTTAGGAAAGCAGATCCTGAGAACTCAGGTTTACTCCTGGCTACGGTGGACAAAATTAAATGTTACTGAAATGCAAGAACGCTGATGCACTTCAGTGTACTTGCACCCTAAACAACCCTAGACGGCCGAAGCACTTTCGCTTTCTTCTACAACAGTGATCAGCAAGCACATCAGGGGGCAGCTACCGCCCATAATTTTATGTTCGCACCGAACTTTTCATGATGATGTTAAAAAAAACCTAAAAAACCTGCACATTACGAGGTTACTAATAAAACAGCAAAAAAAAAAACATGCTTCAATGCTTTCAGCACATGCATGGAGCTCATGCTTGCCTTTCGAAATAAACCGTAGCTTGTATTTTTTAAAGGAAAAAAAGCGCTTCCTCGTCTGCAAGAAAGCATTACCTATCCCATTGAATCAACAGAGTGATCCAAGTGGTAAGGCATGTGTAACTACAAACAGAGATGTTCACTGAGACGAGCTTTTACAAACGCCGTGTCAAAGAGACAATGTTAGCAAGAATTTCCCGTCAAAGACATCTTAGAAAAGAGAAACATGTGAAGAACCAAATTTGTTGTTTTGATAGCTGAAGACGTAGTTATTTCCTATTCTTATGTGCTGCTTCCGCCATTTCCTTCACGCAAAATGCATCGGGCGTCCTCAGTATTCAGGCAACGTTGCTTGCAGCTGTTCCGCATGCACGCATGCACCTAACACGTCAACTGCACCTTCTTCGCGGATGCTCGGCACTCGAGGCTGTGTACGTTGCTATTACCCGCGCTCTGTTTGGAATGCATGTTTTGCCTACGCTGGTTGACCCTTGGGAACTTATACCATGTTTCGTTTTGCATGCTGCACAGAAAGTATCGGGAGAACGGTGTTCAAGCAAGCAGAAGAAATAACGGACCAGCTGCTGTGTGCGTTACTAAAAGCATGCAGCTTATGGAAACAAGCTGCTGTTGTGAACTGGAGCCATGACCAGCAGTTGCTAAGACATGTTTCATACGCAGCTAGCGTGGGAACGTACACTGGTAAATTGTTCGAGCTTCAGAGTACTGTTATTGACGAATCTATGTATTGTATCATAGATTAAGCAATGTCTGGGAGCAGCTACATGAACTTGGAAATGGTTTGAATGCGTTGTAAGACCGCCTAAAAAACAGCGTGGTTTCACTGAGAAGTGGATAGCCGCGCATGCTCACTTTAAAAACAAAATTGATTATTTGGGGAGTGTTTTTGCTACAGAGCAAGTATCGTCATCTACTTTGAGTACTTTCCTCACGCTGTCACCCGGCGCGTGAGGACGGCGCGGGCGTTATCACTGTGGCATATATAGCATTCCCGACAGAAAAGTGGCCAGTGGCGGGTGTTCAAGAAAGGAATTGCGAGCAAGTCAGATGCCGAATATTGTTGTGTAACAAAAATACTCCCCGAATACTCTTTTTTTTCTTAGAGTGCTCTTTCAATTGCATGCCAGACACGACGCGCGAGCGGGTGTCGCTCATGCAGGAGCTATATACAGGATAAAGCGAGAGATAAATTACGTTCCTGACCTTTAAACTGAAAAGGGACACCTGTGCCTTTTTTCTCTAACTTGATATATCACTGTATGCCGCACTGAAGAAGTTTAGAAATGAACAAAGTGGACACTTCGTAGAAAACGCGCTGCCTTGGTCAGCCGCCACTTGGCAAGGATAGAGTAAGATAGAGGGGAGCATAAACTGGTTTGTTGTCCTGCCTCATCTTGCTCGTGTTCAGTTCTTAGCGTTATTGCCCCAAAAAAGTCATGCAAAGTATCGGCTGGCTAACTTAATAATGTTGTTTGTCTTGAATTTTTTTTCGCGGCACAAGCGAGAGCTGTACAGAATTGTTTTTTGTTCTTAAGCAATTGACAATGCCTGAAGTTCACGTAGTGAACAACCACTTATAAAATAAACTCTGCGTGCAACATGCCATAGTGGTCTAGTTGTTACGGTGCCCGGCTGCTAACCCGATTGAAAGTCCCTGAATCAAACTTTGGCCACAGCGGCTGCATTTCCATGGATTTGAAATGAAAAAGACCCTTGTTGTTTGATTTAAGTACATAAAAAAGAACAACAAATGGCGAAAAAAAATTTGCAGCTGTCTTCTACGGCGTCTGTCACAACCACATGCGAGTCTTGAGACGTAAAAGACACGAAATATTTTGAACTTATCCTCCGAATTTCAGCCTAAACAGTGTATAATTTCAAGTTTTCAGGCCTCAGTTTGTTATTGATGAAACTCAACAAAACTGCCATAAGACCAACTTCTAACGTATCAATGAACTGAATCTAGCTCTATAAACCACTTTAGGATTTAGCAACACAGAAGATAATACTGTAGTTTAGGCCCATATTTAGTTGACCGATAAATTGTTCAGATTTAGTTGATAGGAGGAAATACAGAAACCATTCATATCCTTTTTTTTGAAAATTAACGTCAAATGAGTGAACCGTGGCATTACCAAAATTTATCTGTGCCTTATCATGATTATCATCATAATATTTTATGTATGCCCCAGGACAAAAGCTACTCCCAATCAACTCAAGTTATCCAATCAACCTTGTCCTTCGATGTGACACATATCAGCGTTTACTGTCTTATCCAAACTGCCATTTGGTTTGGTTTGGGAAAACTTTATTGTGAAAGTCCGAAGGCATGCGCCTTAGCACACGGCAGGCCGCTCCCACGATGGGACAGTAAGGCCGAGACCTAGCGCTGTATCCTGGGCCCTCTGGACAGCCCGAAGTTCTGATGTTATGTCCGGACTCCGGAGAGTGGAGTCCCATTTTCTGGACGATGCTGTATTGGTGCCGCGTATTTATCGAAGGGCACTCCCAGAGCATGTAATGTAAGGTGGCTGAACCGCCACATTTTGTACACGAGTTGGTTAAATGAACCTCAGGGTAAAGCTTCTGAAGAAAGGCAGGGTTAGGGTACGTTTCTGTTTGAAGCAATCGCAATGTAAGTGCCTGCGCTCTATTTAGCTTATCTAAACTGCCATGACTAAAAAAATTGGAATGCGGTTCTTTTTAGTTTGTTTTGATGTATATCGAAATCGAAGTTTATAAAAAAGGGGGGGTTAAAGGACTAGTTCTAAGCAATGCAGAACTTGGAATGAGCCATTCTGTTGAGAGTAGTGTGCATGAAGCTTATAAGAGATCACAACACGGTGAGGGCTGATCTATAGGTCTTCGTCGGGTAAATCATAAATGGACGAAGAACTATATTACCATACATTGTGCGGTGCTTCTCTATGACTGGGAATTTTTAGATATGAGAACAAGGAGAGAAGGTAGTGTACTGTTGACACAGGCTAGTGTCTAATTTTGCACCATAACGCATGCCCTTCTCCCCCCCCCCCCCCATTATTTTTGTGCAGAGAATGAGTAGCAAAAGCGGGTGTACAAAAGTTGAGAAAGTGAGAAGGAGAGCTATACGTCGAAGTAAAAAAAAAAGAGGAAACATGAATGGTAGAGGCAGCGTGGATAGATGTTTCAGTCTAACATCCTTCTAAACTGGCGCGTATATGGTGCTACTATGGCCTATCACATCCAGTACCGTGCATGAGCTCATGCGTGCGTTTCAGTTCATATGTCGGAACTTTCTTCTTTCATTTATTTTCGTCATTATTGTTTTATTCAGTTGTTTTGTCTTACTTGGAGAACGGAGTCAGTGCCTCAGACATGAGTCGTTCTAGAGGCTATATTATTGATCTTTATTCATTCTTTATTTGCATTGTAAAAATTATTATACACTAGCAGGGGCGATGAAAAAAGCTGTTCTAGGCACCTTGAGGAGTTCTTCGTCCCAGTTATTTCTGGTGGCAGGAGGTGGTGGAGGTGGCAGAACTAACGTGCTTGAGTTTAACAGTCAGGATTACATCAACAATTAGTAACACTCTCACATACGAGCAAAAGCAAGAAAAATGCAATATTAGGTAGAGTATATATTTAGAGATGCGCGCGAGGAAGCCATATCTTTCGGAACATCTCAGAGCAAACATCTATTTCTTTTTTCTTGCGTCCTCGGCAACCAGCAGAAGCAAAAGAAAATGTCTTTTTGAAGAATAGACGTCTTTTTTTTTTGGTCCTTGCTTTTCTTTGAGTATTCCTTTTCATTTTGTTTTGCACGTTTTGCACTGACAAAAGGATATCATCAGTGCTTTTTCGACGCAATTTGTTCTGTCATGAAGCATTTCATCCTCTCGTTTTTCATGAGGACTTCTCAATACTTTGTTTACGTCTCATTTCACACAGCTCATGCTATTCGCTCCGAGACCCTGATTTAAATCTTACGATGTAGAAAACATTTCTGTTTCTCAGTAAAAATCACGATGTTCAGAAAAACCAAAACAAAATATAAAGAATAAACTGACGTTTAGCACAGTATAAGTAGTGCCAATACGACACCACCAGAGATACGGCAGCGATTCAGCGAAGACATAAGCATTATCGTTTTACGAGAGAGAAGTGGTATAGTCATTACATGAACGTTAGGTTCGCGATCGCTTTCGTTCTCGTCAAAGTAGGCTATTCGCGCACAAGTAAGTGCTGTGTAATGAGCCACGGAGTGCAAGAAGCTGCCCTTCAAATTTTCGAACATCTGGCCATGCCTTTCTTGCCCGTGTCTGTGTCGGTGAATTCTCACAGCGATTCTACGACCACTCATCTTCTATAGGTTCTGTAGGCTATCCTGCTGACGTGATGGTCCGTGTAGTAATATTTATTTGAGTGAAAGTATCACAGTCTTATAATACCAACGGAATGCTGAGACGTTGCTCTGCAAGAGCGCCATGTTTTTAAAAGAAAGTACTATATTGAAATCACTCAAAAATGTTCATTGAAGACCCACTCTTGCTCTATAGCTCATTGTAAATTACACCGTGTGAACAATCAAATAACGGTAACCTGTGCGATGGTCATCACGTTCGTCTGGCAGGTGAATCACCGCACCACTATCTAAGCTATCTCCGTCTTCATTGATAGTGTCATCATAGTTGACCATATTATATTGTAGGTAATTTCACAGCAGAGAGTGCAGCAGAAACTTGAAGCGCTGAACTTTTGGGAGCAGAAGGTCATCGAGCAGTACAATCCGCCAATTTCATCTAATTTTTCTATGTGACACCCTAGCTACTGTACAGTTGTGCGGATTTGTATTTCTTGTGTAATAACCATAATGACAGGGCAGGGTTGGTGAAATTAGGCACGGAAAATACGACCACACGCAAAGCAGGCAAGTACTGATGATTGATATTGAAAGATCGTTAGCAATTTTAAACAAGGGCGCCACTGTGGGTATCGATAGAGGCAGTCCTATGTCTCTAATGTACTGATTTGAAGTATACATTGAGTAGGCTGTGCGAACGCGCGTAATCATAGGTTAAAAAATGGTCGTCCCTTTCTCGTAAATAAATGTATGTACAACAACTAGGGTGCTTTATAGCAGTTTTTCTCAAGAAGAACGTACGGTTTTAGTTTCTCATATGAAACCAAAAAGAGAAGTACAAAAATTTTGAACTAGGAATTCAGCTTTGTCAAAAGTATATAACTTTATTTGCTAGTTGAACGCCTTATACGGCAATAAAACAAAACTTTCAAACGCAGACTGGGACCTGCTACAGTATGCGCAACGAATTACCATGAAATTTGTTTTTTTTTGTGGCATTTATTATACGTAGCTTTTTTTGCTGGCTTTGATGACTAGGTATTAAAGACGACTTCTCTATTTTTGTGTGCGATGTGATAAATCTTCCTCACTCGTATCAACAAAAGAAACATGCCCTTTGCAGAGTTGTGCAGATATCTTGCGTTTTGTAGCCCATTGTATTGCTTCGTTTCCATAGTTATTAATGCGTAACGAACGTAGTCGTGTGCACTATATTGCAAGCAATCTCTAAACAACATAAAGCTTACATGGGAAATACAAATGACAATGTTGCCTAAATAAAACCTCGCAGAACACGTAATTCGGTGAACTTCTCTTCTTATCACAGCTTCCAGCTGGTTCCGTCAGAAATTTCTCAACAGATCCCGAAGACACGTGCCATCCTGAACTGTATAGATGAAATCGGGACAGGGACACGGGATCGTATACAATTTCTTCCCTACTTCCGACAGATTTCCTTAGAATCGTTGAGGGGCGGCTGCAGAGAGAGGTGTAGCTTCAGTTTTCTATTACTGCTCCGTGAGTAGTTCTTCGAAGACCTGTTTAAATGGGCAAGTACCACGCACACACACGTGTATAATTATTACATTAGTGATATCGGATTCAGATTATCAAATGAAATCCCTGCCAACCACAGCCTGGTTTCAGAATTGCCCGGCCTAAAGATGTTTGACTTAAACCTTTATTAGGACATGCCTTCATGACCCTCTACGTCTTTGCAAAGCGGGCCTAATGCTTCCTTTAGTAGTTGATTATATGGGCGGACTCGCGCGTGTGTTCGAATATCATGGCTTTCCACAGTGGCATTTACAGTGGTTTTTAAGTGCTCACCGTAAATACTCGGGTGTGATCTCGAATGCGGTGGTAGAATTTCGTTGGAAGCTCAAGTACTGAGCTATGTCAATGCATTTTAAAGAACACCGGTTGGTCGAAATGCCCGGAGTCTTCCACTCTGGCACGCTTCATAACCGTATCGTGGTTTTAGCACGTAGAACCTCGGATACTATTTTTTATTGATATGGTATATAAGGAAATGTTAGCGCAGAAGTACGGCGCCGGCTACACCTTAAGCCTTCAGTAAAAGTTGAACACATTTAATAGAAAACATAAAGAGCAGTGCATAGAAAATAGAACACTCGAGCACACATATTCAAAAACACACTCATATGCACATATCAAACAACACCTACACAATGCTAACGAAATATTTGAAAGTCAACGAATATAGTCCCTGATAATGTCCCTCGTTAACATTTGATCCAACCGGCACAAAGTAGCAGGCCACACGTCTGGTCCTTATGAGATGTATTCACTCATGTATTCATAACAGTCGTCACGTCATTCACTTCCTTCACACATATGATAAATGTCGTATAATACTGCGCTTAATGGGTACGACGTGTTACACAAATGAAAGTTCGTTATTTTTTTCAGTACTTGCCAGCGATTCCGCTGTCTTGTAGAAAACGCTTGAACGCTTTTAAAGCGTACGTCTCTAAAGCCTCAGTTGGCCACGGACCAAGAAGCTCCTTTATGCTAAACGGTCTGCGGTCTGATGCCAACTGTTCCAATTTAAGACGTCATCTCAGCGTGTCCTGAAGGAGACAGTCTATGAGAACGTGACATACGTCTTCATCTATAAATCCGCATTCGCATTCGGGAGTTTCAGCTCTGCCAATTCTGTGCGAAAAATGTTTTGTGTATGCGGTGCCTATCCTCAACCGGTGAATAAGCGTTTTCATACTTTTATCTAATGCCTTCGTAATTTCGAATTCAATTAATGGATCGATGTGATATAAATCACAAGTCTTTGTACTTTCATCGAACTAAGCTTCTTTGCTCATTCTGAAAGTTGTAGTCTTTATGATGTTACGCTATTCATTTTCGAGATTGGTAAATAAACAGTAACATTTTTACGATGTGCTAGTCGTGCCGCTTCATCGGCAGCTGTGTTTCTAAAAATGTTGCAATGGCCAGGTATCTACGGGAATTTGATCTTATGTTGCACCTGGCTTGCTTTGGTGAACGCTTCAAGTGTTTTGTATGTCATGCTATCACTAATTATGGTCGTGTTCGTACTGGAGAGTGATGGTAATGCGGCCTGTGAATCGCTGAAAATGAACCATTCTTTTTCGTGTCTGCTGCTGAGATTATAAAATTTATAACATACAGAAGAGCGAAGAGCTCAGCTCTTGTAGACGACGTTGTGCGACATAGTTTAAATGATTCCTGAATATTGAGCTGTGGTATAATAAATGCTGATGTCGAAGACGTCGTAATACTTGAGCCATCTGTTTACACGTGTGCGTATTCCGGATACCGCATGTGTATGTGATAAAGTGCTAGTTGGTGAGCAGCTTGTATGAACATGTCTCTCTTTCTGATGATGCTATCTACTGACAATTCAATACTTGGTATTGCAAGCAGCCATGGAGGATAGTCAACTTTAGTTCCCCAAAATTGATTCCTTGGTAATATATGGAAATTATTCTGCTTTTCTTCATCGGAAGTGATTTTATTCCTTCGCAAAATCTCCAGTGCCAATGGGATGTCTTTGTCTTGCGTCAGTAAGAAAAAAAATGGCGGCATGTTTCGATTGTTCTCATGACTGGAAAGGGTGGTTGTCGAGTCTATGCTGTGACAAGGCTGCTGTAAGTCACTCGTGGACCACCTAGGCAGACACGCAGTCCCCTAGCTAGTATAGTCTTTCATGTCACTCATCTGAAGTGCGGGATAGGCCGTGCAAGACTTCTGCAGAATATGCAACTTTTTGTCGTATTAAAGCATTGTGAGCAGCGAGAATGGATAATACAGATCCGCCCCATGATGTCCCAGCAAGTCTGCGGAGTATATTCGCTAGCATATTCACCTCGTTTTCGAGTTTCTTTATGTGAGGTGCGCATACTAGCAGCCGGTCAAGCATTGCTCTGAAAAATTGATGCTGTGTAGCAGTAATAAGTGTTTTTTTTAATTTAGAATAAAATTTCTAACTTCCTATGGGTGAATAGCAATACAGCTGTCTTTGCGAGCGACAGAACCATTGCTCTTTTTTTTAAAAGTGATTAATAATATTTATGCCGTCTTGAAAGACAATCTGAATTAACTGAGCATCAGTCCCAGATGCCCAAACGCACACATCATTAGCATATGCCATTTCATTATTGAATAATGCTACAGGCTGCTCAACAAGCCCGCAACAAAGTAGGTGGATATGGTATTGTAACCCTAGAGCATATGTCATTTCATTATTGAATTAAACCACAGGCTGCTCAACAAGCCCACAACAAAGTAGGTGGATATGGTATTGTAACCCTAGATACTGGCATACCAAAGCCATGACAAAATATTTCATGTAGCAAACTACTCCTGGTCAGCTGTGTTTGAGTGAGTTTCTTTAGCGTGAACCTAAATTTGACCTCAATTGAAACGCGACCGGCAAAGCCAGTTATTGAGCCCGCCTCCTTGAGCGCAGAGGGGTGGCACATTACAAGCTAAACTGCACCACAGCGGGTCAGTAAGTGGATGCCTCTCCCCCATGGAAACTTGCAAAATCTTGTCTTTGTTTACATTGACGAGGAAAGGTGCGTGACGAGGCCTTGGAAGGTCTTGAAAGAAATTAAAGGCTACAAAACCTTCCTACTTGCACGAACAATGAACTATTAAAAGCTTACGCCAGAACACAAGTATTATTAACAAGTGGAAAATATGATGCACTTGGACCGTACTAGTAGTCCGTATCACCACTAGCGGTATACTTGGGAGAACCTGTGAGCCTGTACTAGTCAGGATTATAACTAGATGTCGTGGAATTGCACGAGGATGCCAATGCGTTATTTTATTGACACATACTTAATGCAGTGTCATTCTTTTAACGCTTGAATCCTTCTAATCTTTCTTTTATTTATTTATTTATTTGATTATTTATTTATTTATTTTGAGCACCTCAAAGGCCCCAGCTGGGATTACATGAGGGATGGGTATCATTATTTACAGAAAAAAAGTGACTCGAGAGCATTCTTGAAATGATGAGGGTCGGAGTGGTGCACGGTAGGCGCAGGCAGATGGTTCCACTCCCGTGCGGTTGACACAAAAAAAATAGCACCGTATCTGCATGTTACACTGCAAATATCGTCAAAAGACGATAGTCTTGCGTCTGGAAAGAGTGAACAAAACGTTTATTCGATGTTCTGCGCAAGAAAATCGTTGAATGGTTTTCTGGAGGAGCTGCGCTAGAGTGCTTCAAGCGTGCAGCGGAGGTGAACGAGCACATCAATTCACGTCACACGTGAGACATGAGCGCTATCTGGCACTTATCTCGGAAAACGAAGCGCGTGCCGTGCGCGCCCGTCTCGGAGGTGATAAGTTGTAGAACGCAAGGCGATGGGTAGGTGCCACCACCGTGTCGTCTTCGAAAAGTGTTGAAAACACTTGCCTTTTTGTGCAAGCGTTGCATGGTCAGCGCAGCGTGTTATACGCTAAGGTCCGTAGAATTACTTATGTATGTTTTAAGTGTGAATACACTTTATAAGCGACCCCAAACCATCCACTGCCGGCGGCGGCATCCGCAGTCTTTCGTCAGATGCCGTTTAAAGTACCGTTAAGAGTGGACAAAAAGACAAATGTACAGACAGACAGATAAAAATTTTTTGTTGAACGTTCCCAAGAAAGACTATCGTCTTTACAAAAAAAAAGAGCGAACATGAGCGGAGGTATGTGCTGGCGGAATCTATACCACTTTCGCATGGTTTGTGTGGCTGGATGTGCGAAGAACTGGCAGGATGGCTGGAGTTTCGATGGGAGCATGATAAATCTTGTTACCAAGGCATACTTGAGATATGAGACGTCGTAATTATAGATCAGAAAGGTGAGCTCGGGTTTGAAGTTTAGAAGTATTTGAAATATAAAAATATTCAGTAACGCGCCTTATACCCCCTCCCCCTTCGCTCGCTCCTCCGCTCTCCTCGCTCGCTGCAGCTGCACGCGCACCCCTCTCTCTCGCGCGCCCGCCTTCTCTCTCAGTCTCCTGTCGAGAGCGGGTCGTGCGATGGATGTCCCGGAGGCAACGCTACCATCAACAACGAATGCAGTACAACCGAATGCCAGCACTGCACCCGTCGTTGGAGGTGACGGTACCGCGGTGGTTTCGCCGACGTTGGAAGACAAGGCGGCGCTGCGAAGGGCTCGTGAGACGGAACGTAAGCGGGCGAAGCGTGCAGCGGATGCCGAACTGCGTGCTCGCGAGGCCGAGTGCAGGCGGGCGAAGCGTGCAGAGGATGCCGAACTTCGCACTCGCGAGGCCGAGGACAAGCGGGCGAAGCGTGCAGCGGATGGTGAACTACGCGCTCGCGAGGCCGAGATGAGGCGTCAGCATCGAGCCGCGAACGCGGCCCAAGAAGCGGAACGACAACGCAAGCGTCAGGCGGAGAACGGCGATGAAGGCCGGCGCCAAGACGCCGCTCGTAATCGTCAACGGCGAGTGGACGTTCCCGAAGCCGTTCCAGCCAGTGAACGTGCCGCACGGGAGAGGGTGCGAGCCCTGGACTTTGCTCGTCCGGATGCGTCGTGAAGTGTAAATAAATAATACTTCGTATATAATGTATCTGTGTACAAATGCTTCATGACAAACAGCACCTAAATTCATTAATTACACTTTAATCATCATCATCAGTAATAAAACTCCCAAGCATTTCCCCGAGGGTGAACATAGTTAAGTGCGAATGCACGGGGTGATGCTATGAGGGGGAGTAAAATTAAAATCCGTTGGCACTCGCCAGTGAGTTAACGTAAACTCCCCCGTGTGATCAAATTGCGATTCCCAGGAACCATTACACCATAAAGGCACCATAGTGTGATTACATATATAATAGTGCGAATTAATAAATACCCCTCATAGCATCACCACGTGCATTCGCACTTAACCATGTTCACCCTCGGGGAAATGCTTGGGAATTTTTTTAGCAAAAGACACACATGCAGAATATTGACGTGTTGTTAAGGTGCCTCACATATCCGTATTTATTGCTTTTTAATTCATAATTCCACAAGTATTAACACTGAACCTCGAGCAATATTGGTGGGCACTGCGGACAGGGTTGGCTGTTTGGAGTATTGTCAGTTGCCGTTTAAGGTATTGTTAAGATGAACAAATAGACTAATGTACAGGCAGACAGACAAAAAGTTTTTTGTTGAAGGTTCCCAAGAAAGACTATCGTCTTTTAAAAAAGAGCGAAGATGAGCGGTTGTATGTGCTGGCGGAAGGTATACTACTTTTGCATGTTTTTTGTGGCTGGATGTGCGATTAACTGGCAGGATGGCGGGAGTTTCGATGGGAGCTTGATAAGTCTTGTGACAAAGGCATTTTTGAGATATGAGACGTAGTAATTATAGATCAGAAAGGCGAGCACAAATTTGAAGTTTAGAAGTACTAGAATTATAAGAATATTCAGAGTCGATAAAGCGTGCAGCGCAGTTTTCGATTTATTCTCGAAAGTTTGATAAGTTAGATTGATGGGAACTCCATATTCACCCAATTGCATGGCAAGTTCTGTATCTGATTCGATTTAGCAGCCAGACCGAAAGCGATACCATGCTGTACTGTACCCCGCTACTAATAAGGTGCAGGGCTAAGTCAAAGTACACTTAATAAGCCCTTCACATTGACATGAGAGTGTAGCGGCATTGCGTCATCGTTCCACTGTTGAGATTACATTGCAGAGGAAAGTGTTAGAACCCACCGCCTCCCAGCTTCGTAGCCAGAAGCTATCATCTCTCACCATGAAGATGACGATTTCGGCAAGGTTTCTAAATCTGTGTTTCCTCAGTGCGATGCAGTTTTGTCTATTTATCGGGTATACGACTAAGCGGGGGTTGCTGCCTCAACCATAGCCATGGTAGAAATATTTCCACCTGACGACATGGTAGTCCAGCTTTGGGCCATAAGCAGAGCCGGTGAGGTGGCTGACAGAAACGGTTGGCAGACTGCATACGTGCCCTTAAAAATAAGTCGACAGCAAAACGGAAAAAAAATCCCAGAGTTCCCATACACATTTGTCTAAGATGACTTGAAGAGGAAAGCAATCTTTTTCTTGTTCTTCAATGTATTGTTGTAGGCCCGTGTACTCAGATTTTGGTGCACGTTAAAGAACCCCAGGTGTCCGAAATTTTCGGAGCCCTCCACTATGGCGTCTCTCATAATCATATCGTGGTTTTGGGACGTTAAACCCCGCAAATCAATCAAATCATCAATGTATTGACACTCCCCACCCCTCTTCGAACGCTCTCGGCACTGTAACATGGATTGGCACTGCCTTGTCCGCGGCCTGCTCACCTTTGACGAAGCTGCAATGGTATGTGATTTCGTCAACATGTGACGCTCTCATAGTGACGTCACACATTTTGGTGACGGGTTACGTCAATGAAGATGTTATCCTGTGAGGATGATGGAACGCTGGATAAATAGTTACATCTGGCTGCTAAGATATACAGGTGAACTCATCCCGCTGATCCTCCTAGTTCTTCTCACCAACGCTGGTGATTCACAAATAAAGTGCCTTGTTTTCCGCGTTCTCTTGCTTCCAAGCATTCTCCTTGTAACGTCATACTGCGACAGGGAGGGGGGGGGGGGGGGGGAGGGTTGTATACGTGTGAGTGCTTCCGGCAGCACAAATGAAAAAAAATATTGGAAAGTAGTAGCGCTTACCATCGGATCAGCAACTTCCGCCTACCAAGAGGCAGTCCAACGCCGATCGATTGCCTTGCTTGAAGTCATGGAAAATGAGAGGCAAGTGCACGGCGGATTTTATTAACCAAATCTGCGGAACCACGCGAGTTGCACGTGGAACCACGGTGAATTCTCACGGAAGCTGCTGGTCAACCAATTCGATAATGCGTTCCGTCATACTTATTGAGTTAAGCTGCGGCAGCGGCTAATGCTGTGCCTGAGTGTAGCGGAGCTGGCGATGCCAAAGCTGACAGAGAGTGCTAAGAGCCACGGATTTGGGCCACTTGTGCAGTACACTTGAACGTCGACGAGCGCATGTGCTTAATTATAAACGAGAGTCTCAGAACAGAACTGCACAGAATAAATTAAAATGACTTTGTTGTACCGGGGGGAACACGGGATATTTTTTGCGGGAAGCAACTGGATGTTAATATCTATTTGCCTATCAGCCTTCTGCTTCATCTCTCTCTCTCTCTCTCTTATGTGCGGGATGGGGTTCGGCTTCTCCAGTTTCTTCATCTACTATTGTGAAAACAAGTACGCGAAATAGAATCTCACACAGTTGCATCAATAAATTAAATAGGGTGAAGAGGAGAATCTCCCTTGTACTGGTTTAAATTTATCGTCGCCATTGCATTTCTATTGGAGCCATTAGGGTCTTACACTGTCCTAATGATACGTGTAAATAACTATAGCAGTACGTGTTCTATTGTGCTTCTAAGCATTTTTCCAATCTTATTAATAGGATGGAAGGATAAAGTTTTGCCCATGCAGTGCTGAATTTTAAGAATTTATTAGGCAGCCAGAAACACGTTATGGATGCCATGCTTAAGCACTCCAAGGCGCTGAACAACATTTCATTGTATTTATCAACATTTTAAATCATAAAAGCAGTGTGACTAAATGAAAAAACAACTGTCGAAACTCGCATAATTCCGTCCTCTGAATCTCTGTGAATCTCCAACTGTTGTTTGCCCAGCTCTCTTGTTCCAGTTACGTGGACCAGCGCACCCTGCTTGGATTTGCTTGTCGGACTTGGCGCATGTCTGGACTACTTCTCTTCCTCCTCCGTCTGAGGAGTGCTGTGTTATTGCAGACGCACCCGATTAGTAGAAACCACTAACTAGTTATACACAACGTTTTTTGTTTGTCATCACAATGCATGGTGCGGAACATCACGGATTCCCATTTTTATTTTATACGGTCTTATCTCTTTTCGCACTTCACGCAATGCTCGCTTTATGTTCCCTGTCGCTTTAATTGCACTGCTTGCTTTATTTATCATTTACACTTGCCCTTCCGAGTTTGACCAGCAATCTGGAAAATCTAGCCGATGCTAGAGCAACAGTACAAGTTCTCAAGAAAAATCGTTTTTATTACAGCATTTTATTTATTTATCTTTTTTGTCATATGATACGTAGGAAAATTTCAAGTATTTCATGTCACACATATTGTCAGCATGATGGACTTCGTTAACCTGGCTCTGTCCATGTCTCCAGCAGTTGAAGATTTCTTTTTATTCAAATACTAGAAATATTTTGCGTGGCATGTGGGAACGCGTTGATATCTGCTATGACATTTTATATAGAGTAACTCGATTGCCAAAAAATATTAAGCATTATTCTAGGATAGAGTGATTATCCTCGTAGAGAGTGGTCAGTATGTGACTGGAATCAAAAGGAAAAAAGGAACTAAAGATGTGAGAAGAGAAGACGTCTATAGTTTCCCTGTTCGGTGTTGAGCAATGCAGATGCAAATCAGAAAACTACGACGTAGCGCTGACTAAACGCACAAAATCAATGAACGTAGACCCAATACTAAAAATGAGGATGAAAGAATTCGCTACTGATGATGAGAATGGAGAGCATCTGACGAGATAGGGCCTGGTGAAAAGAAGCACGGGCGGGCTCGCCAAACACCAAGTGGTCCAATCAAAATAAACACGCAAAATAAATAGGAGACGCGTATGGAAGCCCTCTCGTGGGCAGGGCCACCAGTCTACGATGGCAGGCGGCGCGATGCTTGTTTATTCAATGGCCGTAATTACGTCTCGGCGGAGCTGACGCCCGGCAGGACTCGTAATTAATTGTTTCTCTTGGGCGTCGCGCTTTAGCTTGCATCATCCGTAAACGTTTTTTTTTCTCTGCCTGATTCTAGGAAAATTCTTCTGATTGGGTCTGCTGACGTTGCCGGTGTCGGTAAGGCGATCTTGGCCAGGCATTGGTAAGCGACAGAACGTGCTGCTCCCACGTCGATCGGCAGCATAGCTGGGCTCCCTGTGTCGCCTCTACAGATGACGAAGGAACTCAGGCAGCAGTGTGCTCCGCTTGAAGGCCCATACCAGTCACCACGAGAGCCGAGAAAGCTGCTGCCTCAATAGTACTGAAAACAAAAACATACCAGTATACTAGTGAATGCAGGGCTGGCGACACTCATAAATGTCGGCAGACGTGGAATCTGGACTGTATCATAGACTATTGCTAGTTTTGCACACCTGATGTAATGCAGATAGAATGACGGCTGTCTTCTATGTGGGCGGCGGCTCTTACGATATTGATTTGTGGCCAGGATCTCGGCCAGGCCTCTGGCGACCACTGTCCCTTATTCATGCTCATGTAGTGAAGCTATATCACGCAAATTATGTGGGTTTCTTAGCCTCTGCAGTATATAAGGGCTTCGGTACGTGTTTTCCGCAGTGGCTATCTTAAATTAGGTCTGCTGTTTGACAAAGAGCCAATTATGCGTCCTGCTTGCTTGTTTTCCTCGTGTTCCTGCGCACGCAGACATTAAAGACTACTTACTTCTTCATGGAGAAGGGAGGAGCCAAGAAATTTCTACCACTGAAGGCAATCATGCAAGAATTTCAGATAGACCTATGCTGTTTTATGCGCAACGCATATGAATGAAGGAGGTAAAATGCATACCAGTTAACTGCTTGCTACCGCGAACTACCTTGGTGAAACAGTCGAACGAGGAAAATGAGAGAGGTAGACAAAAAAAGTCATCGTACCAAGAAATATCTTCTAATAAAAGGCAATCAAACAGGCTGGTGAATCACGAGAAGCACAGTTAGACTTCCACAGAAGCGCCATGTGCGTTATGATAGTATGTATTTCGTCTGTAAGCGAGAAACTGGTAAGGTAGCTGGTAGCAAGGACAAGTGCTATAATTGTTTCCCACACCATGATGTTGGCATTAGCGCAGAACATGAGTTTGTTTCTACGCTGAATAAACAATAATGACCTATTGTCCTACGAATATAAGATAGCAGTACCGTAATAGACTACACCAATACAACATGATGTAGGCTGTACCTACAAACTCATTCACGAAGCGTTAACATTCACGAAGCGTTAACACATTCACGAAGCGTTAACACATTCACGAAGCTTACATTCACGAAGCGTTAACACACAAAAGAGACGCCTATGTGAAAGTACGATGAACATACATGTTGACCACGTCAATCTCGGATAGAGTGAAGATATTAGTACTCACTCATTGGCCTTTTTATTGTTGTGTTATCAGATTTTAATTTTCGTGCAGTGCCAAATGGTAGCACGATCCTATTATAAACACATCTGCTTAAAAAGACATTGGTTTTACTTATCACGGCAAAAATATTTAGGTATTGAAGTGTTTTACGTTCCAACACCACGATAGATTATAAGGGACGCCGTAGCATTGAGCTCCGGATGTTTTGGTAATGATGGTGTTCTTTAAGGTGCTCCTAGATGTAAGAACAAGGGCATCTAGCACTTTTTTTCCTTATTGAATTGTGGCCGCAGACGCTGAAATGCTGTCCCGCGATCTGCGTAACAGAAGTAAAACACCATATTCGTTAAACTACTGCGGAAGTTTCATGGCAGAGTTGCAGCTTTCATGATTTAAATTGCTGCGCCTTCTTTTTAAATGCGAAGCATTTCTTAGCAAACTTCGGCGACTTTGAGCGTATCTATCTATCTATCTATCTATCTATCTATCTATCTATCTATCTATCTATCTATCTATCTATCTATCTATCTATCTATCTATCTATCTATTTATCTATCTATCTATCTATCTATGTATCTATCTATCTATCTATCTATCTATCTATCTATATATATATCTATCTATCTATCTATCTATCTGTCTATTTATCTATCTATCTATCTATCTATCTATCTATCTATCTATCTATCTATCTATCTATCTATCCGTCTACGACTTTTAGCTATCCTGGCCGTTTCGATAATGGTATCGATACCAAACTTGGCATGGCATAACATGACTGCATGGCGAGCATAACTAACTAGTCATAACATGACTATCATGATATTGTCACGTCACTCCAGGGGGTGTCGACAAGGTTTACTGACGTCTGAGCAACAGGGCTCTAACCAAGCGCGTCGGTTGGGCTTGTTTTCCAGAGCGGGGGCCCACGTGCACTTCTTTCTTCTCTGTGGTGTGAGCCTTCACCTTGGCATACGACGCACTACTAGAAGTAGGTGGCAATATTCCCCCTCAACAACAAAAAAGTGCATCGTTCCGATGCTGTAAAGTTATTAAAAAAACAAAACAAAACAAAGTAGTTTAAACAATGAAAAAAGGCATCAACAATCAAATGTTAGACGCGATAAGTTCACCAATGATGAGGCAATTGTCGGAGCACAAATAAAAAAAAACACAGGAAAAGTGGTCTTTTAGGAACGCGCAAAATAAGGCTTCATGCGCACCATGTGAACTATGTCAGAGGTCGGTTGTTTTCGTTGTACCCATCGTGACGACGTAGCGTCCGGAACCACTTCGTAGTTTACGTCACTCACGCGGCGTAATACTTTATATGGACCGAAGTATCTGCTGAGCAACTTTTCGGAGAGGCCACGGCGTCGAACAGGGGTCCAAATCCAAACTTGGTCTCCCGGTCTGTAAGATACGTCATTGTGACGCATATTGTAACGTCGTGCATCGACCTGTTGCTGCTGACCAATGTGCAGCCGGGCGAGCTGGCGAGTTTCCTCGGCACGCTCTACAAATTCTTCTGCGTCAGTTGTTAATTGATCGGCGCCTTCACAAGGAAGCATCGCATCCAGCATCGTCTGAACTTCGCGGCCGTAGAGAAGGCGAAACGGTGTAAATCGGGTTGTTTCTTGAACGGCGGTGTTATAAGCGAACGTCACATAAGGCAAAATGCAATCCCATGTTTTGTGTTGGACGTCGATGTACATGGAGATCATGTTTGTGACTGTCTTATTTAGTCGCTCGGTTAAGCCATTGCTCTGCGGATGGTAAGCAGTCGTCGTTCGATGCCTAGTGTTACTTAGTCGAAAAACTTCATCAATAAGCTGTGCAGTGAACGCTGTTCCTCTGTCAGTTATCACTGTTGATGGAGCACCGTGGCGCAGAACAATGTGGCACATGAAGAACTGTGCTACCTCAAGAGCCGTGGCTCGTGGTATCGCCTGTGTCTCAGCATAGCGGTTCAAATAGTCAGTTGCAACAATTATCCATTTGTTGCCGTCCGACGGACGATAAAGGAAATGGGCCGAGAATGTCCATGCCGACTTGGTCAAATGGCTTGTGGGGTGGATCAATTGGCTGAAGTAATCCAGCCGGCTTGCTTGGTGGCGACTTTCGACGCTGGCATTCACTACAGCTTTTAACGCACTGCTTCACGCTTGCCGAAAGTCCGGGCCAGTAGTACGCCTCACTTACTCTGGCGAGCGTTCGCGAGTAACCTAGATGACCAGATGTGGGCTCATCATGACACGCGGAGAGGACTTCGTCCCGCATGCCCTTCGGAACGACGAGGAGGTAAGCGCGGCTCGTAGAACGGGCGTTTTTTTTTTTTTTGTACAGGGCATTATCTCGGAGGCAGAAAGACGTCACGACGCGAGATAGATGGCGAGGTATAACGGCGCTATGACCCTCCAGATAGTCGATGAGCGGTCGAATCTCTTCATCCTCTCGCTGGCGATACCGAGGAGGCGCTGAATATACTGAAACTCCGCGCAGCCCGAGGCGCCGGTGTGGACACTGGCGGTACAAATGGTCCGCTTCACCGCAGTGGAAGCACAAAGGTCGGCAATCAGGAGTGCGCCAAACATCAGATTTCCGAGGCGAAGCACGTCTGTCGTCAAGGTAGTGTGCTGGTTGTTCCGCAAGATGCACAGGGCTGGCGTAAACGAGGGGTGGGGGCGTGCGTGTGTTCTCGTGGTACCGTAGAGGCTGCGCCGACTGAAGTGAAACCGTAGGAGGTGCCTGAACAAACAGCGGGGAAGAGGAAGCTGGGCGCTTCAAGGCTTCCGCATAAGTCGCACGGTGGTAGTCAGCCGGGACGGGTGTGACGTTATTGAGACTCACAGGGTCACGAAGGGCATGACGCAGCTCGTCCTTGACGATGCTTGCAATGGAACTCACCGTAGGTAGTGGTGGTGTGGCAGCCTTTTGCAGCTCCTCGCGTACTATGCAGCGGATAAGGTCGCGCAGACACTCGGTGTTGTTCCCAATATTCGTTAGAACTTGAGCAGTGGACGTGTTCACTTGCCGCTCATACAGGGTGGATCGATGCTGAAGCATCTTTTCCATCGTGACAGCTTCAGACAAAAACTCGGCGACCGAGTTCGGAGGGCTCCGTACAAGGCCAGCGAAAAGCTGCTCCTTAACTCCCCGCATCAGGTGACGCACCTTCTTTTTTCTGTCATACCCTGATCAGCCCGTCGGAACAGGCGCGTCATATCTTCCACATAGGTCATGACAGTTTCATTGGGCATCTGGATGCGGGCCTGGATCGCTCAGTGCACGTGGGCCCCCGCTCTGGAAAACAAGCCCAACCGACGCGCTTGGTTAGAGCCCTGTTGCTCAGAGGTCAGTAAACCTTGTCGACACCCCCTGGAGTGACGTGACAATATTTGGAGGTGCAGGGTAGGCCCCTCACGGATGTTTCAGACCTCTCCTGGAAGCGGCACCACAAGCCCAGTGCGAATCAACACTCCCGTTCATCGGACAAGCCGCAGGATCAGGGGATTGCCTCCCGAAGCTGACCCTACAGTTCACACCATTATGATGAGCACATCTATTCAAACCACTTTAACAGGTACGGAAAACCCCCCGGTGACTCGGTACACCCTCGAAAGTCCACAGGTTCCAACACCGTTTCATGGCACCGAGCTCAAAGACGTCGAGGACTGGTTGGTCGACTTCGAGCGCGTGGCTGCTTTGAATGACTGGAACGACGCGGCCAAACTACGACGTGTGTACTTCTATTTGGAGGATGGAGCACGTACCTGGTACATGAATCACGAGGAACAGATGACATCGTGGCCCGAATTCCGCCGCCGGCTGTTGGATACTTACTGAAGTGCTGATCGCCACGAACGAGCGGAACGAGCGATCCAGGCCCGCATCCAGATGCCCAATGAAACTGTCATGACCTATGTGGAAGATATGACGCGCCTGTTCCGACGGGCTGATCAGGGTATGACAGAAGAAAAGAAGGTGCGTCACCTGATGCGGGGAGTTAAGGAGCAGCTTTTCGCTGGCCTTGTACGGAGCCCTCCGAACACGGTCGCCGAGTTTTTGTCTGAAGCTGTCACGATGGAAAAGATGCTTCAGCATCGATCCACCCTGTATGAGCGGCAAGTGAACACGTCCACTGCTCAAGTTCTAACGAATATTGGGAACAACACCGTGCGTCTGCGCGACCTTATCCGCTCCATAGTACGCGAGGAGCTGCAAAAGGCTGCCACACCACCACTACCTACGGTGAGTTCCATTGCAAGCATCGTCAAGGACGAGCTGCATCAATATGTATGTCATGATTGTCAAGATTTATATTTCGTGGTCTTGCTGCTCTTGCGGTGGTTTGGTTCACATGACATGTTGTGAAATTGGCATAGTATGACATGACTTCACGGGAACATAAGTGGGAGACCCTAACGTGGAATTCATGACATGCGTGTCATGTCAGTCATGAGTCATGACTACATGCCACGCTCATGTTGCACACGTGGTCGTTTTACTAGCTTCACATATGCCAAATTTGGTGTTACGGGTCGTGAATGCATGACGAAGGTATATGCTGGTGCAAACATAATAGTGATGAGATACGTGTAATGTAACAACATGACTACATGCCACACTTATGATGCGCTCGTGGCCGTTTCGCTAGCTCCACATACACCGAATTTGGTATTACGGGACGTGAATGGGCGACGAAGGTAAATGACTCATCCGAACATGATAATCATGATTTGCATGTCATGTAAAATATGATTACAGCATACGCTCATAGCGTGCTCACAGCCGTTTCGCTAGCTCCACATATGACAATTTTGGTATCAGGTGATGTGAATACGGGACGAATGTAAATGACTCGTACAAACGAGGTAATGATGACATGGAAGTCATGTACGGCATAATATACCTCTGCCTCATAACGTTGTGCTGATTTTAAAGTGACATATCCACCTTCCTCATTCGTGCTTCGCATATTATCAATTGCCACTGTACGTGGGTTCTGCCATTTTTTTTTTGTCATTGTGCTCCCACCAGTGCAGAAATTGGGATATGCGAATGGTTTGCTGATTGTTACGCAATAAGTTCTCGAGAGATAAAGATGCGGAAAAAGGGAGAGAAAAATATGCCAAGAAAAATTAAGGGAGGCTAAAAGAATCACACTATCGAATTTGACACACACGCGAGAAAATAAAGGAAGTGCGGATCGTAAGAGGGAGACAGAAGAAGGCTACACGAACGTGATAAAAGCCATAACGGATGCATGAAGTCATGTTTAGAAAAAGTTTATTTACAGCATATACAGAACACAAAGGCTTCATACCATTCCAGTAACAGGGCACATGCACTTTGGCACATCTATATTTCACGACTAACACCACTACGTTACAGTCATAAACACGAAGAAAAGCGCTATTTTTCGACCAAGCAGTCGTCTGAGGGATTTGCATGGTGTGCCATCGCTTCGGGCCTAAAAAAATTCAAAAGTATTCGCATGGCATAAAAATTTGTTATAAACTTATTAAGCAGCGTACAGACAACGGAAGCTGCCGTGAAGTGTACTCGATCATATTTGGCTTCCACCTTTTTTTTCTTGATCTTCATACGCGCAGCTAAACTTGAACTCGTGACCATAGTTGCTGTGTTACACTCTCGTAGGAAGTATTCTGATAAGCTCGAAATTGTTTCTCTTGAGGAGAACTGAGCGGGAATAGACGCTCGTTCGTATGTTCCGCTTATAATACGGCACTTCTGTCGCCATGACAAGCCCTCTGAAGGCGCAGTAGAAAGCTCGTAAGGTGCTCCTTGCGCCTTTCTGAGCGTAAAAAATTGTTCACGCGTGCGAAGGTGTTCCGGGCATGTCTTAGCATGGCGCGAGCCAGCCGTGCATATAAATATTCGTTTTGATATCTTTATTACCGCAACAGCGCTGAACATGCACACGTAGCTTATTGACGCTCGAGAGGATAAAGTAGAGCGTGATAAAAGCAATGTGCTTCCGTCAGCGCGGCGACGACCGCGTGAACCGGAAAATGTGGCACGAGGCACTTGGCGAGATATTTTGTGCGTCAGTGCGCAATCATGCCGTAGGAGAGCGAGAGAAAAAAATTAAAAATAAGACTCCTCAACACATGTAAGTGCGGCTCTCCACCATCTTCGCACCATTCTCGCAACAGCGGCGCTGTTCGTTTCTTGGGGTCGGCTCGTTATTTGCTTGAGCGAAGTTTCTGAAAGGTGCCACTCTCTCGGCTCGCCATTCTTCCCTAACAAGGTTTCTGCAGTGCACTTTCTTGATTTAGTGACAGGACACCATCACATTCGTGGCACGTGCTTTTCAACTATTAGGATACATTACCATCGTTTCTTCTCTTTTTTAGACCACCAATTGCATTATTTTTGCGCCTTCCAACAGTGAAACGGAGGCAGAAAGAATTTTTTCACTTTTTTATATTTAACGAATAAAGACGGTATTTTTTTTTCTCAGACATGAAGCAGCAGTAAGACCGTTGTCAACTGGGTTTGCAAGGGCTTTTGAATTACTACAAGAATACAAGTGGGAAGAAGAAAGAGGTCGATAATTTAGGCGCCTTAACGAACCATAGAAAAAAAATGGCCGCTGTCGAAGTGAAAGATTTTTGGCAAACGAAAATATCTTACGGTATCTCGACCCCTTTCCAAGGGCTGACAGACGCGTCTTCTGGTTCGCCTCGAAAGAGCGCCTGCAGTAGACAGCCGTACCTATTAGAGCTTCTCTTCCTTGTAAAGAGGAAGAAAGGTGGAAGAAAAATAGCGCAGGCTAACAATGGGGCTGAAGCCTCAGTCGGTGCCTCAGGTGCTCCCCTCTAGAACCGCGTCTCACGAACACAAGGCCCGTTCACGTCTCGTCTACCTGACTTGATTCTGTGGAACTGTGGTTTGGAAGAAAGTGCCTCTGCGTGGTTGACAGGGCGGGATTAGGTTCGGATTCGGACTGTTGGGAAGAAGGAATGGAGGGCTGTAGGCATTTCAACCGAGACACCATTGAAATAATGACGCTGTGCGTAGACCTGTACTTTCACAACAATTGCGTTAGCGAAAAGTCTGGCTGTGTACGACGTTGACGTATACTCATAAGTCCTAACGCGCAAATTCAAACAGCATACCAACTACGACTGACACTAACGAAAAAGCTAACAAAAGAGCATGCAAAACAGCTGTTTATATTTTAAGAAAAAAATAGGCAGATCCCACGTACAGGGGGAATCGATGATATGCGAAGCACGAATGAGGGAGGGTGAAGAGTCACTTTAAAATCAGCACAACGTTAAGAGGCGGAGCTAAATTATGCTGTACATGGTTTCCTTGTCATGACTATCATGTTCTGACGTTTCATTTACCTTCGTCATCTATTAACGTCACCTGATACCGAATTTGGTACATATGGAGCTAGCCAAATGGCCGCGAGCGTGCTATGAGCGTAACATGTAGTCATCATTTACATGAAATTCATATCGTGATCATCAGATTTAGACGTGTCATTTACATTCATCGTTCATTTGCGTCACGTAAAACCAAATTCGGTATATGCGGAATAGCCACGAGAACGCTATGAGCATAGCATGTAGTCATGTTTTGCATGAAACGCATATTATGATTATCAGGTTTGGACGTGTCATTTACCTTCGTCGTTTATTCACTTCCCGTGATTCCAAATTTGGTACGTGTGAAGACAGCGCAATGGCAGCGAGCGCGTCATGAAGGGCCCAATATACTCCAACGCAACGTTCACGCACGCGCAGGCAGGGCACAGTGACGCCACGCTAGCAAAACGCGAGCACTCTAGTGTGCCGCCAGGCGCGACCGGCGCGACCAGCATCCGTCGTCGCGGCCCGGTGGCAACCAGCGCGAATTGCGACATGCTGCATTTCGCACACACGATTTTACTTTAACAGCACCACGTCTGCCTCTCTTCGTGACGGAGGGACACCGTGTGTGCTCTAACGCGCATGCGTCAAAGCAACGCAGCGCGGCGCGCGCCCTCAAGTATATGGCATGTAAATCCACAATGAAGGTCAGTGGACAGATCCACTGATCTCTACTAGGGGGATATCGGCGCGTGGCGTGGCATCGCCGGCGTGACGCAATAAAACGAACGCCGGCGGGCACGCACGCCGGCTCACGTCGAAGTGTATTGGCGCCTTGAGTGTGGCGTCTATTAATGTTCTTACATGACACGGATCTCATGATTATCATGTTTCCCCCCGTAACAAACCTTCGTCATCCATTCACGTGTTGTAATACCAAATTTTGGCATATGTGAAGGTAGCGAAACGGCCGCGAGCGCATCATGAGTGTGGGACGTAGTCATGTTGTTACATGACACGCATGTCATAATCATCAGTTTTGGACATGTCATTTACCTATGTTGTCCATTCGCGTCACGTAATACCGAATTTGGTACATGTGAAGCTAGCGAAACGCCGGCGAGTGCATCATGAGCTTGGCATGTAGGCATGTTTTTACATGACACGCATCTCATGATTATCATCTTTGCACCAGTCACATACCTTCGTCATCGGTTCACGTCCCGTAATACTAAATTTGTTATATGCAAAACTACCGAAACGGCCTCGAGCACATCATCAGTGTGACATGTAGTCATGTTGTTACATGACACGCATGTCATGGTTTTGATTTTAGGGTCTATCGCTTGTGTTCGCCTGCAGTCACGTCATACCATACCACTTTTGCAACATATCATGTGAATGATACCTCCGCAAGAGCAGTCAGATCATGACATTTAAATCATGGAGGAGGAGGAGGAGGATTGAAAGAGGAAGGACAGGGAGGTTAGCCAGTTCTCAGACTGGCTGGCTACCCTGTATTGAATCATGGCACCTATGACATAGACGTCATGTTTTTCATGGTATGGCTAATCAGTTATGTTTGTCATACAGTTATGTTATATCACACCAAGTTTCGTATCGATACCGCTATCGAAACGTCCAGCAGAGCTAGAAGTCGTAGGCGGCTAGATAGATAGATAGATAGATAGATAGATAGATAGATAGATAGATAGATAGATAGATAGATAGATAGATAGATAGATAGATAGATAGATAGATAGATAGATAGATAGATAGATAGATAGACAGATAGAATGATACGCTGAAAGTCGCTGAATTTCGCCAATAAATACTTCGCATTTAAAAAGGAGACAGATTGTTAGTTGCGCTAACGTGAGTATAATATATAGTGAGAAAATACATGCAGAATCAGAGACGCACCTTTGTAATTATTGATTTACATAGTACCTACAGCGCCATATATTCATTACATTATGGGGGGTGGGGGACACGAAAACATAGTCAGTACAAAGGAATGCGTAGAAAAACATATATAAGCACATATACAAAAGAACAGAGTCACGTTTATCAGAAGATAAGTAAGGATCGAGAAATACATTTTCGATACACGTCGTACATACATAATGTGTGAACAGCTTTACAGCATAGAATAAATACTGAAGTTTGGGCGAGTTTCTGCTGAAAGATAGTAGTATTTAGAGTGCGTAAACAGGCAAGAATTGAAAGACAGAGTCACACAGATGAGCGCTCACTTCAAACTTCATTTCCTTTGTGAAACGCAGGCATAGGGGCTATAATTATTTAGAACAAACATTGTCACTTGGTTCTCAAGTCTTTGTATTCGTTTTGTAAGATAGTCTTAGTGGGGGCCTCATATTACGCATGCATAATCTATTATAGTCCTTACCTGCAAAAAAGAAAAAGCATCCTTGATTTCGCGCGTCGCCTGTTTGATATTTCGGCAAATACACTGAAACATCCAGATTGCTTTTGCTGTGGCCATGTCAATGTGTTTTTTCCATGTAAAATATTTAGTCAAATAAACACCACGATACCTATAATAACTGTGTATGTTGATAATTACGCCATAAATGTTATATTGATGATATTATTTTGTTATTTTCTTCAGAAGATCACGCTGAAACATGTTTTAATATTTAAACTCATTTTCCATTTCCTACGCCAGACCGCTATGTGATCTGTTTGTTTGTTTGTCTCTTTTATCCTGGCGCAACCCACCATGGGGGATCGGCCATGAAACGAACGGTGTCTTGCTATTTAAAAAGAAAATGTTCATAATTACGAAATGTCAAGTTTTTAATGAATATGCTTGATTTTGATAATTTTTAACGATGAACTTAGCATTCTATTCTTCTCGTCTCCCGAAGAAAATCGCAAACGGCTTCGCAAACGCTCCTTTGGCTAAAACCCAGCATGGTAGCGGTTTTAGCCATAGGAAGTGGTTCATCTAGAACTTCGAAGCGGTTCATCTAGAAGTCTTTTTCTCTGATTGGTCAATAATCTGCACGTTAGAAAGAAATGATAAGGAGATTCACACTAATTGCTATGGAGGCATAAAGGTGACTGTACCAGACCAGACCTGTGTAGGTAAAAATTCAGTGGGGGGCTCGGCATCGTATTTTTGGTAACTGCGATCTAGGTCCTTCTGGAGGGACACCATCGAGTGAGGGAACTCAGAAACTGACAACGCCGACTTTGCGAAGTTGTCCGATACGGCAAATTTTTCAAAACGCGCCGCAGTTACAAACGCCAACGTCGGCGAAATAGACATTATCGGACCATTACATGATAAAAGTGCGAGTGCATCCGCTTGTTCATTTAGTGGTATATCTTTGTGCCCTGGTACCCATACCAAGCGAATAATGCGTATATGTCTTGGAATGAGGTAATGAAATATTTCTAAAGAAATTGAAAATTTTGATGCAGGTAATGAGGTACGGATAGGCTGTCTGTCAGAATGATGGCTTCTGATAATGATAGGGGTAATTTCCGTAGAGCTAATATAATGGCAAGTATTCTGCATGATAAATAGGAGTAAAGTCAGGTAAGCGAATTGAAAAAGACCAATCTAAATATAATGATGCCATTCCCACCCCTGCTTCTTCTTCACCAACTGAAGCGCCAGTTGCTATCACTGCAGCCGTTTTTAATCTGGATGAATGGTCCTCCAAAATGCAAATTAAGTATGTACTGGGTAAGTGTTTGCAATTCTTAGGCAATATGTCATCAAATCTTATTCGACCTGTTTCTACAGATCTGCTTATGATTAGTATCTCACGGAGCTGAGGCACTACTCACCTAGGTCGGTTCGCAAAATATGAGCATCAGATTCATCCGTGATTGCTGTGTATATGACACAGTCACCAGCAATTAATTTTATCGGTGATATAATATGTTGAAATATGTTGTTTATGTAGATTAAGAATAATAAATATCCCAGAATGCTCCCTTGCAGAATTCCTAAAGTCACTGCTAATGCGAAGGCTTGACATTCCTTAAGATGATGGACTGGGTTTTACTATTTAAGTACCTTCGTATATATGTTCGAACATTTTAATTTATGCCCAATGCAGCAAGCCTTACATCCAAGAGCTTATGGAACACGGTGTCGAATGATTTTCGGAAATATATAAAAACTGCGTCTACACAACTATTGTTATCAATGGCTTTGGATACGGAATGCCGAAATTCTATGAGTTGGGTGTTACAGAAATAGCCTTTTCGGAAACCCTGCTAGGAAACAGTAAAAAAAAGTGTCTGAATAAAGGAATTTAAATATGTTTTTATGTAAAATGTGTTCAACTACTTTGAAACATAGCTATTTTAATGAAATCGGCCTGTAATTTTCTCTGAGTTTTTCATCTCCAGATTTGAAAACTGGTTTAACGTTTGCCATCTTTCCGTTTTGGGGAATAAGACCAGTTTCAATGGTGGGTCTATAGATAAAAGTTAGATAAGGAGCCATTTTTATGACACCCTTTGAAGACTACTAGGAACAGCCGATCAGGTTCAATGGTTTTTGTTGTATCTAGCTGATGTAATGATGATTCGACGCCACTCGCGTCAATTTCAAAGTCTGCATCATATTCCTCTGAGCGGTGTTGTATAGACGCGATGCCTGCGTGGTAGTTTCATCTGAAAAAAAAAGGAAAAGTAATTGAAAATAGTGAATAAAATATTCTTCCTTCTCGTAATCTAACATAACGGTTTCACCGTTGACAGTTAAAGCTGGCGTAGATATACCTTCCCTTTGGTTCTGCTTTACATAATTTTAGAATGACTACGGCTCATTGAATATTTGAACGAAAATAGAGCCTTTCGCGGATTTACGTTACTCCTTATAAATTATTTATTTCTTCTAAGCATTTGTGGTTTGCCAAACTAAAGTTAGCAGAAAGTATTTTAAACGTGCGTACGAAGGTAAAGCAAAACAATAGCGTTAACAAAGCCTGTCATTGTTAAGATTGATTTCTTTGCCTAATGACGTCATATATATGAAAAAAAGCGTTAGGACCGCCTTTGTTGCTCTAGGGAGAGAAATGTCACTGCCACTACCAGTCAAGACACCTGTCCGTAATCGTAAGCGCGTACTTGAGTAGAAGTGCCACTGTAGTTGTCATATTCAAGCTATTTTCTTGAATCATGGCGGTTGTCCTTGAGCCATTTTATTTCCTTTTATAGGCTGTCTTTGACGTCATCGTACTTACTAAAGGGCAGCTGTGATGAAGCACCCGAAATGAGAAATCTGGTGCAGAAAACGCAGTAGAAGCCAGTATGGCGATGACGACATCAGCCAGAAAGGACAATTGTGATGCTATATGTTCGGGATAGAATGTATTTGCCGTTATCACCGAATTCGCTCGACCGCGAAGTCTTGCTTCTAGCACGATGACTAATAGGCACAATGAAAGAGGTAGAAGTAATTTTAGATCAGTTTTCACGCGAGTGGAGATAGCTGCGCTGTTGTGCTATAGCAGTGAAATCCACTGATGCGCACGCATGGTAGCACTTACACTAGAGATGGCGCTAACAGCGATAAATAGCATATTAGTGGCATGGTAGGCTGTATTAGAAATGACGATGAATTTAGGTGACAGGACAATTCCACCGATCGCATATGCCAGATTCCACAGCGTATGCATTCGAATGTATTACTTGGTAGAGCTCGTTATTTCGTTGAGCCATGTGGGGGTGTTCTGCTACACTGGACGTGGCTGTGCCGTGCCTTCCCGGCCTGCTGTCGTCTACAAAGCTAGAGCCCTGATCCTTCAGCGGAAATGGTTCTATTGCGAACAAAGGCTAGCACTGAAAGCAACGACTTTTCAAAAGTAGAGCGTCTTTCGAAAATAGTTCGTTGTTTTGTAAAGGGTGCTCCTCTGGTAGACGGTTAAGTATAACGACAAAGCCAGACTTTTGTGTGCTTTAAACTAGTGACGATTAAGTGGGGGCTGAAATCTGCCGACCTATTTACAGCGAAAGCTGTTATGAAATCAGAACATGGGTCACACGCGGCAACGTAGTTGTCCGCCGCCGGTGTCCGTAACCAGTAACTAAAGAAAAAATCATTTTAGTAAGTAAAAACAATAAGAACACAGTGGGGCTCGAACCAAAGTCCGCTGGGTGCCAGCCCTGTAATCTGCCACTGAACCACGCCGGTGCTTTGGACTTGTTCACAAGGTAACCTTAGGCAGGAATGTTTCCGGGAAAGGAATTGCCTTAATATGAGTAATATCGCGTTTTAGAACAGCAAATGAACAGCCAGGCGTCACACATTGCCAATAGCGTAACGAGTGGGTCGTCCGATACTCCAACCCGTTGAGAAACTTGTTCTTGATCACCTATTAAGTGTGGCGCATACCAACTTGATGCATTACTTTCTCATCGTTGTCAGCCACAGCGTGAACAATTGGCACAAAATTCCTTGCAAACGTCTAGCGGGCACCACTCTTCGCAGACGAATAACGAAAGATAGCATAGCGAATGCCGGCCTACTACCCAGAAATTATATTTATTAATGCCGTAGTGGGTACTCAGCAAGTGTGTTTGTAGTAGTTACCCAATGAGTGTTTAGAAAAGGCTCTCAAAGGCCGCTCTTTTAGCTTTCGCTGTGACTACACTGTGCCTTTCGCCCAGGCCTGCCGTTTTTTTAAAATATGAGGCTACTTACGTACAACTTTTTTCTGCAATTGTAAATTCTAAATATAAGGGTATTATGGCTGACTTACTAATAGAATACTGCCCAACCATGGTAGGCAAATAAACGACTTCTCAGAAAAACTTGAATATGTAATGCCGATTGGCATTGTTATTATTATTGTTAGTATAAATATTATCATCTATGATAATAATAATAATAATAATAATAATAATAATAATAATAATAATAATAATAATAATAATAATAATAATAATAATAATAATAATAATAATAATAATAATATATTAAAAATAATAATATCCATAACCTTGTTATTCAATGTGCGTGCACAAATACACAAGGACACAGAAAAAGTAAGGTCAGAGCATAAAACGCCACCTGTAAGGGCACAACGCCTGCTACTCTGTCAGAAAAAGAAAAGACATCGAGGAAAAACTAAGAAAGGGGGGAAGGGAAATAAAACTCATCTCGAAAAAATATCAAGAAGATTCGCGAAATTCTACTCAAAACGGAAAAAAAAGCCAAGAAAGGGCGTCCTCATCCCTTTGGTTCATAATTGTCAGGAGAGCTCGATGGGCCTGGTCGTGTCCACCAGCTCACCCTATCCGAAAGAGCTAATCATGGAGACTCTCACACTTCCATAAAATTATTGTATATGCTTTAAACAGAGTTGAAGTGATACAACCACACTACGGAAAAAGTGAGAGTGTCCGAATAGATTCCTTACTCTCTTTATCGTTATCTCCTTTTTTACTGCTTTTACTGCCTTGGCCTTTGTGCTTGTGAGCTGCCTATTCGAGCGATGCGTGCTTACATAACGAATATAACTACGCAACCGCTAAAATGTGCTTCTAACGCGCGAGACCTATGGACTGTCCGTGCTATTAATCAATACATTTTCTCATATCGTCCTGCTTTGTTTGCGTCGATCGGAGAAAGCAAATTGATTAGGGCGTTAATACTCGGCAACTTCTTGCAGCGCGTAAAGCGATAAACTCGAGGACAAAAGGCGGCCACGACACGGGCTGAGGTCATTCACAGAACCAGCATGCCTGTTTTGTGCTTGGCTTTTGTGTCCTATGCTAAAGCATGGGTTTCCGGATCGCTAATAATCGCAACTGCATGATGCCTTGCTTGTGTCTCGACATTATTTCATTTTTCACGCACCTTTTCAAGCCGTGGTTCTTGCTGCAGGTTCCTTTATTCTATGGTAGCAGCGAACGGTAGGGAGGGGGGAGGGGCAGCACAACGAGGCTTTGTGCGAACCACTACCGTTTCGCATTACGCCTTTTGTTCCACTCGCATACACGGCTTCAAAGAAACGGGCTGTCTGCGTAACTGCTGCTGACGCTTCTGCTTCCGCAGGCAGTAAATAAAATGGTTTGCTCCTCGGGGGCAGGGAGGAGGGAATGCCCTTCTCTTTATTCCTTTTTTTGCATTTTTTTCTTCTTTTGCGTGTACAGTCGGTGCCTCGATGAAGCAGCTCGGCATTCCTGAACGGGCGGCCGGCCCTTCAGACCGCGCGAAGACGCTGTGCAGTACCACTTTGGAAATTGAATTTCCGCGCTGAGCGCTATCAAACAGAAACGGCAGCGCGAAGCCAAGCAGACGGAACGGCCGGGGAATTTCGGATAATGCCGCGCTGGAATCGAGCTTATGCGTATATGGTAAAAACTAACTAAAAAAATAGACAACAAGAAGTTGAACAAGAATAGCGCCCAATAACCCCCCTCCCCCTTCGGTCTGGTTTATCCGCTTTGGTTTCTGAGCGCAATAGTGGAAGGTCACTTTATATTGTCACGTTTACATGTACTCTAGGGGAATGGGAGCGCATATACAGGCGGCCTCTACATGAAACGGGAGTTGGCTTCGCTCGAGCCTGCAAAAAGTTACACTTGCAAAGGCTCTAGTAAAGACAACGAACGACACTGGCTGTGTGATTATGGCCACGTATTTTTCTTTTACTTTCCTGAACCACGAATAAAATGTTATTGCATTTTTTCCTGAGTGCGTGAGTTCTTTGCGAATATTGAAGTGGATGCCTGTCAGCTTCTTGTGACCGGTTGGGTAGAACAATTGATTGCAGAGCGCGCAAGTTATTGGGTTCAGATGAAGCGTCAATTTATTTGAGGCAACTTAGATGCTACGGACGGTTAATGATCTTGTGGTGAAGGGGAAATGGCGTTTTAATGCAGTGCAACAGTGAATCAGCTGCCAAAAAAATGGATCAACTGCCCTTCGTGCAAGCGTTTCACACGCAGTCGTATTCTCATCTTCGGGAACCACCACGCTCGCTCATGTCCATAACGAACCCTAACAATATTGTCCCAAATGTGCGGCCTTCAACTTATTCGCGGTTATTTCACGAATTACCACCAACAAATAACATATGTATATATGCCATAAGTGCGTGTAATTCGTGTTTAAATTGAAAAAATGGGCACTTATGTGGACTGCTTGTTTTGTTACTACGAAGCTGCATTTTAACGACAGTGGTGTTTGCAAGCATACTTACGAAAAGAGGCCAGGCGATACACGCACTCAACTCGAGCTTCTAAGGGATTTATTATAACCACGCATTGGCTGCAATCCCATTACGATTGTTGTATTCCCGAAAGAGGCTGTACTAGTTATGGAAGTGGTTGTCAAAGGAAGAAACTTGGTGGATTCTCAACGCGATAACGTTAAAGTGTTCATTTCGCAGATGTTCTGGTGTCGGCGTCGGCGTCTTTGGTTGTAATCGAAAAATCATCATCTTATGCGTGACCGAAAAGTAGAGAACGATGCAAGAAAGAGAGAAATAAACGTTTATTTAGAAACAGTCTTCCGAGCGAGGCCCAGTATCACCCCAAGGTATCACCCATAACTTCCTCTGCTTGGAAACGCAGTAAAAGTAACTTTCATGCTTTACAAACATGCGCTTCCTGTGTATATGTTTCACATTGCAACATGAAATATTACCGTAACAATGCACCGTGAAAGCGCCCATTGCCAGCGGGCATCAGAACATGACATTGTCTTATTAATGTCGTCGTGCTCTAAAAGCAGTCACCCGCTACAAAAGGTGCACACGTTCTGCACTCTTAAGGCAGTGTAGTGAGGCAGTGCAGTGTAGATTTCATACGCTGAGATTTTAAATTATGCACTAGGAACAGATGATCGCTATCGCGTTCATATCTTAAAGTTAAGCTTAAGGGTCTGGCAACTTTTTTTTTTTCAATGATTCGCTTCTACCGCCTTTTAAAAAAAAATGTCAGCAGTGAATGAAGTCGAACATTACAGTGTGGTCAGGAATATCGGAAGAGCCTTCACACCAGCGGAGTGTACTCTGAATTAGTGCACCCACATCAATGTGGCAGGGTCATCAACTGTTATTACGAACTTTTAACAAATATTGATGCTCTTGTTGTTCTATAAAGCAGATAAGTGGAATAAATGTTATTAACAGCGTAGGTAGTCAAACTGATCAGCTGAAAGAACCAAGCATGGTGGCCAATAGGCAACATGCTTTGTTGAAACAAGTGATCGAACCGTAGAAGAAGAATTTCCTACAGGTGTTGTTACTGCCCAGTAAAGAAACAGGAATAGAGCCAAATCACACAGGTCGGCTGTCCTGCATGCTATAGGTGGGCTGTTTTAGTTCAGACATATTACCGAGTTTGTGGAGTCGATATAATTCACGACAGAAATAGAAAACTGCCAAATATAAAATGAAGGGTTGTAGTTCATATTTATCGTCTACTTTCTTCGCCCGAACATGCATGTGGCGCCCACGTTCTCCACCTTTTATTTCTCCTGTTTTTTTATGCTCTACGTTTGCATTTGGTGAAAACGTTATGGCCTCGCAAACAGGCAGGTTTTGTGCTACACGACTTAGAAAAACGACGATAAAACAACGTACCGGGGGTACACGCAGGGAGCAATGACCTCTCCATTTGCTGCGGAAGAGAGCTGGTCCTTCGCCTCGTTTACGTTCGGATTCGCTTGAAAGCCTCGGTTGATCGGAGGCACAGACGCTCCCCTTCAGGATTCTCACCGTTATTGATGGCATTTGCCCGCACAAAAGAACACCGTGTTCGCAGATGCATTAGATCTATCTCCTCCTCAAAAACGTCCCGTTCGCCGGTCGTTCAGTAGGCGTGGATTATCCGTCTCGGCGCGCTGCCGATATACGCGCATTTTGCCTCTTCATCGTGCCTCGAAAAAAAAAAACAAGAGTCAGCTCCGTTGAAGTTGATATCATTCACGATAGAAATGGAAGACACCAAAGTATATAAAAAATATAGTGGTGGACGTTGTTCTCTTCGACGACGCATCTACATTACTTCGCATCTTTCGTCTTTCACTGATCTGGTTTTTGAAGCTCTGCATTTGTCCCCCTTTTCCTCTCTCACTCCCCTCCTTGTGAGTTTTTTTTCTACATTATTTTTATTCGCTTGGTTTTTTGTTTGCGGAGTTTCCTGCCAAAAGTGCTGAATGAAACGCAGTTCATTGTTTTCTCGCTTGGGACAACTTTTTGTTCAGACAAGGAAACATCTGGTTAGGCGATGTGAGAACTGCGCAGTGCGCATAAGAGATGTCTGCGTTTATAATTCGCGGGAAAAAAATGCCAAGAAGTTGTATGTTATACAAACACAAACAAAAAAGTAAGAGCGCAGAAAACGGTTGAAGTGCTTTCTTATTCTTTTCTTTTTAGTAGTTCGGTGCCCTTTATTGTGTTATTTCGTGCCTATTTGGTCGTACCTATCAAATTTACGCGCAGAATAGTTACCGCTACGTAGATCTTTTTTTTTTCGAAGCTTTCTCGTCAACTCTGAACATTACTCAAATGCACGAGCCTGGCTACTCTCACGGCAGGACCCGAAAGTCGAGCTTCTCGGCTCCATCGTCGGCATACTAGACAGCCGAGGCTTGATCGTGATTGGTTGGTGACTTGATGCGTCTTCCGAAACCTTGGAACGTAATACCGGACCCCAGTGAGCCACAGTTACAGAAATGGGCTTCAACGCACCCGTACTTTCTTTGTAAGCTTTGCACGTAGATTTTATTTCTGCTGATCTGTAGCAACAACTGTTTTGAACGCGCGAATTGTAAGGTTATCTCGGCACTTATCTTGGCGTTATGACTTGAGCTCTGCTTAGGTTTCTAAGGTGCTCTGGATGAACGCTTCTGCATAGATAGGACTTCTTAATGATATCGTTGTGTGCGACTGGTTATTCTTTGTGTAGTGGGATGAAGTCAGGGCAATTTGTATAAGTCTACCCGTCAGTTAGATCGCGGGTGATGCTGTTGGTCGAGTCGTTTGAACTGACTTGAAGGCCTTCGATTGCGTACGTGTGTCTGGGAAACAGTATATGATGTACATGATTTTCATGGTTCTGACTGCTCTATCTGCCTGTGGATCAACCCTGGTTTTGCCAAAAGCGACGATTTTCTGCGTAGAGTCGCAATAGGTTTCTGTTCCGCTCTTCTTTTCCAGTGCCATGGTATACTTACTACCTCTATAGTCATGACACTGACAAGCAAGAACTTCAGGATGTATAGATCAAGCCGTCGTGATGGTGAAGATGTTGCTGGATGGAACATTTTATTCACATTTTGTTCACAGGCCTACATTTACTAATGTTACTAAGGCCAATGCAGTCGTTCCTGACTGACCGGCTTTTGTGCATGCGTTATACTGAAAACGTTGGTCATGAACACGTTACTTACTGTTTCCTTGCTACCGCACTCTCTAAAACTTCCCAGTTTCCTGTACCACTTCTGTAGGTGAAAAATTGTTTTGAAAGCAATGACAGTATCCACTTAGTCATTCATATTCGTTTCGATTGTGGAGTGTACATATGAAGCCGAACAGAAGGTGACGTTGTGTATGATATGGGAGAAGCTGACAAAGATGTATGTGCTTTAATCTAAGCATGGTCCATAAAAACTACGCGGTTGCTTGCACAAACACACGCTGTCTATCTTCTTCGTTTACACCAAGGACACTTGTGTTTAAAAGCAATGGTATTTCATCTCTTTGAAGATAATATATAGGATCCTCATTACCTGTTGTCGAGGAGAGCTGGTGAGGCGCCTTTAGAGTTGTTAGCACACCCACCAATAAAGGAAGGAAAGTTGTTGCTATTCTAACCATAACAAGAATGAAAGCTCAAACAATGTTCGTTATTAGGAAAGAGGTTTTAGTAAAGCGAAAATCTTGTTAAACCGCAAAATTCTCGCGTTTAGTCACTTCCATTCTCATACAGCCTACATCACACCGTCTTTTCACAGATCCAGCCAACGTACGAATGAAGCCGGGGTGCGCTGCGCGACGCTGAAATCTAATTAGAGCTGCGCTTGTCGCACGTCACACAATTTCAAACAATGACATCCACTTTATATGCTAATGCAGAAGCGGCAAATACGACATCTCGTCTGCGCGATATGACGAAGTTGGGTCGTGCTTCTATAAAATTAACTGATATTGAAAGATTGTCTGGCTCATTTTCCACGTATAAACAGCGAAATTATGTAGTACTTTATTTACAATCTACGCCGTCCCGGACAACCATTCTTTATTTTGGGATTAATTTTGTGGAAAATAGGCTAGAGAGAGAGGAAAAAAGATACGTGTTCAGAAAACATTCAAAAAAGAAATGCAGAATATTAGGAACAATGAAGGAAATCAACAATATACAACGGTGATCTTCCGTAGCATTAAGTCGCGGTAGCAGTTAGAAGTGCCGCTTTTCTCTCGGTAGCTGACCTAACAAAATGCCTTCTTATGTGCATCACTGGCTACATTTTCGGCACGACTTATAAAAGACATGGCGCCTATCATTCAAGCTCCATGTTCATATCGCCGCACTTCTCATGATCCTTGGTTTAACCTTCTTAAACCTTTTATACCGTGTAAGTTGTGTTCATCTGACTACATTTGTATCTTTGTACAGCCCTGGATAACCGGAATATCTATATATACTTTTCATCTTCACCGGAGCTCAATTTCCTTCAAGTTGATCTTCATTTCGTTCTGGTCAATTCCTGGTAGTCTCTAAAGGTTGCTGTTTTGAATCATTATGACAACGTTCCTTAGATGGCGAATAAAAATGGAGAGCACGTACCAACTATGTGTCACTGTTTCTGGTCCTCAAAGTTTTTGGAAATTTTCGGTTTATGAACAGGCGCTTGCACATCATCGAGATCAACTGTATGGTCGTTTATCAATGAGGGCTCCAAATATAGAGGCAGCTACGAATTAGGGTTGCGAACACTGAGGAGTAGGTGGGGCTGTTGTATGGAGGTAAGTATATCCTTCTTGGGTTGGTGTCATTGGCCTGCTCGTCAAAACGACTTCCTTCTCCCATTTCTCGCCATGTATTGGTATATACGACTGCAATATATTTTACACTCTTCAATGTTCCCTCACTTGTCTTTCTCAAATTTACCTACACAAGACTGCATAAGCTATACTTAACCATCTCACCTCCTATTTTCCTTCCTATTACAGCAAAAGCTGTTATGAGATCCCAACACGGGGTCACGTGCGCGTCGTAGTTGTCCGCCGCTGCCGGTGTCCGTAACCGCTATTGCACAACATAAGAAGAAGTCTTCAAATAGAAACACCGAGGACACAATGGCATTCGAACCCGGGTCCCCCATGTGCCAGCCCAGTATTTTGTCACTGAGCCACGCTGGTGCATTCTAGGAGCTCCCTTGCGAATCGTCCTAGGCCGCATTCATGTGTTCGCTAGCGGCGGTTCATGGCAGTTATAAGCATGAACTTTGCAAGTATACTGCCAGCCTGTCCGGTCGCTTCATACTTTGCTGCATAATGCTGAGGTCGTCTTAATCTCCTAACTAGCCTGCTACAGGGAGCCGCTCTTTCCAACAAGATACCACAGAATGAACCGAGGCAATCATATATCATTGATCATTGAAGGAAGGATTTCAGAGTAGGAAGAGGAATAAAATGCATTTCCATCAGTGACGTCGAAAAAATCAGCTTCTTATACACGAGCGTTCCCCTGAAAGAAACACCTAGATGTTGCATTGCGCAGCGATTTGTAGGCACGCCACGATATTTGTGATCACAATGGAATGGCGGATTGCGAAAGGCATATTATACCTTTATGGGAGCGTAGAGAGCAAAGTTGGCATCTTTCCTGAATGTTTACGTCCCGTCCATGCCGTTAATTCTTGTCACCCTCATTGGGAGAAGGATCAAGAGCGAAATCCACCGCGTGTAATAAGCTGTGGTAGCTTTCATCTGCTGTTTTTTGCAAGCTAGTACAAGGAGGTGCGATTGCCTGTAAGTCCGGAATGTACTGGGCAATGGTTCCGTGAGTACAGCCCGTGCAACGGCTGTGGCGCTTCGTGTCTCTGTCCTCCGATAGCAGTGTAACGAACAGCCTGTCACTTAAGAAATCTGATACTGATAGGCACACTTTTTTATGGCAATATTGGTTAATGGAATCGCTGAAATTCTATATGGTGGTCCCGGCTACCTGGTCTCTTATAAAACACAATATGACTGTACAAGTAGAGAAAGAAAATTCCAACAAACTATAACACACTGTGTGATAGCAGATTTACGTATAACACAATACAAACACATATATCTTCAAACAGAATGTTTAGGACATGAGTACATATTAAAAATATAAACAGTTGCACATAAAACCAAATATAATCAATATCATATAGGTAGCGACTCGCATTCAGGTAGCGATCTTTTTATGTTAATCAGGTAGGGCAGCATATTCTGTCTTGTGAATACTGTAGAGAACTCTCGATAATCCAGTGTCTAGCCGGGTGACAAACTTTACGCGTACTACCGCTTACCAGCATAATTTGGAAGTAAAAGTTCAATTTCCGCTGCACATTGCTATGACTCCTGGGTGCAAGCTGGGTGTCTTAAACTGTCGTCTCGGTGAAGACTCGCCATTAGAACAGATGCAAACTCCACCGCACTTCTCTCACATTGACTCAGCTTTATATGTGTGATCTGTCGGGACCCACTAATAGGCTAAGGATGATCCCTGCGATAGCGAAAAGATGATAGAACACGCACTGTGTCTTGGGGATTGTTTGAATTTTAACGCGATGTTGTATTAGTCGTTTTTGCGCCTTTGACTATCAACCACATTTTGGGTATTTCTTATGTATTGATTTCCGTTCCTAATAAAGTCGCCAGTTGATTGACAGTGCTTGTTTTCTTAGTGTGCCCCACTCCCTGCTTGTGGACGCACTGTTCTTTTCTAAATAAAGCAGGCACTGACAAAAAAATGTTTTCCAGTTTTTTATTTGCTACGAGTTATAAGACATTTTTGCGAGAGTTTCTCATTAAATGCATGTCGTTGTCTAAAAGAAAAAAAAGAGGGCATAGTGGAGAAAGAATTTTTCGAAAGATTGTATCACGTGTTACTGTATAGTGGTTTGTCCTCTCACGTGGCCGAATCTACAAAGGGGTTTCACGTTGAAGTTGAAAGGACGACAACGAATGTGCACGCAAATAAAGAATTGAAAAAAAAAACACCAAGAACAGCAGACACGTGACATGCCAGTCCGTACCATGCGATGATGACCTTCTTTCAGCAGGCACTCGTGAAGTCGCCGCGCCGGAAAATGTAGTCTGAGAGCATTTGAATACGCCACCGCCTTGGAGGCACTGGGTGCGGAGCACGTACCACACACACCACTGATGATGTGCTAGCGCCCCTCAAACCTCTCTTCTACTCTCCTCTCTTCTTTCAAAGAGTGTATGCGCTTGCTTGCAGCATGATTTTTCACTCGCTGCGCTCGTTCCCAATAATTCAGCCCCCGACATTGCCATACCTCGAGTTGCCCTTTTTCTTCAAGTGTCGTCATCGTTTCCCACCTTTTAAGAGAAAAAGCCCTCGTGTGGCCATGTTTCACAGGAACACTTTCAAGATTTATACTTGCGAGTTTTTTTTTTAGCCCCTGCAGGGTCCTCCGGTCGAAAACTCCTCGGTTTCCAAAGTGAAGTGTCGTGGGGAAGCAAGGAAATTCAAACGAGAAGGCCGCGTCGGCGAGGAAATACATGTCAACGAAGGAAGAGGGTGAGATAGATAAAGAAACAAGAAGTAAATTATTAGCAACTCAGAAAGGTGCTTGATATGCAAAGAAGAACGGCACAGCATAGTGGATGAGCTGAAGTAGAACTAAAAAAAGGGGAATGCGGGAGAGAGAAGCACGGAAAAACGTACGAGGAATCGTTCTTTCTCAGGCAACCTTCACGGCAGAGAGCACGACAGACGAAAGACTCGTGGCGACCCTAATGACGTCCTCCGCCACCCCCCTTTGTTGTATGTCTGCCTTGCTTGCGCTAGATTCAGCATTCTGTTGTTCGTTTGAAATCCCCTTCTCGCACCATTGCTATGCCAGTGAAGAGCGTAAATTTCTATCCTTCATGCTCTTCTCTTTCTCCCTATTTTTTCCCCTATCAAGCATGCGTATAAGGCCTTCTTCGTAGTTTGCGTTTCTTTCGTAAACGTGTGAAGCTTACCGTTCCTTTTCTATCTTCCTGTCGAAACTGCACCCTACACTCCTGTTATTTACTGTACTTTTTCTTTTTGGTCGGGACGCCTAGCGATCAAATATGCCTGTACCATCTAGGCGCTCCCTTTCCGTACCAACGGCGTTGAATGTGAGCCGCTTGCGCGGATGCATCGCACGCTGGAAGGCATCAGCCGCTCTTCTTCGTTCCTCTCATTTTCTCACCCACTCTTTTGCCTCCTGTTCCTGATGCAGCTTCCGTATATTTTGTCCCCCACTTTTCTTTCTTCCAGTATGTCGCCTAGCTTCATCCTCACTCGACTCCTGGGCGCCTTCGTTGGCGTTATCCCCTGATGTCTTTTTCGGGAGCGGCGCTGGCGCTGTTTTCTCAGAGGATGCGTCTCGAAGACGCCAACGCGACAAACCTGAACCTGTAGCGATGCGTCTCTGCGTTTATGAGTCCGCGTCTTGGTAAACTTATGATTTTTTCACTTCAGCTTCCCTAATCTTGCGATATTTTAGTGTAGCCTGCCACCCTGAACCATGGCCGCACTCACTTTCTGTAGCTCCTGCTACATTAAAAGCACGCAGGGCTGCAGAAGTTTCATCAGGGAGTTAGCTGGTGATAAGGGGGTTTGAAGTACCTCACAACAACGTAAGAACGCACGAAAACTCCACGATTGGGTAGCAAGGGGGCTCCAATAAACGCTGCTGCCAGAATGGAAAGCTTGGCCTGAACTTATCCGGCAAAACAGGGGATAACGGTGCCAGCCGGGTGTGAGAACTGGCTAACCTCCCGGTCCTTCCTATCCGACAACCTTTCGCATTTTGGCAATGCACAGACGCCAGCTGCTGTACTCTCGACTGCACGGAATTACCGCAATACATCTGGTGGCGCCACGTGAATGGCCGTTCTTTCAAATGGTGACTACGCTGTTTTATAAAAAGAAGTACTTCTTTTCTTGAATGCGGAGTGTGACGGAGCGTGTGGGTTTAAGGTGCGTCATTTTGTGGGTGAGATTTTTATTGTTATTCTTCATTTGTTCCAGTTGCGGTTTTGTCTAATTTTTGTTACGAAGGTTGCTCTGTGTGGGGAGGCCCAATGAATAGCGATGCTGATTCCACATGAGTGACCCCCTTTTTTTCTCGTGACGATAGGGAGCCCGCTTGTGTATACGTTCCCGCGGGCCCGCCTTTTTGTATCTGTGAAGCGACATGGAACATGAATGTGGGCCCAGAAGAGGCTCAAGATTGCCACAGGGTCTCTGAACGAAGGTTTAAATGGGCGCCGTCCTTGTCTGCCGCTGGCGGCAGCCCTCTGTTGTCGACCAGAGGAATTATTTTTGTAATGGCGGCGTTCGCGTACACGCGCACAGATATGTGACAGAAAGAAAAGAACATAAGAGTTCAAATTTTCTTGTTTCTTCGCGCGCTTGAAAAATGTGGCTCGTGCAGTTCTACTATATGTCCTTCCTCTTTATTATCACATTTTATTATCCGAAATCACACGTGCTATACTCAGGTCTCGTTCTTCACTGATTCACTTGCTAAATGAATAACATTTTACTGCTGCTGGTTAGTGAGCGAAAAAACAAACATCTGTAGTGCTGCAGTGCTGCAATTACGATTGATGATTAGTAGGAATATTCCACTATTCTTTGTTACTGTTATAAAAAAATATTACTCTCCGACCCACATATTTACGTATCCACGCAAGCGAATGTAATAGGCGAGCCATTCTAACCCCTAGTTCACACGGAAGCATCCGCTTTTTATAGCGAGCGAAATTCCCCTGTCGCTGAAACGCAGTGATATTCACACTGGACGTGCACCGCACCACAGAATAGCCATAGCGCGCCATCTGCCAAGTGAACAATCAACCAGGAGGTGAGCACAGGATGGATGCCCAGTTTCCCGGATGTTTTCGGCGGCTCGCAACTTCAGTGTACCCGTGAAGAGTTGCATTTTTTTGTTTTGCACTTTTCGATGCTCGTTGCAACTCGGAAGATAAAGGCACCAACATTACAATGTGCTCGCGATCTAAAGATCAAAGTGACATATAGGCTGAGGAACTCACACATACCAGTCAATCCGAGCTCGTTTTCTATTTTTTTTTCACAAGTCGTTCTCTAGCAAGCTGTCCTTGTGCTTGGGCCGGATGGCATCTGTAGGATGGGGTGGTTGCGCACTAATTCAATGAGCATTTCTCCTAAGCGCACGTTATTGACTGTGACAGGACGAGCGAGTCGGACTTGACCACTATTTTTTTTGTCAAATCCATGGCTAGCGTTCCTATTGGTTCGGGGCGAGCCGATCCGGTGGCAGACGCCGCAAAACTCGGTCTGAGAGTGATCAGCGCGGAAAGGTCTCTCTCAGCGAGTCTCACCACTGCCGAATCTGATTCGGAGCACTTTCGGCAGCCGAGATGCTCAGTGTGAATGACCCATAAGAGTCAGGGGACTTTGATTCACAATATAATAAAGGCCTAATGCATTGAATACATTGCGCAGTAAAGTAGCGTTATCGGGCAGTCACGACAGCGTAGATATTAATACCACCTCTCAAATTTTTGCAGCAATCTTATTCTTAGGAATAAACGTAAAATTGGCTTCATGATTCATCACGCTTGTCACTCTGGTATGCGACGAGGATTTGATGGCGTTGCTGTTTTTGAGAGCTTCATGTGCCCGTCGACGCTGGCCGTTCAGTGATTGTAAGGAAGGGATACCCGTCTGAATCGTCATCTCAACCCGAAATTCTTTCTTTGGCGCAAGCGCGACCATAAGTGCCAGCGGAAACCAGCAAGGTGATGTTCCCAGCCAACGACAAATTTTCTAATGCTGGAAGCCGGGGTTACTGCAAAATATTGAAGTCCGTTGAAGACAAAGTGATTCTTTGTAGAACACATCTCGCTCGTCTCAGTGCTTTTCTGGACTTTTCGCTGCAGTTGTGGGGTGTATTGCCCCGTAGGTTGCGGTAATGGATGTACAACCTCACGAGGTGACGCCCGACTCCGGTTCGACCGCGGCCACTACCTCGAGGAAGCGAGGAAACACATCCAGTGAGATTGATGACACTGAGCTGTACACCGCATCTTGCGATGAGTCCTCAGACGAAGGCTTTCAACCTGTCCTGCACCGCAAGGCCAAGCGACGGATCATCAATCCATCGCCGGTGTCAAGTACAGCCACCGTGAAAACGGCGCCCCAGCGATGGCCCCATTCCATCCTGTTTGTGCCAAAGAACGCTACCGAAAGTCTGCGTGTTCTGAACAGGCAAGCGCTTTCGCTCTATTTTGAGAACACTGTGCCGAACGAGATTAAAGACCTACGGCTTAATACAAGAAGAAACATCCTGGCTGTCGATGTGCGGCACCCGAGTGCGCTGAGCACGCTGCAACAAGTAACACAACTTGGAAACATTGCAGTTAGGTCCATCATACCAGCCGATGGTGCGACCACATCAGGAGTCATTTACGACATTAACACGGAAATCCCAAACGCAGACCTTCCAATACTTATAAAACCAGCGAGTCAAGACAACGTCATTGTCAGCATTGGACGGCTTGGTAACACCCGCTGTGTGAGAGTAACGTTCAAAGGTGACTGTCTTCCCGCATACGTGAAGGTTGGCCACTTTCTTCAACAAGTTCGACCGTTTATTCCTAAACTCGTGCAATGCTTCAATTGTCAGAAGATCGGCCATGTAAAGGGTGTTTGCAGGAGCTCCGCAGCGTGCTACCGGTGCGCCGAACCACACGCGGAAGACAACTGTAGCGCTACCACACTGAAGTGTCCTAACTGTCAGGGTGCTCACAAGGCTTCTTCGAAAGAATGTCCGCACATAAAGAAAAAATTTTCTATTCTTAAGCAAATGGTACGAGACAGCTCAACCCACAAAGAAGCTGCCGAGAAAATCCGGCGAAGATGACGTCGCCGTCGAAGGTCTTCACGTCGGAGAGCGCCAACTTCAGGCGATAAGTCGACGCATCAGGAAAGATCGCCAGCTGCAGTTTACAGCACGGCAAACACAGATGTTGGAAAAGAGCAAAGGGGCAGACCAGTCTCTACAGAAGAGTGGCCTCCACTTATGCGTACACAACGCTCAGAAGAGCCGTACCAGAAGTTGTCTTCTTCAGAGCAAGCTGCTGCAATGGAGGACTTGCGGAACACAGATCAGCAAGTGATAGCTCTTTTGCGACCCTTAATTAACGCCATCCGCTTGTTATTAAGCAACTTGCACACACCGTCAGCAAGAAGTGCATTGCAATTACTGGACGCTTTGAGTCCAGTACTCGCAGCGCTTGAGTAAATAATAGCTCACCAGCCACTGTCTGTCAGAGAAGAGGTCCGAAAAGCAGCGATTATTCAATGAAATGCCCGGGGACTGAGGTCACGCATCGCCGATTTCCGTCGGTTCGTGTACACCATTAAGTTCCCCATCATTGTCATCTGCGAGCCAAATTTGCAGAAAGAAATCAGACTTTCTGGTTATGAGTCATATATGTCGTCTACAACTGTGGACAATAGCAAAGTTCTGATGTTTATTCGCCGCGACCTCACCTACATTTATCATCTGCTGTCACCCCACGACGACAATCAATATATAAGTATAACAGTGAAAAGGAGACTTACCATCACGGTTGTGGGTGCCTACCTCTCTCCGTCAAGCCGTTTCGACCATACAAGACTACAAGGTATCCTGTCAGCAACTTCTCACCCATGCATTATAATTGGCGACTTAAACGCCCATCATACAATCGGGGAAGTTCGAAGACCAATGTTAAAGGGAGAAAGTTGGTGTCCTTCGCCTCCGACAACCAACTTTTCTCGCTAAATGATGGCAGTCCAACGTTCCTACGTGGTTCAAGGTATAGCAGCTGCCTTGACCTGGCCTTTGTCTCACGAGGCCTCGTCAGGCATGCTGAGTGGTTTCCAGACATAGAAACGCATGGAAGCGACCACATTCCCACTTACGTCAAAATCGAAGGATTGTCCCATGCTAAGATACGCGATAGTGTTCAGAGAGTGGATTGGATGAAATTCCAGGCTCGCATGAAAGAGCAATGTGAAGCAAACATATCCCTTGACATAGAGGAGATAATTAAAGCACAATACACGATACTACGTGTACCCTCACCTGCTCTCCCAAAGTAACGAAATTTGACATCGAGCTAGAACGACTTCGAGCAATCCGACGGCGTGCTGAACGAAGATACCGACGCACGGAGGCAATAGGAAGACTTACGGATTGCTTGAAGTATACAAAAGAGGATTCAGCGCCGGATAAATAAACTCGAGTCACAACGCTGGACTGCTGTTTGTGAGTCACTTGACCCACGCAAACCTTTATCCCAATTGTGGAAGACGGTACGGGGTCTCCGCACAAAACTCACTCAGTGGTCTCCATTCAGGACTCTCGCACTTTCTGAACAGACACGCGGCATTGACGTGGCAGAAGACGTCTGTGCCAGAGTATCTGGGCCAGTCGCAGTGCCTAATATCCTATGCTTTCGACTAACTATCCACAAACACTGGATTCCCGCATGGATATGCCTTTTTCCATCGTGGAGCTCAGAGCAGCACTAGCTTTGTGTGGACGCACGTCGGCACCAGGGCCCGATAGGATTTCTTGTAGGGCCTTGTGTCATCTTGGTAAACGCGCGAGAATCCTTCTTTTGGAGTTGTACAACAAATCCTGGCAAGATGGAACGCTGCCGACAAGCTGGAAAACAAGTCGCCTAGTTCCCCTTCTGAAGCCAGGCAAGTCACCGTTGGACCTCTCATCTTATCGTCCGATCGCATTGGCCAGTTGTGTAGGCAAAGTTATGGAGAGGATGATCCTGGGATCCCTGGAGCTGTTCTTGGAGTGTAACAACATCTACCCAGATGCCATGGCAGGATTTTGGCGTGGTCGAGCATCGATTGACAACGTAGTCGACCTGGTCACTTATGTCCAACACGAGAAATGCCGTAAGCGTCTCTGCGCATCTTTGTTCCTAGACGTCAAAGGGGCGTATGACAGCGTTACTCATGAAGCTGTTCTTACCGCTCTCGAAGATATAGGAGTAGGTGGTCGGAATGTATCGCTGGATACGTAGTTATTTGTCAATGCGATCCTTCTTTGGGAGCACTGAAGACGGTCCAACCTCTCCACATTACAGCCACCGTGGCGTCCCCCAGGGTGGCGTACTCAGCCCTGTGCTGTTCAATCTTACGTTAATTGCTCTCACTGAGCATCTGCCAAGCACGGTCAGGTTATCAATGTACGCAGATGATATCTGCGTTTGGGCATCGGCTGTAACACGCCTGCAGTTACGTGGGAGAATTCAAAAACTGCCACTGAAACATTACGCTACCTCCGAAATCGAGGCTTGGAAATTTCTTCCGAAAAATGCGCCCTCGTAGCTTTCACACGAAAGCCTATGAATGAGTACACTATAAGCATCAATGGTCAAACTGTACCATACGTTGGATTGCACAAGTTTTTGGGCGTCATAATTGACAGGAATCTATCATGGAGCGATCACGTTTCGTACATGAAGAAACGGTTAATGGACATCTGTAATATAATGAAGTTCTTTGCAGGGAAGACTTGGGGAATGTCGCCCAGTGCAATGCTACAGCTGTACAAAGTACTTTCTCTCGGTTTACTGCGGTACAGTTTACCGGCATTGATCAATGCAAGCAAAACAAGCCTTCGAACGCTACTGAGGGTTCAGTCCCAGGCACTCCGGATTTGCCTCGGCTTGCCTCGTAGTGCGTCAACAATGGCTACTATTGCTATCGCCGGTGACCACCTCATCACGACACATATCGACGTTGAGGCACTAAGGACACATATAAGGCATATTGCTCGGACACCCTGCCACCACCTAGCCTCTTTACCAGCAGACAGACCACGTTCGTCATTTTGCCAAACTGTCACCACATACCGCGATTCTTTGCCAACATGCTTCACACCCGCTGCCGGGCCTTCCACTCCTCCCTGGTGCCTGACTCAGGCTAATATCAGGCTAACTATAACTGGCATCAAGAAAAAAGCAGATATGTCGTCACCTGCTCTTAGACAGCTTGCTCTGCTCTTGTTATACGAAACGTATCAAGGCTGTATACACGTATACACTGACGGCTCTGTTTTACAGAAGAGTTCAACGGCATCCTTTGTTATACCGATAAAAGACACGACAAGAAAATTCAAGACCTCCCACCTTACGACATCAACGGGAGCAGAGCTCACAGCTCTTCGTGCCACATTGCAATTCATTAGCGATCAACAGCCACAAAAGGGGACAATTTTCAGTGACTCAAAGGCGGCACTGCAATCTCTTCTATCACCTTTACGCCACGCGCGTACGAACAGCTAGTATTTGAGGTTGCAGAAAAGACTCACCAATTCATTGAGGAAGGACATAAAATAGCCTTTCGATGGCTTCCAAGTCATTGTGGAATAATTGGCAATGAACGGGCCGATCGAGCTGCCCGTTCTGCCCATACTGAAAGCGATGAAATATCGATTCCGCTTTCCAGAACTGACGCTGCACGGAAACTCCGCATGCTTGCTCGCAAGCGTACCACGTCACAATGGAACGAGTCACATTTCATCCATGCACGGTTAGGTACTTTAGACCCAACTCTCAGTCTTCGAATTCCTCCGGAATTACGCCGACGAGACGCTACTATGCTGTGCAGATTATGGTTGGGCGTCGCATTTACCAATGCGTACGCGTTCCGCATAGGAATGGCTGACACTGCTGCATGCGACCGTTTTGGCAGTGATGAAACAACTTGGCTTATTCTGTGTGAAGGCCCACAATACTGCTCGCAGAGACAGTCACTCTGCAATGCACTAGATGAACTGGACAACCAGCCTCTTCCGGAAGAAAGACTGCTGCGCTGCCGACAGGACTTTATGTTGCAGAAGAAGGCTGTGAAGGCGCTCCTGCGCTTCTTGCTTTCAACCGGCCTGTCCAAACGACTGTGATCGGAACTCCCTGAATGTGTGCGCATGTGTTTTTTTTCTAATTTATTTTATATCTCTCTATATCTATCCTCTTTCCGACCCTTTTCCCCACCCCGTACAGGGTAGCAAACCAGTTCGTCTAGGTTAACCTCCCTGTCCTCTTCTTTTAATTATTTCTCTCTCTTGAAGTCCGTTGACTTCGTGCGCACATCTACGTGAAGACGTTGGTATACATGTTTCTATATAAGGCGCAATGTACTTTTATATTTATAACAAATATACATGGGTATTGCGCCGTACGCGACTTACATGATTCCCTTTTTTTACTGTGTGTGCTATCCAAGGTATTGAATAGCTCTTTCCTGTACATACTGATTTGTTTTTGCATAATCAGCTTAACACAATATTGCCATGTGGATGTGACAGTGAAGAAGGCTGACGCAAGACCGGGAAATACGGAATTCTACTTTGAGTTAACAATAAGTGCCGTGTTAAATGAAGCCCAGCTTACAAATTTTGATGCCAGGATATAACAAAAAGCAGCCTTTCGCAGCTTTAAAATAGAAAATCTACAAATAAGTAAAAAGTATTCTTCTCGTGCTCATAAATGAACGTAGCATAAGACAAGCTTATGGATACAATTTCTCTTACTTACAAGTGATGTTTTTCCCTATAAAGAAAAATAAAAGTTGGACCTCTTGCGGAAACAATAGATCACAGAAGATGTTAAAATGATAAATGAGATAAATAGCATGTATAGACTTTACTTGAAAAAATTCCAACCTAGGTACACTGGAACCAGTTTTAAGACACGTTGTTAAGCTATATGGCTTTGATCTACAAATAGTGAGTTAGCGCGACCGTCAACGGACGTATATTGAAGAAAATTGACAAGGACACATCACTCTTCTGCTCAATAAACTGTTTTTGCAAGAAAAATATATCTATTCCGAGTGAGGGGAGATGACACAAACAAAAGAACTTTGAGGGGTTGATATCGTTGAACCTAGAACGCCATACAGGGTACTATCAAGACATAGCATAAATCATGTTACCGCGACGAATCAATATACTGTATACCTGTTTTTGAAAAAAGTGGTTGAGAAGGCTCGCTAAGGCACATGTTTTTTCTGATGTCGCAATTTCAAGGGAGTGCGGTAATATCATTGGGAAGATAACAAGGGGAAGCTTTCCAGCCTTCAATGTTTAGGTCGAATGAGCGCAGATTTCACCAAGGAAATAGGCGTTCTAAGCTGAAATGATACAGCTATTGATGATAACGTACATGTTTGCGCTACGAATATTGAATCGTGGTCGTAAATTTACTCCAATTAGGAAGTTATATCCGTACTCATAGCGGCACCAATGGCGCTAATAACAGGGGTTGAAATAAAAAAAAGCTATATAATAATAATTGGCCCAGGGATGACCATAAGCCATGACAAAAAATAAAAAATATAGGAAGCCCGCAGCTGGAAGGTGTTTTTCGTTTCTCTTTAGTTTTCTTTTTTTTCTCTTTTTTCTTTCCATACTTTCAATTATTTTTTCCTTTACTTATATTTATTTTCCTCCCCTTCCATGTGTTTATTTTTCTCTTTTCCTCTATTTTTCTTTTGATTCCTTCCCGTCCCAGTATCTGTCTTTCTATTTCTCGCTTGCTACCTTTTCATTTTTATCTATTTTTATTTACTCTTTCTCCATTTATTCTTTTGCTTTATTTTTTATTTATTTTGCTTTATTTCTTAATTTTGCTACATTTGTTTCCCTGCATAACTAGCTTTCAAACTCTGTCTATGCTACGCTCTACAATTTTATGTAATCTGTTTCGCGAGTTGATGGAAAAGAGTTAGGAAGAACATGGCCACCGAAAACGAGGGTTACCCAACGCTTCTATGTTTGTCGCTACTTAAAAAAAGAGGGGGGGGGGGGGAACAGATCAAGGGACTAGCAGTCCTAACATAGCACAGCCAGGAATAGTGTTGTATAGCAAGGACAGCGGGAAAGGGAAGCGAGCTTCACCACCTGCGAGATGAAGGTGAGGAGGAAAGAAAGCAGGGGAGAACAAGGATGGCATAGGCATGTATAGTGTAGACTTTTTTTTACTAAAGGCTCCTCGAGCGCCGCCATCTATAGTCCGCTTTGGGCAGTTGTGAACATGCATAACCTCCCACAAAAGCACCACTGAGGTTGTGACGTCAGCTGTTGTTCTCTCGCGGAACAGCCCAGAAAGAATGGGATCCTACTCTCAGTTTAAAAGGTATATAAGTTAGCAAAATTATGGGAGAGGAAAGCACGGGTGAGCATGCAAAGGTGAGGAGGAATAAAAAAAGTGAGAAGGTAAAGCATGGTTTAGCCTTGTATCGTAGAAATTTTTCAAAGAAATGAAAAGTCACTGAGAGGAGAACTGATCTATTGTTGAAGAGGACAAAACTGAGCAAATAGAGAAGTAAGAGGGTAAACCATAGCCGTATCAATGTACAGTATAGTGTAGCAAGGGGTGGTAAAAAAATGAGGATGATGAGAAGTGATGTTGGGACGAGACAAAGGAGGAGAAGGTGGGATACAGAAACAAGGTGTAGAAAAAAAGATGAAAAATAGATGATGTAAAGATAAAGAAAAAGTAAACGCAGGCGAAACAAAGAAGAAGGAACTAAGTCTGCATTTGCCAGGTGTGACGCTGTCTTGACAGCTCCGCTGCTCACTCAGATTTTGTAAGCGTGGAACTGGCTTTATTACTTCTTTTTATGCATGTTTACTTTTTAGTGATATAGCCTTCCGTCACGCACGTTCCTTGAAAGTGTGTTGCCTCACCGTTTTTGAAGAAAGCACGTGAGTGAACGCGGCATTAAGGACGACCTATAATGCATAGTTGTCAGAAATAAAACCAAGATTAGACATTTTAACATTGAAATGAAAAAGAAAAAAGTTTGTAGACCAGCGCCACTTCATTTTACAAGTCAGTATAAACATTGCTCATTCTTTATTATTCTGCTAAATATCCGTTGGCCAAAAAATAGACACACAAGTTTTATCCGACTTCAGTTTCTTCAGACTACAGTGAGACGCAGAATGGTCAGCGTGTTTTAGGGGTTCACGCGATAGGTGAGCTCAGCTTATTTTGCCTTTGAAGCATTCATGCAGGTCGTTGATTTGCCTTCTTTGTGTGTTTGCGTCAGTGTGAGTGCAACTTTTTCACCTTAGCGAAGGCGACTTTCGCGTCTGACTTTTGTGATTTCCCATGAGTTCACGGTGAATACGCAACGCCGAACACTTTCTGCGCCGTATTTCGTTGTACTTTTTATTTCGGAAATTTCGTCACTCCGCCAGCTTCCGCAGCGACCACTTACCCACTTACCACGTGTGCTTGCGTACGTGGCAGAAAAAGAAATGCAAGCTGGCGATGTGATTCTCGCTCTCCCCCGTTGCTATACTTCGATTGGGCAGTGGCAGGACGAGCACTCGGGCAGCTGTCGCAAGCTCCCTGCGATGTCACTGCGAAAAGCAGGTCGACGAAATAGGAGAGGCATACGGGAGAACTCCTTTTACGCAAGCGCTGGCTACATGTTCCGTGCCTTTACTGTCCGGTGCCCCGGCTTACGTACGTACATTTTGTTCGCTACGGCTTTACGAGTCGGATAGGACAGCTCGGCAATGTCGCAAGACCGTCTCGAATGGTTCTTTGTCAATCGTATTTGTCATCGACAGATGTTTCGCGTCGTGCTCTTCGTACGTCGAAACGGCCACCTTTCTGGAAAGCTGACTGCATTTGGTTGTTCGCTTTCATGGTGGTGACGTTCCCGGTTACTTCTATTGAACACAAAGTGCTCGTTTTCGCCATAGAGTTTGAGCTGACTGACTGGATACGGCAGAAAGACAGAAATAAAGAAATGGCTGGCAAGTTTACATAACACAACCTCTCAAAGCGCAGACCGGTAAACTATAGAATTTAGTGCGTCATAAAAATGTTGCGGCACGTGTTTCAGACTTGTGTCTGCTGCGCGTTTGCGTCGCTAGAGTGAGAGAGGTAGGGTAAAAGCTTATATGAAATTTCACTGTGAAAAAAAAACACTGCTTCATTGTCCAAGGTAGGCAACTCTATTTGTCCAAACATTCAACGACGATATCACTGTTTCCCGTGCCTCATTCGTTAGTATGTGCTAACCTGACAAATTTAAGGTTTTCAGTGACGCCTCTTGAAGTCATTTTCGTTTATATTATACCAATTACTGCACCGTCTGCTTAGTCGCATATTTTTTTAGCGCTACTAAGTTTACACTGAACGAATAACGTTTATTTATCATTTGCATTCAAATTTTAGTTTTCACTAGCTCTCTATGATTGTAGCCTTATGCTTGTCTAATAGCTTATAGTTAATTTTATGCTAAATTCGTTTTCAATGATTGTGGAAGCAAAAAAAAAGAGGGGACGGTAGAGAAAGCCGTAGAAAGAATGAAGAAAAAATGTGGATAAGAACTAAGATTTTTTCCAGTTTCCTGCCCTCTACTAAGAGAAAAGAATAGGAGAACAAAATAACCTAGAGAAAAGACGTGAGTCTAGAGATAATTTATCGGTACAAATGTTAGGGATCATCAATTTCATTCTGTGGCACAGTCTCTGTTATGACGAACGGCTGTCTCTCCAAACTGCTTCGATATGATCGACTTTTTTGTGCAAGATATTCTAAGTCTAGCGTCTACTTTTATATGCTGAAAGTATGCATTTTATACATTCTGCAATTCCTAAGGCTACCGATTTAGGATCCCCACTATAGCTTAAAGGCATTATGCTATCGAATCAAGAAGTATAAGTGCACAGAGCCTGTCGTATAGCCAACCACATCCACCCTCACGCACACGCAAATCTCCTCATTAATTTTCTGCTAACAAATAATAATACCCGCTGTTTTCAGTGCCACGCGTGCAGGACTAAACTACAAAAGTATTTACGTTGGCGAGTGAAAATAAAAAGACAGAGCAATGAAGAAATGAAAAGAACAGTTTCAGATAACGCTTGACTGATGATAGACTATAAATTGGTGTACTGAAGCATTTTGATAATGTTGCCGTATAATGCAACATCTTACAAATAGAAATAGCCACAACACAAACAATATAGTATCGGCGAAATGATTCTATCAGAACTATTCAATTTTGTAAAGAACTGCGCTTTTATGAGCTCGGGGGAGCAAGAAATATTTGTTTCAGAAGCAAGTGCCGCCACAACCCTTGTAGCGGTCTGTCTTTATAATACTGTTTTTACAGCATTCGTATGTATTCTCCACGAACGACGATAAGCCGCTGTTCTGAATGTACGTTTGAGGGATCGATGTTCTGTTTAATAAATATTAATCAGACAGACCATGCTAGTTTTGCTTACATTTCTGTCCTTCAATAGTGTTGTTGTCTGTTCACAATAAAGCTTATCTCGGTTGTGTCTGAACTATAAATATCGTTATTATTATTATGAACGATGGAGTCAACCAGACGTAACGCACATTTAAAATTCACTACCATTTTCCTATGAAAATTATTATAAGAAAGCAGTTTAAGAGAGAAAATGCTTGTTCTAGTCGCGGGGAACAGCTGCGGGTGTGAAGCCGACGTGTTCCGGCGAAGAAGTTGAAGTTTGAAGAGTGGCCAATTGAAGACGGGAGGTTTCCTGGAGGAGAAACTTCGAGGGCTGCGGAACGACAACAACGCTGGTCTTTGAGTGAGTGATTCTCGGAAGAGTATCATCTCGACTTTGGTTCCAAGAACTTTGGACTGAATAGGTTTTCTATCTCTTTAGTCTTTAAGTGTCTTGGTTGTTCAATGCATGCGGACTTACGTCGGCACGACCTCAACCGACCGACAGTGTAAAGGAGACGGTGGATTAGTTGGATTAGTTGGTGCCGCGTGGAGGAGGTGGATTGATATAATTACTAATTCTTGAACAGCTTTGCTGTACCAACTTCATTTTAAAAACTTAAAACAGCTGAGCGACATGCAATGTACTTCTGGTTGTTAAAAAAAAAAGTTTATCAAACAGTCTTTTGCTACGCCTGGTTGCTGCCGCATGGGAACGCGTTTTTATATCCGTCAAAACTTTGTAACGCTATGCGTGTTGACGATATCTGCGGCGAAAAATTGAGGCTTCGGAACATGCTAGAATCTCAAAATAAAGTGCTGAAGCTTTTACCCGTCGCTTGCGCAAAGCAAGCGCGAACTCGTTACGCTTGCAATTTTTTTTTTCAACAAGGTCGAAGTGTGTGCATGTTACAATTTTTTTACCTGACAGCCGCCTGTGCACCTCACCATGTTAACGCTCGTTTTCTAGGCAAATAATAAAGAAAAAACACGGGGGTACATGGCGTCGCGCTATGTTTCATTGAACGAGCACTTTATGCACCCAGTTGAGTAAGCTCTGTAGCTGCCCTCCACGTGTGCCGTGCTCAAGTGGTTTGGGGCGCCGTGGTATGCAATTCGCAGTTGTGTGGACATGAAATACAATGGCCTAGTCGCGTACGGAGCACACGCGTAGGCGGGGATAGAAAATTTGAAAGCATTGGCACAGCTGTTACTGGGAGCGATGAATTCGCCTCTTCACGCCCGTTGTCTCACACGCAGTTCGCCTGACTGGAAACTCGAAAACCTTTCGTGGTGTTCACGCTATACTCGTTAACACCTGCACACCGCGCCTCCTTGCAGCGTTCGCCGCCTCGTATTAATTAAAAACACCGGCTGTCTCGCTAAGTTGCCTCGCAGGCTGTTCCAGATTGCACTGCCCTTTACTAAAGCTTTTCTCAGAAATTTTGATCGCCTCTGCGATGTATATATATATATATATATATATATATATATATATATATATATATATCATGGAAAAAAGAGAGGTGGGTGCGTCGTTTCCTAAACACTGCCGTAAACATGTTCGAAAGCAACTTTATAAGCGATATTTTGGTTATTTCTTAGCTTTTAATTGACTGCCTAATAAGACCTTAAGGCTTTCTATAGCGTTGGTCATTTAGTCGCATTCCTTTCGTCTAAACAACATGAGATGGGGGAGCCAGGGATCGGGCCAGGTGATTCAATGGCTTTCGAAGGGTCTCGTGGTAAGAGGTTGAAACGGAACATCTACCTTCACTAGGAGTTCTAGTGAATTCAGTGTTATCAGTTACTTTTTATTATCAAAAAAGCGTTGTCGTACTTCCATCATGAATATGACGTCGTTCAAATTTACGTGAACAGAATACTAAAAAATAAACAAGAAGAAATAATTGCAGAAGTTCAGGAGAACATGGAAGTTGAACTGACGACCTTTCGATCAGCGGAGATAGATACCGGTGTCACACCTGTCCCGTTAATTAGGGAGGCGATCGCCGGGCTAATTCCAAGGGCCGAAGTATCGGCCCCCCGAACCGCACCACGAAAGCGTGGACAATTTAGAAGTGGTCCTTTTTGGCGCGCCAGCGGACGCCGGCTGTGGCCCAAAGAACAAGTCAAAGCCGAGAGTTGATAAACAAACAAATTATATTCTCAATAACGGCAGATCGAAAACCATACACCTAAATGCACACTCCACAATAGTTACATACAATACGTCACCAATCAAACAACGTACTACACAGTACAATCAGCCACACTTGAAACAACGGACACGGACAACAATACGAGCTACAATGCAGTCGCATGCATTGAACAACCAAGACACTTAAAGACTAAAGAGATAGAAAACCTATTCAGTCCAAAGTTCTTGGAACCAAAGTCGAGATGATACTCTTCCGAGAATCACTTACTCAAAGACCAGCGTTGTTGTCGTTCCGCAGCCCTCGAAGTTTCTCTTCCAGGAAACCTCCCGTCTTCAATTGGCCACTCTTCAAACTTCAACTTCTTCGCCGGAACACGTCGGCTTCACACCCGCAGCTGTTGCCACGGGTCTTCGCTCGATAGCGGTAAACACACACTCTTGCCGGTAGCTCGAGTCGTCACCCCTCAGGTGGAAATCCTCTTCATCTCCGGCTTCGTCCCTACGGACCAAAAACTTCGCCGACTACACGGCGGAATCCCTACGCGCTCTGGCGCTCACTTCCGTCTCCTCCTGCCTTCTCGTCTCGGCCGCTCGATTAAATACCTTCCGCGCCACCTTCCAGAAATTTCTCGTCATTTCGTCGGCGCGATACGCAACGAAGGCTGGGGAGAGGTGCGAGACGGTTCGACTGCCCTCCCCGGAGGATGATTCAACTCGGTATGACCCCGCCCCGTTCGTTCTAGAAAAATCGCGGGCTTGCTGGGCCGCCGATGCGGGGTGAGGAGGTTCGTCTGCGACGCCACGCTTCCGCGGGGAGAGCGCGCGCCCGGGGAGCCTCGGACGTTTGCTTTCTGTTTTTTTTGTTTTGACCTCGCGGCGTTTCTCTCTCCCGTTGTCGCAAGAATTTGGCGGCGCGCTCTTTTTTTTTTTAGCGCTCGTTCTGTGACACTGCCCCCCACTTTAAGAATATTATCTCATAATATTCAAAACCACACAAACGAGCGCGAACTGTCACCACACATTCTCACAGACTGTAACACAATCCGTCGCTCATGACTCTTCACATTCACAATATATCACTCAATACGATTGGACATTGTAATTCAATTACACAACACGTGAAAACACAACCACAAGCACATGAGTACAACACTCCACCACACATTCCCAATAATACAAATGTACAAAGTTCTCTCTTTACAACAATGGTCCAATACTATACATCACATCACAGCACAACACTTCGACACTTGTGACACAGGATAACACAACATTAACACAACATATGGCACTCAACACTGCCAAACACATTCTGCTTTGACCTCAGCACTTATCCTACGTACTTCGAGCAGCGCTTGCGCACCTTTTTGCGGTGCTCGCTCGATCTCTTCTTGTGCTTCCACGTTCTTTTTCGGCGAGCCCTTTCCAACGACGATATCTGAGGCGTCGTCTCCGCCATCGTTGTCTCTTCCGACACCGTTAATGCGTCATTACATTCGACGGGTCCTGTCTGTTTATTTACCCGCTTGATGATGCCTCTACATCTTGCCCGGCTGGCCAACTCCGTCTCCTTTACACTATCGGTCGGTTGAGGTCGTGCCGACGTAAGTCCGGTTGCTCGGCCCGTGAACTCGTTCAACACGATCATCTTATCATTCATAGTCCCTTGCACCGCGGCTTCACCTTGGGCTCGGGTGATATCCGTCACGGGGTGCTCCTCCCTTGTATCTCGCGGCCGCTGTGTAGGCGAGGGCTCTATCTTCGGGTCTTCTCCCAAACATTCTGGATCATTCGGCCCTCGTGCCCCGACGATGTTTCCAATGACAAGGTCATACAGGGGGGTCGTCATGCATAGAGCTGTAACCTTCCCGCTGAAGTACGGTGTTTCAACCTCAATCTCTGCTTCGGGAAGCATCCGAACCGTACGGTCAATTAAGCAAACCGGTTTTGTTCTGCCTGTCAACTCACTTTCCCGTACCAAATTTCTCCGCACGATAACAGTAGAACTGCCGGTATCTCTTAACACCGTAATCTTTTTGCCCGCAACTTTTCCAGGCAGCGTTGGCATTCCTTTCGTAACACCGGTTGGCTGTTTTGACATTACAGCACCCACAATAGGAATTTTCTCCCCATTCTTCAACTCTACGAATCCATCAGCGACGGCATTATTATCAGATTTCGGTGCTGCTTGCACACAGGATACCTGGTGAGTTTGACTCGCTCCGTTTCGACAAGCGTCTGCTTTGTGCCCAGTCTGACCACCCTTGAAACATTTTACAACCGTAGGGCTCGTAAAGATCGTTCGACAGTTTTTCGCGCGATGACCCACTCGGTTGCACAGAAAACATCGCGGAATGCTCTCTGGTGCACGCTTCTTTTCTTCGGGAGCCAATTTCTTCGAATCGTCGGGACACTCCTTCTTTACCTTGGCCAAATTAGTGCCACCTTGCGCTTCCAAGAATTGATCGGCCAATTCAAGCATGTCTTCAAGTGAGTCAGCCTTCCTCTCTTTTAAGTACAGTGACAGGCTTGGGTGGCAACTAGTAAGAAATTGTTCTCTAATTAGCAGCTCTCTAAGCTCATCGTACTCCTGCGCTGTCCCTGAAAGTTCAATCCATCTGTCGAAATAATGGCAAAGTCGGGCGGCATACTGCGTAGCCGTCTCACCATCAGCTGGCTTTCCTGTCCGAAATCTGTCCCGGAATCCTTCCACAGTGAATCTAAATCGCTTCAACAAAGCAGCTTTCACCTTTGCGTAGTTGGCTGCATCGGTCGGCGTCAGCCTACCGTACACACTGAGCGCTTCACCACTCAAGCAAGTACTCAAAGCAGTTGCCCATTGATGTTCCGGCCAATTCTGGCTCTTCGCAATCGTCTCAAATCTGTGGAGGTACGCGTCTAGGTCGTCCTTCCTTTCATCAAACGCTACGAGCAGCTTGCTTGGGTTCAAGCGGAAGCCGTGATCTTCCCGTTCGCTGCTTTCAACTCTAGCTTGGACGGGAGTTTCACTTCGCTGTTGCAAACGGAGCCGCTCGAGTTCCATCTCGTGCTGCCGCTGCCGCTCCCTTTCCTCTCTTTCTTCTTTCAGCTGTCGCTCCCTCGCTTCTCTTTCTTCTCTCGCCTTTTCGGCTGCCAACTTTTCTCTCTCCAGCTCCAACTTCAATTGCTGCTCTCTTTCTTCCTTCAGCTGTCGCTCTTTTGCCTCTCTTTCTTCTTTCAGCTGTCGCTCCTTTGCTTCTCTTTCCTCTCTCGCCCTTTCAGCGGCCAGCCTTTCTCTCTCCAACTCAGCTGCCTTTTCTTCCTTGGCCCTCTCTGCCGCCAACCTCTCTCTCTCCACCGCCTCTTTCTCCTTCTGGCTTACCCATTTCCGTAGTTCGGCGCCGGAAAGACCCATCTTCTCACCAAGCGCAACTAACTTTTCGAGATCCATTGTGTCTCGAAACTCGCAAATACAACCTTGCCGCGTGCAAAAAGTATCTGCCTAAATCAGTCTATCGGAACACTCCCTTGCACTCGTTAACGAGAACACTGAACAACACACAGAATCGTTCCGATAGCTGTATCACCAACTCGAGGCTCTTTCTCACTACTTTGGACACACTGTACACCAAGAGGTCCTGTCGCGGACGCCAGATTAATTGTCACACCTGTCCCGTTAATTAGGGAGGCGATCGCCGGGCTAATTCCAAGGGCCGAAGTATCGGCCCCCCGAACCGCACCACGAAAGCGTGGACAATTTAGAAGTGGTCCTTTTTGGCGCGCCAGCGGACGCCGGCTGTGGCCCAAAGAACAAGTCAAAGCCGAGAGTTGATAAACAAACAAATTATATTCTCAATAATGGCAGATCGAAAACCATACACCTAAATGCACACTCCACAATAGTTACATACAATACGTCACCAATCAAACAACGTACTACACAGTACAATCAGCCACACTTGAAACAACGGACACGGACAACAATACGAGCTACAATGCAGTCGCATGCATTGAACAACCAAGACACTTAAACACTAAAGAGATAGAAAACCTATTCAGTCCAAAGTTCTTGGAACCAAAGTCGAGATGATACTCTTCCGAGAATCACTTACTCAAAGACCAGCGTTGTTGTCGTTCCGCAGCCCTCGAAGTTTCTCTTCCAGGAAACCTCCCGTCTTCAATTGGCCACTCTTCAAACTTCAACTTCTTCGCCGGAACACGTCGGCTTCACACCCGCAGCTGTTGCCACGGGTCTTCGCTCAATAGCGGTAAACACACACTCTTGCCGGTAGCTCGAGTCGTCACCCCTCAGGTGGAAATCCTCTTCATCTCCGGCTTCGTCCCTACGGACCAAAAACTTCGCCGACTACACGGCGGAATCCCTACGCGCTCTGGCGCTCACTTCCGTCTCCTCCTGCCTTCTCGTCTCGGCCGCTCGATTAAATACCTTCCGCGCCACCTTCCAGAAATTTCTCGTCATTTCGTCGGCGCGATACGCAACGAAGGCTGGGGAGAGGTGCGAGACGGTTCGACTGCCCTCCCCGGAGGATGATTCAACTCGGTATGACCCCGCCCCGTTCGTTCTAGAAAAATCGCGGGCTTGCTGGGCCGCCGATGCGGGGTGAGGAGGTTCGTCTGCGACGCCACGCTTCCGCGGGGAGAGCGCGTGCCCGGGGAGCCTCGGACGTTTGCTTTCTGTTTTTTTTTCTTTTGACCTCGCGGCGTTTCTCTCTCCCGTTGTCGCAAGAATTTGGCGGCGCGCTCTTTTTTTTTTTAGCGCTCGTTCTGTGACAACCGGGCTCTTAATCAGCTGCACCATCGGAGCGCATATGAGACGTTTACTTGAGACGCGCCTTATATATTTCACACTCCTCTTCTCTGCACCTGCGCTCTTGGTTTGTCTCACAACGGCGCTCTGAAAGTGATGGTGCCATGGGGTCCTTCAAGCGGCGCACGATAGGGGAAAGGAAGTGGACTTGGCGAGAAAGAAGTCTTCCACGAGGAAAGAAGAGGCGACGGGCTGGCGAGAGACGACGACTTTTGTGAGGCGAGGCACACAGCATTGACTCCTGAATGCGATATTACATTTCCCCGATGTGAACAATGGTGACAAATGACCGTGTCTGGCGGAAGTCGGGCTCCCTTTTTGTCGTAGCCGTAGTACCCGTCCTGTAGCACGAGTGTTGGCGAGCGGTGACTCATTCAGTAGTATACAAGCGCCATATATCTCTCGCGTAGAAGGCTTTGCGCAATATGAGAGTGACTCCGTGTAAGCAAAACATGGTCCCGAAAGTAGATGACGGGCACGGCTGTTTTGCCTCTCTCCAAGTCCACAAAAGAACGACGACGGTTGGAAGAGGTAAAGAACGCTCCGTAACGTTCCCAGTTCTTTCTTTGGTGGAAGTGACTGCGTCTTCATCGCATGTGCACCTCGCGTAAACCAGGGAGGATGAGAAGGGAGTGTATGCTAGATATATATGGGTGAGGCCCGCAAGGGTTAGTTTGCACTACTGGAGGTGCCGTTCATTAGTTTCTTTCCTGATTGTTTTTTTCTCTCTCTCAAACGAGTGCTCCAGGCAGAAAAGCGAGGCTCGTAGAAATCGCTCCTTTCGGATATAGCCGTTTACCTGAGCTGGGAAACCATCCGAGGCTTGCTTATTTTGAAGCGAGAGATTGGCTTGCCTTTTAAATGCGAATCATTTCTTAGCGAACTTCGGCGAGTTTGACCGTATCTGTCTATCTCTCTATCTAGCCGCCTATGACATTTAGCTCTCCTGGCCGTTTGGATAATAGGATATATACCTAAATTGGTATAGCATAACATGGCTGTATGACCAGCATAAGTGACTAGTCATAATATGGAATTCATGACATGCATGCCGTGAATGTTATGATTTACATGTCATGGTCTTGATGCTTTTCCGGTTGTTTTGTTCACATGACATATCGCAAAACTGGTATGGTACGACATGATTGCATGGTGAACATCAATTAGAGGTCCTCACAACATGGAAATCATCACATGCTTGTCGTGTAAGAACATAACTACATGCCACGCTCATGATGTGCTCGCGGACGTTTCGCTAGCTTCACAAACACCAAATTTGGTATTATGAGAGGTGAATGAATTATGAAGGTATATGACTGGTGCGAACATGATAATCATGACATGCGTGTCATGTAAGAACATGACTACATTCCAGGCTCATGAAACGCTCACGGTCGTTTCGCTAGCTTCACATATACCATATTTGGTACTACGTGACGTGAATGAATGATGAAGGTATATGAGTGGTGCAAACGTGATAATCATGACATAAGTGTCATGTAAGAACATGACTACATGCCACGATGCCACGCTCATGGTGCGCTCACGGGCGTTTCGCAAGCTTCACATATACCAAATTCAGTATTACGTGACGCGAACGGACGACAAAAGTAGATGACACATGCGTGTCATGTAAAACTTGACTACATTTTAGGCTCATAGCGCGCTCGCGGCCCTTTCCCTAGCTTCACATATACACAATTTCGCGTTACGTGACGTGAATGGAGGACTGAGCACAAATTTCAGGCGCGAACATGATAATCATGACGTGGAAGTCATGTACGGCATAATTTATGTCCGCCTGGTAATGTTGTGCTGGTTTTAATGTGACAATACAACCTTCCTCAGTAGTGCTTCCCATATCGCCGATTTCCACTGTACACCGGATTTACGAATTTCTCTCTCATTGGATTTCCGTCCTTGTTATCTTTTTCGTTTGGTAGATTCAAATTTTGCAAGGGCTCACCTGTAGTTTACAATATTCAGCCCTTGATTCGGCTCAGTTCTAGCTGTTTCCCGATAAAATATTGTACGTGATGTCTCCGGAAGTTATGTAATTCGATCTATTAAGATAGCTAAAGATTGTTTGAACACGCCTGCTATAGGTGCTTAAAAAACAATAATATGTTTCTTGTTCGTAAAGGCGGCAAAAAACCAACCCAGTCTGCGTGCATTAACTTGAAACAAACAAAAAAAAAACGTCGAAATTACTCGGGCGCTCTCTTGTGCAGCCTTTGTTATTGAATGCTTCCAGCAGCGCACAGAACCTCACTGTGCCTTGCCGCTTGACATGTGCATTCGCCTTTTGAATCCGTCGCCTTTTGAGAAAACACGCCCAACCAATTTCTCTCCGCTGTTTTCGTACACAGGCCTTCCTCTGACAAGCCAAATTGCAGTGGCTTGCTGCCGTCTCATCTACGGTCTGAGAAACGTTTTGTTGCCTGCCGGAAACATCTGCTCCGAATGACGTCTTTGCCAAAGAATGCAAAATTGAGCCATGGTACACACAAAGATGTCCGTTTTTGTGCTGTTCACCTTACACATGATGGATAGGCAAATTTCAGGAGCGAGAAAGAAAAAAAAACATATCTTTGACGGAAAAAAAAGTAGAAACTCTAATGCATACGCTATTCAACTTTGTATATAGGGTCTGTATTCAACAACACTATCATAGTTCTGGACACGTTTAATTATAGTGTTTGACTGGCCCAGCCACCTTTATTTTCGTTGCATCAGCAGAGGTTAGCTCTCAGGTCAGTAGGCAACAGAGTGGGAAATTTAACTGAAAGTTGTAGTTTCTTCGTTCAATGTGCAACCCGATGTTGTCGACACGGGCTGTTTGAGACTTCCTGGGAATCTGTTAACCGCTAAGTCATATAAGCTGTAAGAGCTTTATTCTGGATGGGTCGCGTTTGTATGCGTACACCATACGTAGACAATCAATGCGGACAAAAAAGTTGGGTGACCCTCAAGCGTCGCCTTTAAGAGTTGAACGCGATAGTGAAATCCGACCCCTAATTGTCCTCTTCAACCGCTAAGTGCATACTTATAAATATGTTTTGACAACTTGCGGTTCTTCAACGTGCACCCAAATCTGAGCACACGGGCATACAGCATTTTCGCCTCCACCGAAAATGCAGCCGCCACAACCGGGATTCAGTCCCACGACCTGCAGGTCAGCAGCTGAGTACCTTAGCCACTAGACATCTCGGCAAGGCAGCGGGACCATACAAACGCGGAGAATGTGCCAAAAGACCTCAAGTCCGAGATAGAACGTGCTCGTCTGTAGTCGTTCACACCGGAAGAAAAAAAAAAGTGGACAGTGATCCACATCAAAGACGGGAATAAAGTGCACGAATTATCCGTGCCCATACGAATGTTGCGTTTACAATACATTTTTTAAGAGCACTGGTTAACATACTCTAAGCTTAAAGGTATCTACTCATTAATGAGGTTAGTGTAAACGCGCATATCTGCACGTTCTCATAGTCACACTTCATCAGCTTTTCTAACACGAAAGTGTTTTGGGCCGGGGTTGACCAAGCTTTTAGTGGCACATTTCCATAACGGAAATGACGTCAGAAAGTACGCAAGATCGGAAGACAAAGAAGAACGTTCCGTCAATGGAAGTCGAACCCATGACCTGGTTTGCGACAACAGAAGCCGGGCAAGCTATCTAGTGCGCCACAGCAACATTCTTTGCACGCCTTAAAGAACACGCCTTTTATGTATACGACTCTCCTCTCAGGGCGTCTTTGGAAAAGTGCACTAATGCATCATGACCGTGGTATTCACGTATAATTATTTTAACCCATCTTTTCTAAGCGTCCGTTCCCTTCGGTGTGTTTATAATAGAAATGCAATTTTGTTGATACTTTAACACAACCCCAGGAGGCGACCTTACCTCAAGCGCCGACCTCGCTCACAGCATTCTTCCATGCCGAAAACTTGCTCTGGAACGCCCGACGGCTTCGCCTTGTTTTAAATCCGGCTTCCTCACTTGCGTTCGCTACCACGAATAATCACAGCCGCCCAAAGGGAAGACACGACGAGAATTGCGTTTCTCTATGATCGGGAATTGGTGTTCAATAACTCCAACATGCCGCAAGTAGGCAACCTTAGCCTTAAATTCGTGTCCAATCAGATACGTTCTTCTGGCTGTCATATCGCTTTCTCTGGTTCCGCTCTTACCGTAAACTATGGCAGCTACGACAAGTGTCGATGACGACGAGAGTTTGTGTAATCATTAAAGATGGACGTTGGTCGTTGGGGTGGAGCTGTATGACTACATGTTAATGAGGATGCATCCACAATAAGCGGAATGGAATGAAATGGGAAAAGCGAAAGCTGTCAAAAACCAATAGACATTGCTGAAGCTTTCTTATATTATTGCACAGTAAATATAAACTGATTCTGTATGCTGTAAGCACACAATTTACTCTCGTGTGTGCCAATTCTTATGACGAAAGGATCAACCATGTTTTTCTCACATTCTTTTGTTTTGTAATATCAGTGGAGTAGTGGACCGTAACTTACTCACGAAGTTCACAAACCGGCTTACGAAGTTCGCAACTGGTCGTTCGTTTACCGAAACAAAACCAAAACACTACAACAAGCCAAGTCACAATTGCGTTGGAAGCGTGCAAGCACGAAGACTAGACACGTTTGTGTACTACCTGTCAATTACACGGTGGCTGAACGATCGCAGCACCCCTATAATTTACTTTAGGAAACTCAATGGGCGTCACGGTGCCTATACTTCTGCTGTAGATGTGCTGGTTGGCAGTTGTGTTATCTACAAAGCTACACACGATGGAAACATAGGTATCACCAGCGCTGCGAATGTACACACTCGAGCTCACCACATATCCCATATGTCAAATAGCTTTACTGTAGCGTACGTAGTGGCAATCGTCAATGGCGGGCATCTGCGCAATGTTCAGCTGTAGTTTAATGCATTCATACTCTTGTATCTCCACGTCAACATTACTGTTTGTTAGTGCGTTTTATTTGGACCATGTGTTAAGAAAGTGTCAATAGGCCTTGTGCCGTCCTGCTCTTTCGTTTATCCCGTCGAGTGCAGGATAGTGAACCGGGTATTGATATCTGGTTAGCCTCCCTCCACTTTACAATAATTAATATGTCTCGCTTTCTTTCCCAAACGTGATTTAGTGCACCGACTTGCATGCCGCCGCGTCATCATTCAGCTCTCGCTCGATTTATGTTACGTAACATGACTATATCGTCTGTCATAAGCCTTCGTTCACCGGTGGCATCGTGTAGTCCGGCTTCCTCTTTCGCCAGGCATGTCGTCTTCCCCGGCAGCCATCCTCTCAGCGAGAACTCCTTCATCGATCGCCGCTCGGCCAAGCGCGCACATATTTGCAGCTCCGGTGCCGATCCGCCGGGCTACCTTGATCCACGGCTGCCGCAGGGAATTCGCTCCTCGTTAAAGCTTTATGGAAATTCACGCACAGTTTTTTTTCTCACTTTGTTTTCGGTCCAGGCTGTTACTCTTTTATTCTATGCGAAGGCCCGAGCATTCGTATATATTTGAATGGCGCTCTCGTTACCGCTCGTGGTTCCTAATTTACATGACAAAGCGCATTCGAGAGCAGTTTGGAGCGCGGTGGCAGCTTGACCATCGTTTTCTAGGCTACATACATCAAAGGAAGTGTCACCTTTTCGGGCTGCTGGCGCTGTGAGCCCACAACCCTTATTCATGCGCCTTGCATCAATAATACCTTTGGTATGTTAGCCTTTCCTGTTAGCTGATTCCAGAGCCCCCTTCTTTCTTCTGGTTTTGGGCATTTAAATATAAGTATTACTAATGAAACTCTCAGCGAGAGTATAGTCGAAGGCTAGCTCCCATTGCTGCTTGTGTGAGGAAATGTACACGACATTCAAACGAATGATGACTGCGTTTGTAATTGATCATTGTGGTTACCAAGCGTTCATAATAGATTAAGCTCCCTATGCATCATAATACAGCGAGTCAAGTATGTGTCGTCACATTGACGCAGCACGTCGCACTATCTGTCAAAAGCGCGGCGAAGTAACACCTTGAACTGCCATGCAAGCAGATGCTCCGCAAATCAAACACGAAACGTCCCAACTTGAGTTCGACTGTAAGCATGTTTCTCGCGTTTCCGCTCCTCAAAATTTGTGCTCTTTTGTTTCGAAACATCCAGAAGACCTTCTTCGACAATCAGAAAAGTACAGCGCGTGCATTGCAGATTCGGAAGCAACTTCATCAGTCACGTACTATCAGCGATGGAAAGAAACGTAAGCAACGGAAAGCGTGGCTTCCGACTCGGTTCAACTGCGACAAGCCTTGATTGTCGCTAGGCAAAACTTGTGTTTTCAGCCGTCGTCTCCGCAGCGCTACAATGTTGCTGTGACTACTGCTCATGCATCGAATGTGCTTATCATCTTCCAGTCGTGCCTGGCATTCGGAACACACGCGAGTTGCAAAAGTAGCCAGCCAGAGCAAGATTGTTTAGTGCTACTGTGACGCCGGCTGAAAGCACATATTCGCCTAGCGACAATCAAGGCATGTCGCAGCTCGACTGAGTCCAAAGCCACGCTTCAAGCTTTTCGCGTTTCTTTGCATCGTGATAGTAAGTAACTGATGAAGTTCCTTTCGCAGTTTGCAGTGCACGTGCTGTAGATATTCCGTATGGTCGATGAAGCTCTTGTCGAAGCTTTCTGAATAGCACAAACTTCAAGGAGCGGCAAAGCGTAAAGCATGCTTACAGCTGCGGAAGTTACGCGTTTGATTTGCGTAGCTTCTGCTAGTACGGCAGTTTGAAAGTCCCGCTTTCCGCTGTTCACGTTTTTTGCACCGCTATAGTTTGCCGTTACATTTGTGCTTTACGTGCGAAGTGTGTGCACGCACGCGCAAGTAATAATATCTCCAATTTTCGGCGTACGGCCTGCGAAAGAGTACGGCTATTATTTGGTCAATGTGAGGGCAGGTTTGTGTAGTTACAGCGAGTCAAATATTCGTTGCCGAGATTGACGAGGACATTTGCACGAGGGTGAAAGGGTGTTTATATTGCAAGGGATGACGTTGAGGTTAGTGACAAAGAAGCGTTACAAATGAAGGGTTACAATAAGAAACGCCATTCTCAAGTAACGTAACGTAGTTCCCCATTACACTAAACAAGTTTGTAAAAGTTTCACTATGAACTGGCTGAAGGCTGTTTGGTTAATGAGTCGCTGCGTGGAATTTCACGCTGACACCAGAGACAGGCCAGATATGGTTGAAACCCGGCAGAATCGACGTCGTGGAAGGAACTCGTCTCGAGGCCAATGGTAGGCCCGAGTCTTGAATGCGCCCGGGTCCCAGCACACGGGACCGGTGCCAGCTACTGGAACACCAGCTGGGGCGAACGACTCACGGGTGGACAGCAGACAGTGATCCGCTTCGGGACCAGGACCCGACGAGCGCCTCGGCCTGCGACTGCTTCTCTGTCACGTTCTCCGACCCCCGTATTCTTTCTTCACTTCTCTCTCTGCCTGTCCCGCTTAGCTTTCGATCACGATTTTGTCTCCCAGCCTGTATTGTCGTCGTCTTCATTGACGCACCAAAGTACCGCGCACAACATGACAGTCAAGGAGGCTGCTTAGATTTCGATAGATGTGTGGGGTTTAACGTTCCAAATCCACCATATGATTATGAGAGACGCCGTAGCGGAGGGCTCCGAAAATTTAGACCACTTGGGGTTTTTTAACGTGCACCCAAATCTAAGCACATGGGCCTACAACGCCTAGAACATTTCCGCCTCCATCGGAAATGCAGCCGCCGCTGCAGGGATTCGATCCCGCGACCTGCGGGTCAGCAGCCGAGTACCTTAGCCACCTGACCACCGCGGCGGGGCAGCTCCTTAGATTTGGTGCCGCATACTACAAGCTTAATGCAGGCAAATTACGGCTGTAAGGCGAAATAGCTGACAGCACGCTTGAATACAGGAAGTAAGTATGTATTTACTCGTACACTTTTACCGGGGCTTGTCGTTTTTTCTGATCATTACAAATATCGACTGGCGGCGGAGCTGGGCGTTTTTCATTGCGCATGAAAATATCTACAATCTGATAAAACTGAACCAGTGTGACTCCGCGTCGCGCGGTCATCTTCGCAGACAGTGCTGACAAACATTGTCTTCTTGCGCTGGTTGCTTTTGCGCCCAAAGGACAGTGCAGTGGTGCCTAGACTTCTTGTAAGAGGGAGTGGTGTGAACAGGTGCTTTCTTGCATTTTGAGGTCTCTTGACGGCCACTTGCCATGTTAACTTGGCGCAATGGATGTAGACCTTGGCAATCCAGAACAACATGAAGTGTTGGTGCGACAGTATGTCGCCGGAAGTCTGGAAACCTGGGTGCGAGATAGTCGTGCTTTGGTCTGTAGGTAGGCTTTATAACGACGGTAAATAGTGGACTCAACATGTCAGTTACGGTGTTAGACATTTTGTACGAAATATTATTTCGGTGAGAGGAGGCGTGAAGGGGGAGCTTGAGTCTTTTTCCTTCGAACACTTTATGGTTTATCAAACCGAGATTTGAAAATTGGCCAATGGTATCCAGATCCCTCTACACACAAGTCACACTTACAAGGTTACAAATAGGACACACTCACTCAACACATACACACCTGTTGTCTGGTGGCGATCCGCCATTGTATGAGAGATGAGAAGAACAGCTGACGGTTTTCCACATCCATGTGCTGTTGAATGAGCTAGATGCCCTGAGAAACAAGCATTTTTGGCTTCCCTACATACAGCAGCTGCCGCTACATCCAGCCATGCTCATCAGTAGGGATCCGAATTTTAAAGTTGAATCGCTGTTGGCAATTTTAAATGATATACATAGCTAGCTTTCAACTCCTATAACGAGCTCATCCGTAGCACGTCCTCGCTACTGAGGTCGTGGCTGTGGTGGCTACATCTTCAGCATAGTTTCATTGTATCGACAATTCGGTTTTAAGTTTTACTGTACATATTTCACGCCATTGTCATGCCTTCAATACTTCTGAGATTTTACCCGCGTCAGTGCGAGGAATTTTAAGGCCCCTATAGAGCCAAGTAACGTAACGTAGTTCCCCATTACACTAAACAAGTTTGTAAAAGTTTCACTATGAACTGGCTGAAGGCTGTTTGGTTAATGAGTCGCTGCGTGGAATTTCACGCCGACACCAGAGACAGGCCAGATATGGTTGAAACCTGGCAGAATCGACGTCGTGGAAGGAACTAGTCTCGGGCCAATGGTAGGCCCGAGTCTTGAATGCGCCCGGGTCCCAGCACACGGGACCGGTGCCAGCTACTGGAACACCAGCTGGGGCGAACGACTCACGGGTGGACAGCAGACAGTGATCCGCTTCGGGACCAGGACCCGACGAGCGCCTCGGCCTGCGACTGCTTCTCTGTCACGTTCTCCGACCCCCGTATTCTTCCTTCACTTCTCTCTCTGCCTGTCCCGCTTAGCTTTCGATCACGATTTTGTCTCCCAGCCTGTATTGTCGTCGTCTTCATTTGACGCACCAAAGCACCGCGCACAACATGACAGTCAAGGAGGCTGCTTAGATTTCGATAGATGTGTGGGGTTTAACGTTCCAAATCCACCATATGATTATGAGAGACGCCGTAGCGGAGGGCTCCGGAAATTTAGACCACTTGGGGTTTTTTAACGTGCACCCAAATCTAAGCACATGGGCCTACAACGCCTAGAACATTTCCGCCTCCATCGGAAATGCAGCCGCCGCTGCAGGGATTCGATCCCGCGACCTGCGGGTCAGCAGCCGAGTACCTTAGCCACCTGACCACCGCGGCGGGGCAGCTCCTTAGATTTGGTGCCGCATACTACAAGCTTAATGCAGGCAAATTACGGCTGTAAGGCGAAATAGCTGACAGCACGCTTGAATACAGGAAGTAAGTATGTATTTACTCGTACACTTTTACCGGGGCTTGTCGTTTTTTCTGATGATTACAAATATCGACTGGCGGCGGAGCTGGGCGTTTTTCATTGCGAATGGAAATATCTACAATCTGATAAAACTGAACCAGTGTGACTCCGCGTCGCGTGGTCATCTTCGCAGACAGTGCTGACAAACATTGTCTTCATGCGCTGGTTGCTTTTACGCCCAAAGGCAGTGCAGTGGGGCCTAGACTTCTTGTAAGAGGGAGTGGTGTGAACAGGTGCTTTCTTGCATTTTGAGGTCCCTTGACGTCCACTTGCCATGTTAACTTGGCGCAATGAATGCAGACCTTGGCAATCCAGAACAACATGGAGTGTTGGTGCGACAGTATGTCGCCGGAAGTCGAGATAGTCGAGATAGGAAGTGCGATAGGAAGTGCGGAAATAGGAAGTGCGAGATAGTCGTGCTTTGGTTTGTAGGTAGGCTTTATAACGACGGTAAAAAGTGGGCTCAACATGTCATTACGGTGTTAGACATTTTGTACGAAATATTATTTCGGTGAGAGGAGGCGGGAAGCGGGAGCTTGAGTATTTTTCCTTCGAACACTTTATGATTTATCAAACCGAGATTTGAAAATTGGCCAATAGTATCCAGATCCCGCTACACACAAGTCACACTTACAAGGTTACAAATAGGACACACTCACTCAACACATACACACCTTTTGTCTGGTGGCGATCCGCCATTGTATGAGAGATGAGAAGAACAGCTGACGGTTTTCCACATCCATGTGCAGTGCAATGAGCTAGATGCCCTGAGAAACAAGCACTTTTTGCTTCCCTACATACAGCAGCTGCCGCTACATCCAGCCATGCTCATCGGTAGGGATCCGAATTTTAAAGTTGAATCGCTGTTGGCATTTTTAAATGATATACATAGCTTTCAACTCCTATACCGAGCTCATCCGTAGCACGTCCTCGCTACTGAGGTCGTGGCTGTGGTGGCTACATCTTCAGCATAGTTTTATTGTCTCGACAATTCGGTTTTAAGTTTCACTGTACATATTTCACGCCATTGTCATGCTTTCAATACTTCTGAGATTTTACCCGCGTGAGCGCGAGGAATTTTAAGGCCCCTATAGAGCCACATACCAAATCATTGTTCACATCTCCTGTTTACCGAAATGGCGCTCTTTGGCCATCAATTGGCCCTTGCACCATTAAGCCCTACACATCATCATAATCATCTCTTTATGGTATGCTGGTGTCTTTTTATTAGTTCTGATGTACCTGGTAATGTTTTGCTCGAACATTGATTGATACGAACGCCCATTAGATGTTAAAAATAATCGCTGCCGCAGCCTGTTGCGACGTGCTCAAATACAAGGAAACAAACATGAATGCTGATCCTCATTTTTGTTTTTGTTTTGTTATGCAGAATCTTTACGCCTTCAACTTTGCAACTCACCCAAGATTATGACAGTTTATCTGATGGTATTAGTCTCGGGAGGATATTCCAGAATATACAGAAAATAAGCTGGTATATTTTTTACAACTTGCGATACCTTTCCGATCGCCTGTTGAATACTTATTCATTCATAGCGATCTGTGCTCATTCAGAAATAAGCCTTCATGTAGTGTGAGGACGAGTTAGAGGGGGAAAATAACGGCATATTCACGGAGCGAATGATGATGAGTGGGCTAAAGCTTCCAAGAGTTTTATCGGCAAGCCGTGAATTATCCGCTGGCCACGTCCATTCGTCCGTCCGTAAGTACATCTGTCTGTCTGCCTGTGCCTCCGGAAGTCTGTCTGTCTGTCCGTTCGTCTGTTCGTCTATCACTCTGATCGTATGTCTGTGTCTGTCTGCCGAATGTCTGTGCCTGTCTGTCCGTCCATCTGTCCACATGTTCGCCTGCCTTTATGGCTGTCTGTCCGTATGTCTATCCGTCCGTCCATCTACTGAACACTCCAAGTACCGCCACCTTGTATCTTTTCATCATATATTCATCATACACAAGTACAGCCATCCAGCAGAGACTCCAACAACCAAAAGGAGAGGGGGCTACTACATGCAGAAGACGCACGACCCACTCCTTAAGGAGCTTCGCCCCTGAAAAGTGATTTGCTGTCCACTTGACTTTATATAAGAGCATACTTTTGTAAACCTTATGTTCTGTTTGCGGGATTCACTGGCGTTTTCAACGAAAGCATGGGGTATAAGAGGGCTGCGTTAGGCTTGAGCTGCTCTGAGTGGCGCAAGTAAGCAACCATATAACAGTATAGCCACATATACTATACACAGTCATAGCGGGCTGTCGCTCTGGCACGGATGCTGATCCATCGCCCCTCTGGACCCTGACGAGATTGCCAAACTCACGGACCACTTACTTGTTTGCAGCACCAGCGCAGGGTGGCACGAAGGATGGAGAAATGGGCTTCAGAGGCGTTCTGAGATTGAGACACCCGATCAACACAGGCGGACCCCGTATCCGTATTCGTTTTCCCTTCAGCGAACTGCTGCGTCCGCTCCGTCGAGCGCATCTCTGCGTCGCTGGCTGCTCGCAGGAAGGTCTCCGTCAAAAGCACCAAACCCCCGTGTCAGTGCGCCAAGCGCTTTTGCTTGGCTACAAATTCGTTTCGGGGTTTTATTTCTTTCATGCCCTCACATCTTTCGTGGTTGTGTTTGCTTTAGTTTGTACTACAACCTTCCGATCAGAGTTTCTTTTTCGCATCTTCATTATAGCTGCATTCACCACCTTTCTCGCTGCGATCTCTTCTCAAGCTCACACAGGAAGTTCAACGCATGCTGTCGCCGATGATGAAAGTAAAGCGGCTAGACTTTTGAACATGTTGCTTTCAAAAGTCGGGTCATTTCCAAGTTGGGAGGTGAATAACCCAGGAAAATTGTGTAACGTGCCGGGTGGCACTTTTTGTCCATTTCGTGATCTGTGAAAAAGGGCTCTTCAACAAAGAATGTCAACAGACTTTTTTTTCTGCCGTCTTCATCTTCATCTTTTACGGCTTATGAGTTTCTTAGCTGTCGTTCGAACCTATCTGCAGAAACCTAGCTGCTTGAAATTCAAATACTTTAGGCAAAAAAAAGTGAAAATAATTACCCGCAAGATGCCGTGTCTATACATAAAACAATAAGCTAGTATTCAGTGCCACTGAGTGTCCTCGATTCGCAGTATCATGTTTAATGACCTGCTTAGCGACCCAAGCAACCTTACTCTGCCATAGCCCTGCCGCGGTCGCCTAGTGGCTAAAGTACTCGGCTGCTGACCCACAGGTCGTGAGATCGAATCCCGGCTGCGGTGGCTGCATTTCCGAGAAAGGCGGAAATGCTGTAGGCCCGTTTGCTCAGATTTGGGCGCAAGTTAAAGAACCCCAGGTGGTCGAAATTTCTGGAGCCCTCCACTACGGCGTCTCTCATTATAATATGGTGGTTTTGGGACGTTAAACCCCACATATCAATCAAGCAATTACGCTGCCATATTTTGTATACTTCATACAATGTGGTGTGAGATATACACATCAAAATACGGCCAACAATCACAAGGAAAACAACGCAAAAGGTGGCAGAGAAGCTGTTAATTGAAAACTATTCCGTAATTTTGTGTTGAAGTACTTCTGTGATAAATAGCAAGCCAATAACAGCCTGAGGTACATGACATATCTGAGGTGTTTATCATTTCATGAGGGCCTTTCCGTGTCTACACGTATTTCCCCCTGTTTACGTAAGTGTTAACCCGCCACCAGATGAATAGATCACTGAAGAACTTTATTGAGGTCCTGAAGGACTCCACCCCCGTTTTAAACTAATATATTCCTTTGCTTTTCCGTGTTTTGTGGAGTTATTATTGAAAGCAGCGTAGCAGCGCAGTTCAACTACTGCACTCACAACTGGCTATCGACACTTGCATTCATACTATTCGAGCGTTACCAAGGCGTTTTGCCGTAAAGCTGTTCGTGTTTTATGTGAAAAGCACATTAGGGGCTCGAATTGGTCGGCAACTCCTGTGACCCCCGTCGTCATTTCTTTGTGATGTAGCCACGGTTCATAATAAAGTTAACTTCACCATGATGACGTCATGCTATCGTGGCATCTGGACGACACAAGTCGACAAAACTTGCGACGGCATTCTTACATGATCGTGAGAAAGTGAAGCACCTAAAGATCTCGAATTGTCGGCGTCTGACGTCTGTTTGTGCTCTAGCATCTGTGAATCCTTCGGTTCAATTGACAGGACGGGAAACACGGACACATTTGTGATGAAGATGAAAGAAATGTGATGAAGGGGGCTGTTGCAAAAAATGACAAAGAAAGAAGAACATTAAATGACAAAAATTGAGAGGATTCGAATGCAGAGATTGGGCGATGGACTTAAAAGAAAACTATCCTCAGATATGCGAGACATGAGGCCAGAGCCAATATTAAACTTGATGACGAACAGGTGACCTCGTCGTTGCCAAGGGTACAAGCACGACATTCATTCAGCCTGGCTAATGAATTGGAGATTTTTTCAAGGCAAGCTAGCGACAGATGTTGGATAATCTAGTTATCATGGGTAGTTTCCAACAGTCAACGCCAGTGTGAGAATACAAGGACGCAGAAAGAACAAGCGATAACACGAGCGTAAAATTAATATTTGTTTCTTCTTTGAACGAAGGCAATATATAGACAAGAAAGCAGCCTTCTCGCATGCACAACACCACACAATCAAACCTGGTTTGATTGCCTCTTATCGTGAGCAGGTTATGCATGCTTTGATTGATATGTAGGGTATCACGTCCCAAAACCACCATATGAATATGAGAGACGCCGTAGTGGAAGGCTCCAGAAATTTCGAGTATACCTGGGTTTTTTAAGGTGAACCCATATCTGAGCACATCGCTCTACAGCATTTTCGCCTCCATCGAAAATGCAGCCGCCGCTGCCGGGAACTCAATCCTGCAACCTGTGAGTCAGCAGCCGAGTAAGGTTATGCATGTTGTCGCACAGGTTACGTTTGTAGCAATAACCTTTCTAGCATTCGAAGCTTCCACTGTCATGGATCACTTCGGTACTGCGCTGGAAACACGCTGTGAATTCAATGGTCGGTCCAGAACGAAGCTCAAATATGTGGTGAAACCACGAGGGCTTCCGTGAGCACACGTGAATACATTGCAAGAGGTTATATATATATATATATATATATATATATATATATATATATATATATATATATATATATATATATATATATATATATATATATATATATAATATATATATATGGATTACATACAGGTTCCTCTCTTGCGGAACACGGCAGTCTCCCTTCGAGCGAGTGCGTCTGTGGTGCGAAGCCAGGCGCCGGCTTTCGTCCATCTATTTTTTGTGTAGGCGCATCTGCACGATGTGGGACCGTCCGCGTTCGTTCCAGCATCCTGTTCCCGTTCTGAGCATCCAAAGCGTTAACTGGCAGTTTGACGTGTGGCCAGCGATGAAAGGCGAGGCCTTCGTTAGCGGCCTGACTCAAACATTAATTTGGAGTCCCTAACGGATTCATCCCCTGTTCCGCGTTTTCCCACGTCTACCGCATTTCCCCAGCCGGTCAGTCTGGCGCCGTAATTTGTCGGGCGTCTAAGCTGCATGCGTGTAATGACCGCGGTTTGGGCGCGTGCAAGTTTCGTCATAGAATAGTGCCTTCTATGCAAATACGCATACAGGGGAGACGCGTATTTTAAGCTTTTTGTTTTCTTTCACACATTCTTCTTCGTATCGTACCAGTCTAGACGTTATTAATTGTCGCTCAAACAAAGAAGTGCTTTAGCAAAAGCTACTTCTTCAAAAATTTCTTCTTAGGAAAAAAAAACACACAGGAGAAACAGGAAAGGCAGAAGTGATAACTAGTTTAGCATAATCATTTGCTACCTACATAGGTGAATGGGATGGGGCAGATTAAAAGAAGAGTAAAGAAAGAGTTCATGGAAAGGGGAGAACACATAGAACGTCCCAGTCCAGCAGTCCTGTGCGGTAGACGGCATGACTATCACAATACAGCCTCTCGTGCAAGATAGTAGGCCTTAAAAGTTTTAAGAATACATTCGCTGTTTAAATTTGGGTATATTTTCAGCATGACATTCGAGGATAGTTGCTAGAGACATCACTCAATTGTCAAGGCAAGCGAGAGTGATTTTGAGGTATTGTGTGTGCACAGCCTAGTGAGGACATTCGTATACTTCCAAAAAAAAAAGCAGTAGATTGCAAACTCTTGCACTAACCTAATACTAATAAAGCGTTGAACACATCGATAGCCTTAAGCCCTGAGGGATGATCGACTTCCTCTCCGTAAGCTCAAACACAGACTGCCTGATGTACACTGACGTATTGTCACGTTTCGTGCATTTCACAAGCTATCTAGTGCGCTACGGTTGAACAGACTTTATGCGCCTAGAGAAACACGCTCTTACCCCACAATGCGCATGCTCCGGGACCCTTCACATTACTACGGCGGATGAAGTTATGCTTGCAAGGCCTTAAGCTGGGGTGGCCCTTACACCTCCTGTCATATTTGAGAAGACGTGGTGGCACTAACCGCTGGTTGATACCTGTCCCTGCCGACGCGTTCCTGCGATGGAGAGTTAGAGAGATGGGTTTATTGAGTTCAAGAAGCTGACAGGACAGCCTGTATCGATTTAGTGGCCTGCTACCAGCAAGGAAGTAAGCAAATAGAAGGGGGTAATGCAGGGAGGCTAGCCAGAAAGACTACTGATTGGCTACCTTACACTGCTGGATTATGGAAGCGGAAAATAAAGGTGACACTAAGCGTTAGAAAGAGAGGAGGGATGGAAAAACAGGGAGGAGAAAATGTTGATGATGAGGTGGGGGTGAAGTAAGACCTTTATTGTCCGAAAACTATTCACAGTGTATTGTCAAGTTCTGTATTGCTACAAAACGTTTTCACGTCTTTCGGAATATCACGCTGAAGACAAATTCTAACCGAAGTTTTTTCAAATTCTTTAGCTTCCCAAACACGAACAAAGCGTAGGCCATCAATTTTGCTTGTGTGATATATCGAAACCAGATCTCCACTGGGAAGTCAGTGGGGTGAACTAATCTTTTGATTAGGACGCTTGAAAAAGCCAGGCACTTTCCATGGTTCAAAACGAAGAGCCAATTTACTGAATTTTTGTTTTAATGAACATGTTCTCGCCATGAGGCGCCGTGGCAGGCACAACCTTTTTCCAGGCGTTGCCTTCGAATTGATCAGAGTAATTAAGTGAAGTTATCAGTTCCAAATCATGGTGAAAGTCCTGAAAGGTTGAGACATCATTAATTATTGGGAAATCCACGACACGAAAGTGAAAAGCACACATGCCGCTGTTTTCGAAGTGTACAGTTGTTGCTGTGCAGTGTACTTGTCTGCGACTTTCTGTCTTTCCCACCGCGGTAGTCTAGTGGCTAAGGTACTCGGCTGCTGATCCGCAGGTCGCGGGATTGAGTCCTGGTTGCGGCGGCTACATTTTCGATGGAGGTGAAAATGCTGTACGCCCGTGTGGTCAAATTAGGATGCACGTTAAAAAACCCCCGGTGGTCGAAATTCCTAGAGCCCTCCACTACGGTGTTTCTCATAGTCATATGGTAGATTTGGGACGTTAAACCCCACATATAAACCAGCCATCAATCAAGACTTTCTGTTTGTGCTCTCCTAGCTTGGTTAATAGAAGCTATACTCAATGTGATATGGCATAACGAAGGTGTAAGAAAAAAGTTGTTTTTCTTACACCGTACAGATTTAAGTGCTTGTCCGTAATGTTTAGCAGTGGCATCCGCAAGGCTGAGCTTGCTACGTGAACGGGAATAGCGCTGCCTATTTTCTGTGTGGTACCTAAGGATTGTGGCGTAACAAGGGTCTAGGGGTGTAAGGTCCTCTATTGGAGAGTCTTGTGTGACTCAGTGACTTGTAAAGCCTCGAGCCACCTCGTCCGCAGGCAGGTTCCCAGTCACGCTCTAGTTCCTCGTCGCTCAAGTCAGTCTGTACGTATTTTACTGTGAAGTCCCATTCTATCCCGAGCAATATACGAAGCGCCTGGGCTCTAATTTTGCTATTTAGATAGTTTATGCAAGCATTTTTCGAGTCTGTATTGATTGTTAATGGAGTGCTTGGCGTCCGTCCCCCCTTATTTGCACGGCGTATGAAGACATGCCGGTAGTGTGCAGCAAGCCCAAAACTCTTTGACATTACGTGGGATTGTGAAGAGCACGACATGAACAGAACATGGGATGAATGGGAGGCGCTGCTGTGTAGCCGAACCCTTGTGGATTAGCTGCGACTGATCCACAGAGCTGAACGGATGGCTTGGGCCAGTGGGGCCCTGGAATAGGGGCACCACCCTGCCGGACGGACTTCGCTCTTCACCCTGTATATTTACTACGGAGCACTGGAGTTTTAGCCTGTCTGGTTTATGTGTATAATAACGGTTTGTACTACTACTTCCTCTACTGCTTAATCGTGGGCATAATTTTACTATATGATCAACATAACTGAAAGGTTTTATCTTGCACCGGCCACGAAAGTATCGAGCTTCGAATGAATACTCTTATCGCTTATCTTCTTTTGCTAATTAAAAGCCGAAAGGTAGCTATTCTTTCTTGTAGGGCAGATAGCCTCCTTTCTACTACACTTGGCTTATATATTCGACTCTAAACACCTACTTGCCCATAATAAATCGTTCGTATGCGTTGATCCTAATTATGACTGTTCCTGAGCAACCTACTCATGTCCTTTCACCAGCACAGTTTCAGTGAGTCGAGTTATATTTAATGCGAAGCATTTCTAAACGAACTTCGGCGACTTTCAGTCTATCTATCTATCTATCTATCTATCTATCTATCTATCTATCTATCTATCTATCTATCTATCTATCTATCTATCTATCTATCTATCTATCTATCTATCTATCTATCTATCTATCTATCTATCTATCTATCTATCTATCTATCTATCTCGCCGCCTACGACTTCTAGCTCTCCTGGCCGTTTCGATAATGGTATCAATATAAACTTAGTATGACATAACATGACTGTATGAGGAACATATTTGAGTAGTCATAACAGGGAAATCATGACATGTATGTCATGAATGTCAGGATTTACATTTCATGGTCCTGCAGCTCTTGCGGTGGTTTCGTTACCATGGCATGTTGCAAAACTGGTATGGTATGACATGATTACATGGCGAACGTAACCGACAGACCCTAACGTGATAATCACGACATGCGTGTCATGTAACAACATGACTACGTGCCACACTTACAATGCGCTCGCGGCCGTTTCGCTAGCTTCACATACGCCAAATTTGGTATTGCGTGACGCCAATGGACGACGAAGGTATGTGACTGGTGCAAACATGTTAATCATGAGGTGCGTGTCATGTGAGAACATGACTGCATGCCACAGTCAAAGTGCCAACACATTTCGACGTGACGCGGTGCGCGTGCTCGCCGACGTTCTTTTGTCGCGTCACGCCGGCGTTGCCACGCCAGGCGCCGGTCCTGCCATATACTCGCAGGCACGCACCACGCTTCGTTTCTTTGAGGCATGCGCGTTTCAGCGCGTCCGGCATCCCTCCGCCACGAAAAGAGGGAGCGCATCGGCGCGAAGAGCAGCATGTCACATTTCGCACCATTTGCCGTCGGGCCATGCCGACTGACGCTGGTCGCTCCTGGCGCCGGACTATTGAGTGCTCGCGTTTTGCTAACGTTGCGTCACTGTAACCAGCGTGCGCGCGCGTCAACGCTACATTAGAGTATATTGGGTCCTTCATGATGCGCTCGCGGCTGTTTTGCTAGCTCCACATATACCAAACTTGGTGTTACGTGACCTCAATGGATGACGAAAGTATATGACTCTTGCAAACATGATAATCCTGAAACGCGTGTCATGTAAGAACATGACGACATACCACGCTCATAGCGTGCTTGCGGCTGTTTTGCTAGCTCCACATATACTAAATTTGGTATCACGTGACGTGAATAGAAGATGAAGGTAAAGTAACGACACATGAAAACATGATAATCATGACACGGAAGTCATGTACGGCGTCATTTACCTCCACCTCGTAACGTTGTGCTGATTTTAAAGTGACATATCAAAATTTGTCATTCGTTCTTCGCATATTCCCACTGTACGTGGGATCTGCCAATTTTTTTGCCTATTTTTAACGCATTCTTTTTCTCCTTTTCCTTCGCGGGTGTCGGTATCATTGGGATCAGTAATCAAAGAAGTGTTGTCCAGTACTGGCTCTAAATAAATAAAATTGCTTCCTTGGTAACTGCCTAATGGTGGAAGCAAATCAGAGATGTTTGCCAGTTTCCTCAAATCTAAAGAAACTGAGTCTCTGCCACTCAGCTGTTGTTTTTTTCCGTTGCATACCGATGTCTTTTTCTTTCATTGCTTTTCTGCCTAAAACAGCCGTGGTTACGAGCATACCACAGTAAACAATGCATCTCTATCAAGTCTCATTCTATTTCGACAGACCAAACGGAAGCAACAAAGTAAAGCAAAAACTCCGATGATTTCTATTCGCCTACCAGACGCCTTGTTTGCGTATCTCACGATGGCCTTCTCCACTGCAACGTAAACGACTCTCAGCGCGCCTTTACGACAACGAAGAGGACGACGTCGGCGGCCAACGCTTGAATTTTACGATCACCCTCGAGCGCCACCATCACCGCCCGTCCTGCGGATACTTAGAGCACACGCAGCCTCTCGAGTCCTTACAATGCGTCTGCCGGAGCACCGAAAGTACGTAGCAGGCCCTGGGGCTGGCCCTAAATGAAGCGCTATTCAAGTCACCTTCTAGCGGTCGCTACAACGGCATAATTCACCGTCAGGAGGCTGTAATCAGTGTATCAGGCAGAAGAAAAAAAAAGAGGTCCTCCAGTTCAACCAACCATCATGCCACGTGTGTTTTTTTTTTCATGTTATACCCAATCACACTGAATTGTCCTGTAGCGCCTCCAGCTTCAATATTCACCGTCACCATAACTTTTTAGCCACAGTGCCGCGCGTGCCACGCCGCTCATGCTGGGAGCTATAGAGGCGCGAGCCAGACCAGACGAGTTCTCGCGCCTGAACGATCGACGCTAGTAGCCGCCACCGCTCTGCTTTGACCCTGTGAAATAAAGTGGTGAGATACTTCACTTCACTCAGCCTCTCGCTGCAGCCTTATGTTATGCGTACGGCCCACTGACGGGCACCCAAAAATTGAGACAAATGATGGAGATACGCTTGAGAAATCCGTGTCTGTTTTCGGCTCATTTATTTAGGACGTTTCTTGAGCAACATGTCACAACTTTTATGTAGAAACTGACAACAGGGATGTTTAGTACAGATCTTTTGGGGTGCTGGAAGTGCAATGTTAAAAAGGAAAATAAAAGACGAGAAAAAGAGCGCGGGAATGAAGCTGTGCCTCCACTGTGTTTTGTTGTATCAGTTCCTAGACAAAGTGCAGTGAGTATTAAAAGTAAGTGGACGAGAATTAACGAGCAAGAAACTCTTTCTTCTCCACTACCCACATGGAAGCTCCCTCCAATTACGCTCGAAATGCGACCCATGAGTTGTGATACTGAATGTAAAGAATACACTGGCTACTTATTTTCTCAGCAAAAATATTACCACAGTAATGAAGAAACTATCTCTTAATGCTATAAAGATAACAGATTTTAAGTCGTAAATGATGTTCAACATCTAGACGTACCACCCCAGTTGTTGTTGTTTTTTGTCGCAAGGGTACTATTCAGGGCAGGGGACCAGTTGCTGCATCCTTATGCGCTTTGTCATACAAAACATTGCTGCTTAACGAGATAATTCAGTAAGTAATGCAACACGCCATAAAACAAGGCATTTCAAATCATCAATAATTGGTTGTTTTTTATTTATAATGACAGATAGCTAGCTGCTGAAGTAGTTTACTCTTGAGATATAATTTCGCCATTTGTTCCAGAGAATACAAAATGAGAAATGTATATTGAAGAAGTGCTCGTGCCATGCGGCGTTAGTATTTTTTGTGGATACCAGCCTGCCTTAACGGGGTGATGATAAAAAAAAACAGAATGATCTGCAAGACACACAAACTACATTAACATTAGACACACGTGCAGATTTTCTACGATGCACTTTTAAAGGCCAATAAAGTAGCTTCAGCATTACGTTGGCTGTTTGCGACCACTTTGTTTTGTTTAGGAATGAATTAAGCAGCATGAGTTTTTCATATTTCTTGGCAATAATTTGGTTGATGGCCCGAATAACCATGTCAAATTGCCACTATATCCTTGGATAATGTAGTGGTAGGCTGCTGGCCTCCGCAGAAAATATTTGCTAATAGATATTTAGGACTACTAAAAAAGAATTTTGGACTACTAAAATCAGTAAGATGAAGGACTGAATTTTGACATTTGAAATGTCAATGAAAAACCACGTGCTATCATACTATACAACTGGAAGTCATGCTAACTAGAATGCGATTGAAACACCATTGAAAGTATACTCACCTTTGGTGCTTCGGTTCTGGGCTACAGCCACAAGAACGGCTTTGATGCCGTTTGCAGTTATTTTCCTAAAACAAACTGCTATTTGTATTTGTGTTATTACAGTATTATAAGCAAATTTGAACCATCAATTTTAAATGTGGTAGAATTTACTGTAATTTACATTCAAGATATAAACTATTCTGTCTGGTCAGAATGGTAAAAGTAATTATTGCGCTCTTTCTGCTTTTACGTATTCTCTATCCTCTTTTTTTTTTTAGAATTCTGTATTACTTGAAAGGCCTCAAACTTCCTATCACCAATTCTTGGCCCATCCCTCTGAGTGGGCCAGAGCCATAGTGAAGGCATCATCATCATCATCTTCAAGTCGGTTAGTGTGTAGTTCGCTCATGCATTTGTAAAAATCAGTGTAATGGCATTGAAGCGGCCTGATAGACATGACAACTAACGTGTTTCATGGTTAAACTTCAGGACAAGAGTTCATTTTTGGGCTGCGTTTGCATAATGTAAAATGAGAAAAAAAGAAAAAAACACCGGTTTGCATAAATGTATGTTCTTCCGAAACAATACATGTTACCGAAATTAATGTCGATGTCCTCTATTGCCGTGATTGCAGCAAGTGAATCTAGCTAAAGCTTTTTACTGGCCGATGTTTAAAGAACTTCCCGCTGAAAGGCTACAACACCCTCGTCAAGGACTAAGTTTCTTGATTGATATGTGGGATTTAACGTCCCAACACCACCATATGATTATGAGAGACGCCGTAGTGGAGGGCTCCGGAAATTTTGACCACCTGGAGTTCTTTAGCGTGCACCCAAATCTGAGCCCACGGGCCTACAGCAGACTAAGTTTCTTGAACACGAAATATTTGCATTTCTCTGTTGCCAGTGTATGCTGCTGCGCTTACTGGTTTAGAACTTCTCAGAGTTTTACACAGCTGATACCTTCTAGTTTGCACACCTTAATTTATAGCTTTTTTCTTACACAAACGTGAAATATGGTCTTAATACTTATGCCACCCTTTGTTGGCCTTCTGTTATTTATCTGTGCCTTTGGTTATGTGCACATTTCGAACTGTTTATGCATTGCACTCGGCCTGTTTCTGTACAAAAGCGCGTAGTAAGTCGCGGCTAGTGAAACTGAAAATGTAGAAGTTGTTTTCCTACTATCATCACAAAAAAAGTATATTGTGCACTAACGAATTATGTGGCCAATTTTTGTCAGGATTGTTCTTAGCACTAGGAATTTATCAACGGTTTCGACGCTTAGAAAGGCACTTCTTTGGTACTGCGTTGTCGTTTTGTTCCAGAGAAGTTAAGCAGTTTGCAATGTGCACAACACCAAATTATGGACCATCTCCCCGAAGGAAACCCTGGTGGGATGCGAAGCAGACGCGGTGTGCACGGCGTTGACCCTCTTTAAACGGGCGTCGACGCGGGTGCTGGAAGAACTGTTTGCAGCGAAACTCGGTGTAGCGTTTACTCGAGTGAACGTTTGTTCGAAACGCAAAGACACGAGAAACGGGTTGGGTTTCGTGTAAATTTCATCGCAAATAAACGAGTCGAAAGTGTGGTTCCACTCGACGTGTGGTTGAGCGTTGTGGGCGGTAGAGAGGGTGAAGCGAGGGAAAGTGTGTTGCTAGCGGATGGTAGAGTTGGTAGCTGCGGGCGCTGTGGTGAGCGTGCTGTGGTTGAAGAGGAGAGAGCGACGTCAGCGCACATCCTTTGAGGTAAGCGTGCGAGAGGAGCATGACGTTTACGCGCAGTTGCCTCGGGACCTACTTGGCAGCGCTCCACCTGCAGCTAGGGGAACGCGTCGTGGCGCATTCGTACGGACTCGCGTACGAACGCGCCGCGATGCGTTCACGTACGGACTCACGTACGAATGTGGGCGCTACATCAATACGAGAATTCTGCCAGATCTACAACGAAACAAATTTAACACATTCATATATTTTACAAAGGACGTGGCCTCATACACGTTCTTCAGGACACCTATTCTTTATAACTTCCCAGAAAAAAAGCAAGTGTACGTAGGTTTGTCTTTAATGGCTGTAATAAGTCTTAACTATGTGGAGGTGCAAGAAAAAACTTGAGAAAGTGCACTTCCATTCTTTTCTTTTATTCTTTCTTTTGAGAAAGTGCATTACCTACGTGCAGGAATCCCGACTAAACCAGCGACATGCATACGTGTAGGGCACCGCACGTATCTCCTCGTGTGCTGTAGGCTATAGACCCGTTCGCTCATAACTTCATTACCTGGCTTCCCTCATTTTACGCTATCCGCTTCTTCTCTGCCTCATAAGACTTGTAAGCATTTACGCGCACGCCAGCCTTTTTTGATATATACCTTCGTTCACCCTTCTATTATTATTTTACTTTGCCCGAGAAAGTGAGTTAACTGATTGCTTTGATGGCGTAGCCTCTTTGCGTTGCAGAGCTGGGTGGTATCCTTTTTCGAGCTATTTCTGCGGGCGTAATTTCAGCCAGCTGGTTCTGTTGGCACCCCACGCTTCTCCTTAACGAAGCTCGGCTCCATGCCAATGGCCGCAGATGAGATTAAACGACGCAGGTACAGCGCGGTATGAGAACACCGAAGCCCATCGTGTATAGGCCGCTTTTCTCCAAGGAGGGTGATGGATGCCGTTCACTGCCATACTACAGCCACGCGCCTTGTTCAAGTAATCACGATGGCAGCAAGAGTCCGTTAACGAGGAACAGTCTGTATTTGACTTGCACGTAGCTTCTCATTTTTGTTCTTCTCAGCGTGATTGGAATTCGCTTCTTCCTGCGGTAGCGTTTGCCTCGTGCATGCACAACGTATGCTACAGTTTACAGGAATTGAGACTTAGAACAGACAACCAGCGTTTATCATAAATTCTGTGAACTTCCCTAGCGCCATAAAAGAATATTTTTTTGCTGAAGAGAGAGTAAAATATGAATGATTTGCCAGTTATGAACCAGTTATATATTTTAGTGATCATTCGGTACAATTATAGTCAGATGATCGTGTTTTATTACTGTGAAAGAAAAAGTGATATTTGTCTTGTTTTGTTCAAGCATGAACTTTTTAGTCCAATAGATATAACTGGTCTGCTATAATTTTGGTAGATATTCTTACAGCACATGTTCTTGAGCATATCTGTAATTTTTTATTCTGTATGTTGCCACTATACCTTGCTGTTCTGTTATATAATGTATGTTCGTTCTTGGTCAATTCAATTGCTTTCTATTCATCTGTGAAATCAACACTGACTGTTTTGTGTTTTGAAAATGTTGCAACCGCTGTATTTTTTTCTCTAATCTCTACTATACTAGGATTTTCTAGGTTTTCTTTGTTATCGGACCTACAGCTAGCGTTTGCCTACAAGTACAACAATTTTTGTTAGCTATGTATATAATATGAAGTAAAAGTTGTTTGTCCTTCAAAGCTAGTGGCACGTACCCACTCTGAGGACTCGGCCAAGAATAAGTAATCAAAAATTTGACAGGTTATTTGAAAGTATCAGGAGATATAAATAAGCAAGACGGTAATGATACATATCGCAATGAACTAATACTACAAGTAATATTTTTGAACTCTTATGTCAGATTGCCGTAAATACCTGATCAGAATTATTTTGAAGAGATTAGTCAAGTTTTACGGCATTTTAATAACGAAAATGTCTAAAGGCAACACTGAAATAGGCACCAAAGTGTAATGCAATTTCTTCAGTTAAGGCTGATCTTATTTTTAAAAGTGGACTAATGAGAAATCGTGTTCTAACTTTGGAATAACCGCCTTTTCGTAGCCTTATTTCTCAGAGCGTGGTGTAGAGAGTCTCAGCGTGTTTAGTTTCTACCCGAACTCCACGTCCCGAAGAAGGCTCAGTTTACGGTATTCTTGTTAGCTCAGAGTTCATTTGTTATTAAGCACGGTAAATTTTAACTACGCTTTCATATTGAGATACCATTGACTCTGCTTGACTTCGCATGCTCCTTCAATATTTGGCACGATCTTACGCCTCTACCGTTAGATCTCTCAGGATGGAAAAACAGTGACTCCAGTATGCCTCGGGCTGGAAGGAGGTGATGTCCACTTGCTAACACGTAGATCGTTCATACATTATCGCACAATATAGCTGGCTTTAGCTATGTGTAAGCTCTAGGGAATTAACATGGTGTCTATCAGATTGTCAAATTATTTTTTGCTCCATTACTTTTTATAATATATTTTCAGTCAGAAGTCTCCCTAAATTCACGAATGTGCACTCGTGCAGATAACTGATAATGCAGAGTAATTAGAAGAGTCGCAATTTCCGGGAGCAGTGTTCTTTCCGACTCCTATATCCCCACCTATTCGCGGAGTAGCAACACGGTTACCAGTATCAGGTGAAGCTCCCTACCTTTCCTCTTAATTTCTCTCTGACCATTTTCCTTGCGGAACAGCTATAGTAGAGCTCAAAAGGTTGTATGCCCCTGGTTTTATTACACTTTGTGAGAGAGCAGAAATTAAGTATCACGGGTCACTGATTCGGGAAACCCCTTTTGGCCAGCGGACAGCCGGAACACGAAATGCTCAAACCAGCGCCATCTCTACCTCTCTTTGTGTGGGTTAAAGAAAGAAGAGCCAAGCGAATGAGGTGTCACCATTAGTGCGTCTTTGAGCCGCTACACGCCGCCACCGGAGTAGAACTACCGCAACTCCGTTTCTCATGGGAGCCTAGTCCGTGGCTCTAACCGTACCTGTTAGATATTGGAGTTTTTTACTGTATGCGCAATGTTTAAAGTGTGATGATTGTATTTTTAAATAGGAATATTAGGGTGAAATTCACACACTTTTTCTTTAGTATCGGTACAGTCGGCCAAACCTCTAGCTATCGGGAATGAGTGGCCGTTTTTTTCTATGTATCTTTGCCATATGACTGAATTACGCTTTACTTGAATTAAGGAACTGTGTATTCTAATAAAGCGCATGTCCACGAAGCAATTTTTGTAACTTCATTCCATAATATGGCGCTCCCAGACAAAAAGTGGCCACTGCGCGCAATAACTAAAAATTTGGCTGATTGTACTCTTTCCCATTGATCATCCGGCTTGATCATGATAGCATGTTCCGAATCGTGATTGATTGAGGGGGGTAGAAAACAGTGGGTAACGATTTAGAGCACTAGGTACTCCACTATGGGAGAGCTTAAAGCCGTCCCGTTGGCCTCAGAAAATGGAAGCTACATCTTTACAAAACACAGAGGCTTTCAAAGGGCTACCTGTGAAACCCGGTCCCTTTGAAGTTGCGCAGGTAATAACGAGATGCTTTTGTGAAGCCAAACAATTTTTAAGCGTGTCAGGCAGCACAATGTGAGATGTAGAGAAAAAAATAATGGACTTCAAAAAAGCTTTTAGTGCATGTGAGCAGCCGCGGTGCTTTTTATTAGTAGTAGCAAAATATATGCGTTTTTTGGGTTGCAAGCTCCCGCCCAGATGGTGCAGCCCCCAAAATGGAGGTCCCGTTTTAGTCTGCGGTCTCGTTAATGACATTTCATAATTTAAATATATTTTGCTGGCCATAGTGATCTTGACGTATTTTGTTGGCAAGCTCCAAATTGCTTTTCATAAAATTTTGGCGTACTGCCCCCTTTTTAGAAAAGAAATTGTAACATATATCTATTTTACTGGAGCATCTCTATTTTATGTGTGCGTGAAAGGGAGCCAGAGTAGCGCGAAAGCTGGACTACGAAGCATAATTTACGGCTACGTTGAAATGAAGGTTTTTTTTTTCACAGATACGGCGTCATGTAATGTTTGCAATATCGGTGATGGTAACTGCTACGAGTCAGGAAGCTGGTTCTGCTCGTTTGGTGTCGACTACAATAACAGTAATAATTTTCTCTGTCGTTAGAAGTGACGTTATTTCGGAGTGAATGCCGGGTGTGCAAAGGAACCATTGCTCTAGCTCAGATAAAATTTACTAGGTCATAGTGAAACATCATTAGGAAAGCACTGTACAATGTTCGTGAGCAAAAATACAGCGACTACGTCATGGTTTGTATTCTGTGCCTAGAAATAACCTTACAATAGCGGATTCTAGTTTTCCACCAATTGTCATACAGTACTTTTGCTATTAGAATCGTTTCAACTACTCTGATATTTGGTAACACACTTTTCAAGCTGTACAAGATACTTTAATAAAACTTAATGTTGTGCGAGTTGGGGCATGCGCCAGTTGGGACACGTGTAGAGGCGTGTTAAAATTAGACGACGCAAACCACCGGGCAAGAACAGGCGATAGCAAAACATTCTTTTCCGGTAGTTTGCGTCGTCTAATTTTTTGTAATATATACAGGATACCTTGAAATGGAGTAATAAACAAAAATGTGCACTATCAGCCAGTGTGAACATAAGACCTACAGTGAGTCTTTAAAATTTTGATGACTTTAGCTAGGTTTGATCTTCTTAAGCACCGCCAAATGGTTGATTTGCCGAGTGCATACATGCGGAGCTAACATCACGAAACAACGACAACCATAAACGAGATTTTCATTATTCCTGGCCGCCGTAGTCAGGGGCACTTTTCTGTTATATGTTTAGTTATTGCTCTCGCGCCAGGCACCAAATGTGTTTTTAATAGAGCGAGATTCTTATTGCTCCACTGTATACAGTAGTATCACACTTTCGAACACCTAATGTTTCTTTTCTCTTTTAATTTACTATAGTTTTACTGCTTCTTTCCTATTTGAGTGTATTACAATATGGTGATGCCGTATTGTCTTAATTTCAATCAAACAGTGGTCATGCTCGCATTCACAGCTCAATAGTAGAGCACACTGTCGGACACGTTTGTTAATAAGTGAAACGTACGCGTACAATAGATATATTCCTGCAAAATGTGCGCTTGTGCGAGCAGCACCATCTTTTTTTTTGTTTGCGCACATTCCAGAGATGTTTTTTTTTCATTTTCAAAGCACATATGTCCCCTCACTTCGTCTAATCTTTTATGGTTTAGCAAGCGAAGATCGTGGGAGTGTTTTCTTGCTGTGTTATTTTTTGTTTCGCGTCTCCTATTGTTTGAGCTCTCTAGGAGCTCTTTCCTTTGCGCTGAACAGTTCACATGCATAGCCGCCACCACACTCATCGCCTCCTCTACTCTCCCTCACTTACCATTCATTATTCTTTCTCTTAACGGCCTTTATTACTATTGCTTTTCACGAAGCTGCCTTCAGTGACAAAGAAAAAGAATAAAGTGCATAGAATAGTATTTGAAAAAGAAGCGAAGGATTGAGTAGCCGTAAAACTTGTCACTCACACAAAGAATTCTCTTTGAATAAAAGAATAAAAAAGAAACGAATAGGAAAGGCGAGGTATAGGTCAGAATAGAGGCGTACGATAGCTGGAGACAGATCGAACGCCTCAATGGCGGAAACGCTCTGCGATCCATTACAGCGATTGAAAGTCGTCGACAGTGGTCCCGGTCCTGGGTTCGTGCATCGAACTCCTCACATCGTTCATGCGCCCTTTTTCGTCGTATTTCGTAGAGCTAGAGCTTAGGGTGCCTGCGCATGGCTAAAGAAATACGGCGTATACATGAAAGCTTAAAATTCTATTCAGAGAATCTAATTTTTTTAGGAGCAGCAATGGAGTGAGAGTGGGGTCAAAGGAGGACTATACGTCATAATAAAAAGGTCTGTGACAGAAAGCTCAAGAACAACATCAACTAAAAATAACATTAAGCGACAAGCGTGACCAATGAACAAGCAGACATGATTTTTCTGGAACTCGTATCCAAGCAGCATTAACTTCTCTCAATCAGTTAGAGTACGATCGTTATCGAAGGATGGTTGTGGCGTTAAAAAAATGTTGCACTCATGGGGAACTATAGCTTAGCTGATTATTTTTTTGAACATCCGCAGGACTTCATTGTTGTGCTTGTCATAGATGCGGTAATTGTGCTCCTTTATTCAGAATACTTTGTTGTTATTCTTGCGACATGCATTGCATTTGTGCTCGGTAACGCGCTTCACGATCATCTATTACACCCATTCAAATTTCGAGCTCATTTCGGTTGTTCGGGTACACAGCTAGAAAATCAAGACGAACGCTCGTTCTTAAGCAGTCCTGAAACATTTCTACATACGTAAACCAGCTGTTTTATAACAGAAAAAAAGAAACAAAACAAAAGAACACGTTGCTACACTCGCAATGCTTCATGAAAACCCATACTGCCAAAACTCGAAAGTGCTTCCACGTAGATATAGAAAACTTACTTATTTAGCACAACAAGGTCAACTCAGTTGAACAAAAAATAAACTGAAAAAATGGGAGGAGAAGGAGCGACTATTATTCAGGCAACTGCAAGTAAAATTTTTGTGGCTAAAGATTAGTCGTAGGCAATGAAGAGGCATCTGGTATCACGACTTAAGGCCATTGTTCTCTATGCACATGAATGTAATTTACACATGTTACACAGGCGCGCAGTACAATATACTTGTCGTTCTTCCTTTTGTTCGTTTATCTTAAACCTTGCTTTTTCTCGCTCCCTTGACGTATTGTATTAGGAATAACTTACGGTTAACATTGATTTTTTTCCTTCTGGCACTGTTCTTTTCCGACATTTCCTTTCGGTAGCTTCGCTACAGCAAGCAGCATTGCTTTTATGTCACTCGCGTAGACGTTGTGATATAATCCTGATGCATTTAGTAGAACAAGAATGACTTTATAGTCATAACGGTGAATTTTACACACACTGTGTGATGGAATGGAGAGAAGAACTTGAAATGTGGGAGTTGGTGGTGCGTCATAATTAAAGTTATGATCACCTTCCAGAAGGAAACCCTGATGGGTGGTGAAGCAGCAGTGGTGCGCATCTCGTTGAGGCGGTTGAAATGGACGTCGACGTGAGTGCTGGAAGAACGGTTCGAAGCCAAAGTTTGTGTAGTGTTTACTTGAGTAAACGTTTGTTTCAAACGCAAAGACGCGGGAGGCGGGTCGGGTTTTTTTTGTGATTTTCATCGCAGATAAACGAGCCGACGTAGTGTTTCCACACGATGTGTGGTCGAGCGTTGTGGGTGGTGGAGAGGGTGAAGCGAAAGAGAAGTGTGTTGCGAGAGGGCGGAGGAGCTGGCAGCTGTGACTTCTGCGGCGACCAAGCTGTGGGGTAAAGAGAGAGTGACGTCGGCGCACCTGCGAGAAAAGCGTGTGAGGAGAGCGCTATTTGAACGCGCAGCTGCGGCGTGACCTACTTGGCACCGCTCTAACACCTGCGGTGAGGGAAACGCGTCGCGGCACGTTCGTACGGACGCACGTGCGCATGGCGTTGCACACGTGATCAAAGAGCTGCTTTTTATCTAAAAAATAGAGGGGGGGGGTTCGAGAGGGCAGAAACAGTCTTGACGTCATTCAGTTTTTCTCCTGTTTCCACTACTGTTTCCAATTTGGGAGACAGTAAGGAAGGGAGTGAGCTCACTCCCACTTTAACTGGAGAAACAAGGCGCAAAAAGGAGGACGCAGGAACGCCGTACACAGTAATCACAGAACACGCTTGTTGTGTGAAGTGCGTATGGTTCGTCTTTTTTGTACTGTGTTTTCTTAGCTAAGCATGTATTAACTCACCCTAGATCATAGTTTTGCTGATTTATAACCACACACATGTTTGCTGAATTATGCAAGGCCGCGTAAACTCCCTGAGCGAGAACCGCATGTTCCGTTAGATTGAATGCCTAACTTCTCTGTTTAGTGGTACCTACATGCATTGCGATTACTCAAACAAGAAGAAAGGAGTAGGGATGATGAAGAAACTGTGTGAAACAACAAACTAAACAGTAAAGTCACAGCTTGGCTGCCGAGGCAAGACCATGAATGTGACAGCGAGAAATTGTATGGTTATAGGAAGTAAGGCTACCGGCTTATTCTTCTGTACTTTTCTGGTGTGTGACATGGCGTATCCTAACAGAACGCTAGTGTAAGTGAATGAGGCCGCTGCACTGAGCTGAACCGACTGTCGCGTTTTATGTGGCTTCAACGGAAACTTTGCGACGAAAACGCATCACTTGCAAATTCAGGAGCCAGCTGCCGATCCCTCCGAGCAGCGACGATGCGTGAACTCGTTTGCAAGAATTCAATAAAATTTCGTTGTGTCAAAATAAAAAAACAACGTGGCGTTATTCAAATAGCAGGTCAAAGTTTTCCGAGCTTGCAGATATTGTGCATAGCAACGGCTAGACGAGCGCAACGCGTACATTCTCGGCCTGCAGTCACGCTATTTCAACTTTTCGCAGTCTGAAGCTCGACTGAGGCAATACCTCTGGGCACGTGGATGGCTAAACGAGTTATTTTCTGGGCCCTATTTGCGATCAGGGTGGTGGCTCGGGCGCAGTGTCTGAGTCTCTTTAGTCTACTACTACTAATATAATTGCGACTGCTTCATCTCTCTTGAGAAAGACTTTCGGTTGCTTTAGCTTAGAAGTATAAAAAGAAATTATAGGCAAGCCAAGTCGGAGAGCATATAGCCATTGACTAAAATTGGGAGGAGTAAGCTACCCGAGTTGGGGAGCGCAAACATCTCGTAGACGGCCGCGTAAACAGTGCTCTGTAGAAACAGAAAGAGAGAGATAAGGGTGAGAGGGACAATCCTTTCTCCTAAGCACTTACAGCTAACAAACACTATACAACGAGGGTTGGTATGACTGCTATGTGGTCTGTTGTCGCCTATTTCTTTCAGCGTATCTTTCCTCATCCTCCGGTTCTTCTGCTTTCCTGTGCCTGAGCGGCTCACCGCGTATCGCATCGTTGCTACTCGACCGCAGAATGTGCATGCTTCCCCTTGCGTGCCTGCGTTGCCGGCAGGGAGTGTTCGGAATGCCGAGAGAAATTCTTGTCGCCTCCGGCGCAGGCCGATGTCACTTCTCGTGCCGTAGTGCTTATTCCTTCCTTTCGTGTTTCCTTTTCGCTCACTCTCGAGCGATAAAGAGCAACCACGTTACCATGCCTCTCCTCGGCCTCCGACTGCGTATAGACGTAACACTATCGCCGCAGGCTCCGAGAAGTAGCTCTCTAGTTGCCAACAGCTCCTTATACAAAACAGCGAGGAACGAAAGAACAGAACGTGTTTCCTGCGAAGACTGCCGCTCATTTGGGAGACGCTGGAACTGTGCAGCGCCTAGACTGGAGCCGAGAAGGCGAATAATTTTTCCCTGGAATTTTTTCCTCCTCTCTTCACAGTCCTTGCACTCCGTCTTACTGGTTGGCTCGCTCGCGGCACTTGAGTCGCGAATATTCCTCCATTGAAGCGTCTCTTGCATCCGTCGTTTTCTTGGCTGTACGTACGCACTTTCTGGCTTCCCGAGAGAAATATTTGCGTCAGGGATGAAGCTTATACGCTTGCAGCTGGCTTGTTTGTTGTTGCTATGGATTCGCTATATAATTCAGCTCTCAGAATACACTGGAGGCACCGTGGAATTGGTCGAGCTGTTTGCATATGTTGCACAATTGGTGCGCAAGTGAAGGATGCGTAGATTCTTTGGCGGATGCAGCCCGCATGCCGCTATTGAACGATGCAGCACGACCAATACAGTATTTCGGAGAGAAGAATTTAAAGCTTGTGCACTCACTGTTGCGTCATTAACAGGAATGTTTGGTTTTCTTACTAGGGTCTGCATATTTGTAGTTTGGAAATCTGCCCCGTGTCTCGCCTTCGTTCATACTGCCCCTCTTTTTTCTCGAAGACTGGCTGCACGTGAACACACCTAAAGCACCTCTCTCGCACCTGAAGACAGGTGATGAATATGCATGTCTCGCGCTGGTAGTGACGACGTCTTTAGTCTACAAGCTGTAATAGGCTTGAGACATCCGCAGCTGTCACAAAAGAAAGAAAAAAGAAAACTGGGAGACTTTTGAACCTAGCATTCAAAGGTTGAGCACGATAGCAACATCATATCACCAGTGCGTACTTAAACCAACTAGTGCGTATTTTTTATTGTGTGATGTCATATGAGAAGATTAAATTGTGGATCGGTAATGATGAAAGTGACTGTATCAGTGAAGCTTTTGCATAATGGCTGCGTTCCGTATAATGGGTAGCATGCTTTAAACCACGAGCATTTGCTCGTGAAGCCTTTTCGATCTTGCTATCCAACCACTACGAGGTCTAAAGGGAATACGCGCAGTAACTGTCTCGGTCTCTTGTAATAGGTGCTAGGCTTTAAACTACAAAGTTGTTATGATAATCGCATGTTCGGACGCCCGATTGCAATGTACGCTTGTACCATGCAATATTACTGCGATCTTACACGTTGTATTGTGAAGATTGCATAAAGAACGCGTGTGTTCGTAAAGAATAGATGTTATATTCCCTGCATTTGATTGCAAAGAAAGGTATTTTAACTGTTTTTCTAAACAGGACAAGTGGTTGTGCGGTAGAAAACCTGCTTGGCACAGAAATGGGCATGGCCAATCCTCACTCGAAGCCGCAAAGTTTTGTTATTTATTTCACTTGCATTTTTCTCGGTTCTTCGGTCAGGCGCACAATGACGATCTCTCGCTCACAACAAACGACGCCAACGCCGTCACCGACAACAACGCTGGAGTCACTGCTAAACAAGCTCTTCAACGTTATCGTGTTTATGCTCGCGCACCTCAGTCAGCTGCGTATGTACAATACCAAAAAGCGTGCGAGAAGGGCAGCGCTTGACTGACTGGACAATACGCCATCACAACAAGAAACACTTTCTGGTCAGTATTATTAAGATATCTCACGAGACAGGATGTAAATGTGGCACTCAGGTTCCTGATGTCATCAAGCTTTGGTGATAAGCAGAGTGTTCTTTTTGTACGCTTGCACATCAAGCTTTCCTGCAGACAATGAATACTTCTACTATTTGGACGAATGAATCGAAACACATACCAAAGTGTAGTAAACATGACCCCTGTTATGCATACAGTTCTGTTGTGACACACCCCAGTTTAATTAAGCATTATTCCTGTTATGTGCCATACCGTGGTGAGGCTTGGGAAAACACTTAAACTCAGGAACCCATTTTTTCTCTTCCTATGTACTTTGCTTTGCTTGGCTATTTAAATAAATAGTGGGTTTTGTTGATTGGGAGATTCACAGTGGCCACAAAACCCCAGGAGTTACCAGCTTACATTGCAGCTAGGTAAATCTAACAGTGGAACATGAGAATGACCCTAGAGAAAATATATCGGAAGGTATTTATGCATACGCAACGTTAAGCTAGTTCCGGAAACTTTCCCTGCTTCCATTCTGTACGTCTCTATGGCGGCCTCGGTAGCTGATGAAAAGCATGACCACAGTTAGTGGCAGAACTACGGAAGCGACGTATGCTCTTATTCACATTGCCGCATGAATGCGTTAGTCGGTGGCGGAGCAAGTGAGTGCTATCCGACCTGGAGCGGGTTTCTCTGAAACGAACAGCAGAACGCTCGAAACCGCTCCATATTTGGGTGGAAGGTGGATTCGCCGCTGTGGAGCGAGAAATGCCGCTCCAGATCCACGAATGAAAAACGCCATTAACTGGGATTCCGGTTGATGTAATATTTGACTAAGGATCTGTAAATTGATGAGAAACAGAGAAAACTGGCGAACTTTAAATTAAGGCACAGAAGCCTTCAAACAACAAAACTTGACAATATCGAAGGCTTATCTGGTTGCTTTTATTTTATTTTCAGGCCTTAGCTATAGCCGATACAGGTCGTTTTTCGATGTTAATATGGTTACGTCTAGGTCGTTAATAGTCTTTATTTAGGGGATGCTAGATTGTTTAGATGTTCATTCTCAGCGCAGAGAGGTTAGAGTTCAACCGCAGGTGGTCACAGACATGACACAAATGTCCAAACACAAGAGATGGTAACATAGATAGATAGATAGATATATAGATAGATAGATAGATAGATAGATGATAGATAGATAGATAGATGATAGATAGATGATAGATAGATGATAGATAGATAGATAGATAGATAGACAGATAGATAGATAGATAGAGAGATAGATAGATAGATAGATAGATAGATAGATAGATAGATAGATAGATAGATAGATAGATAGATAGATAGATAGATAGATAGATAGATAGATAGATAGATAGATAGATAGATAGATAGATAGATAGATAGATAGATAGATAGATACGCAGGTTGTTGGGCTAACTTTCGCCTTATTCATCTTTAGCGTACCAGTGGTGAGCAGTAAACCATTGCAGTGTCATATACCCGTTTTTAATGTTCACAGTTTTCTGATTGACGGCACAGACAAATTACAACAGGTATACTAACAGCTTCACTGGTAAGATACCTGTCAGCAATTAGTAATGAGAAATAATAGACAATGATGCCAAGAAAACCTTCAGGGGTGTTATTTGTCAGTAACTGTAAGGTAAATGCGAAGTTAGGGGCCGAACCAGCGACCTTTGAATAACGTGTCCGATGCTTAACCACCTGAGCTACACGGGTGATCATCATCGGTTGACTTCACAGGGCACACATGAGTATTTAAACCCTAAAGTGCACCCCGCCGCGGTGGTCTAGTGGCTAAGGTACTCGGCTGCTGACCCGCGGGTCGCGGGTTCGAATCCCGGCTGCGGCGGCTGCATTTCCGATGGAGGCGGAAATGTTGTAGGCCCGTGTGCTCAGATTTGGGTGCACCGTTAAAGAACCCCAGGTGGTCGAAATTTCCGGAGCCCTCCACTACGGGGTCTCTCATAATCATATGAGTGGTTTTGGGACGTTAAACCCCACATATCAATCAATCATCAAACCCTAAACTGCGTGTTACGCCGCTATAGTAGCCCTGACGGCTACTGCGAAAAGTTCGCCGTCGTGAGCTACATGACCCATATATAACATGGCCCACGTGACGAAGAGTTTTCCCCACTTGGTATCATGTCTACTGTATAGCGGTGCTGTCTAACAATCCCAGGTTCAAATACACATATAATCCGTAAAGTTGACTACCACTGTTGTTCAGATCATCGGACGCGTTGTGCGAAGGTCGCAGGTTTGGTAACTGCCAGCAGCAAGTTAGCTTTTCGTCCACATTTCTTTCTTCACATTGCAGTTAGTACAGTACTGATAACATCCCTCAGCTTTTTAACATCATTGTTAATTCTCATTATTATTTTGTCTAACAAAAAAGAGCACGAAACATTCCACATTTTCATTCATGTGAGCAGGGTAGTAATTTTGATCCGTCATCCAAAGGTACTATTGTAGAGAGGGCTGTAAAGGGCAACCCATTTTGTTCATCGAGAACATGCCAAAGTAGCACTCGGAAGTGACAGACTGAAAAACTGAAGGGACATCCAAACTTACAATACTTTCATTGATATGTGGGATTTAACGTCCTAAAACCACCATATGATTATGAGAGACGCCGTAGTGAAGGGCTTCAGAAATTTCGACCACCTAGGGTTCTTTAACGTGCCCCCAAATCTGAGCACACTGGCCTACAGCATTTTCGCCTCCATCGAAAATGCAGCCGCCGCCGCCGGGATTCAATCCCGCGATGTGCGGGTCTGCAGCAGAGTACCTTAGTCACTCTAGACCGCCGCGGCGGGGCAAAACTTACAATACTTTGAAGTTTGACATACGACTAGTGTCGACCTTTGTATCTCTTATAATTTCAACGGCCAATTAACGTATCTTCATAAGGCGTTCGCGCTTGGGGAGGGAAACGCTGTTTTACCTTTGAAGTATTTCACGACTTAAATTGTTTATTTACTTACTGCTTTCTGTGCATTTTAGTTAGCCATTTCGCAAGCTAGCTTAAACTTTACACTGTCATCTTTTCTTGTGTACCAGGGGAGTACAGTTGAATGGAGACCTTAGAATATCAGCTTCAACGCCTGCTTGACGTTGCAAGTAACTGCGCTGTCTTGCGCCAAAAGAAATAAAAGATCGAAATTTTCTCGGTGAGCAGTACATTATGTGTGCGTAGACAAGATATCAGATGTGTTGTTCCAAAGATATCTTCTGGTTAGGCATTAACAGGAAACATTTTTGTTTCGAACGTAACATGACCCTCTTCAAAACGCACAATAAAACTTGCCTACCATCAGCACGGCTATCGTACCGGTTTCATCTTTTCGGATATGTTCCATGAATACGGGACGTCGTTGGGAAGAACAAAAAAAAAAGAGAGAGACACTGGGGCATACTTATAGTTGTAACTACAAGAAAATAACACATTCGATGCCTTTCCAGTTTTATTGCATATGATGTCCTCTGTGTAACGTTGGGCGTATCTAAGGTTTCCGCGAATTCCCGCACGCCATTTTCGCGCCTGTGTGCTTCCGCCACGAAAGCATTGAATTTCTTTCGTCGTCCACGCTACAGGAACCACTCGGGCAAGGAGACTACGAGAAAAATAATGTCAAGCGATATTGCCACTGAGTGAGACAAGAAAAATGAAATGCAGGGGAAACAAAAAGGGAGTCCGATATATATATATATAAAAACTGAATGATTGCAACGAGGAAACGGAAACCGGAAGTGAATAGAGGCTCCGCTATAGCCACGGGTGAAATGGCCGGAAGTACTGGATGAAATTCCGCGCCTCGGACTCGCACGCTTCCGCTGGACAGGACGCAGCTTACCACCGCGACAATGATGGCACGCCTCTTCCCCCCCCCTCTCTTCCTTCTCACCTACGCATTGCTCCAATGCCTACTTTCTCTCATGCATACTGCGTTAGCTCCAAAGGGTCTCGTATGCGCTGCATGCGTTTCCTTCCTGTATAGCTCATAGCGTGTCGCCAGTCAGGGCGCAGAGAGGCGCAAGGAAGCTGCCTTTAGGTTTGCGAAGCGTATACGCTCAAAGCACGCGTCATATCCGGTGCCAACGCCTAATGTTGGGTATTATGAACGCGTTCGGCACATATACGCTCACATATATTTTTTTCTTTGATCTCCGTGGTTTCCGTGCTTATTGTAAGGCCTTTTTTTAATACTTCGTTCTCGTTGCTTTCGAAGACGAGTATCTTCTGATTTTGTTTATGCGAAGGACGTTCGCGTTATGTCGCTGGTTATTCGGTGACCATCCGGAGTATTTCTTCTTTGCGCAGATCTCATATTTTTATTTAGTATTTCCTTCCGGTAAGCCCTGTTTCGCGCTGCACGTGAGATAATTGAAAAGTGAATCGGGGTGAAAAAGAAGTTTCGATTACCTGGAAATCGTGATTGCTATATCACGTCTTAAGTACCTCGCTCCAAGGCAAATGAATATTGATCTAAAGAAAAAAGCACACAAGCACTGACATAAAATCTAAATAAAAACGTAACAACAGAGTGAGACCAGGGTGTTTATAATAGTTTGGCGGTAGCAGAAAACACTCGGAACATAACTGGGAGTGAAAGTGTGGTGGTTGAAAATTCTTTGATCGTAGTGTTTAGATTGGCGCTGAAGGTATACGCGTCAGGATCTATACTCGAGTGTTCTGAAGTTCAATTCAGCTTGTATTTATGACATCATTTACGTTGTTATATTTTTTGCCGCGTTCTTGTGAACTCCCAAAAATAAATCGAAGACATTGGTACATCTGAACATGGCGACGTTCTTGAAACAAGGTGATACAGCACGCTGTGTGATATCTTAACTGTGCGCACTGGAGCGACAGCTCGCCTTAATGATTCCGAAAGAAGTAATGTGGCACCCTTTAAGTGTATGCGCGTGCGTGATCTTACTCTAATTTTCCTTCTGATCTTACGCTAATGTTTACTTTCATGTTGTAACGCTGATTACAATAAAACTTACCTTGATGCAAAAATACTTTCGGGCAGCGTTCTTGATTGACTGCACTAGTTAACTAGATACGTTTACAAATTGCCAATCACTTCGTGCGATTTCGAGTAGCGAATAAGGCACGTCATAATAATAGACGACAGAAAGCATTCCAGAGTGTTTCAGTAATAACGTTACTGGACAAACGCCTGCACGATGACAAGATGTTCTTAGGACATACACACGGCCTATAGGGTAAGCACCAGCCCGTCGTATTGGCCATAACAGCCTGGCTGATACACATGTATCGTTATTCTTTTTCTAACAGCTAGCCGCAATAAATGGTTCAGCTTACAATTTAGGTTTGACTGGTCGACCTCGGTTTATTTTACAGTGAAAGCTGTTATGAGATCGCAGAAAGGCTATCGTGTGCCGCAGTTTTCCGCCACCACCGGTGTCCGCAGCCACTATCGTGCGAAATAAGAAAGAAGAAATAAGTCATTATCAAAAAATACGAACAAAATGCGATTCAAACTCGGGTACACTGAGTGCCACCCCTCCACTCTGCCATTGAGCCACGCCGGCGCATGGAAATGCGTGGCAAATTAACCTTAGGCAGGCTTGACACCGGTAAAGGGATTGCGTTAACATCAGTAATAAAGTGTTTTAGAACGGCAAAGGACCGACCACGCGTCACAATGTGAATTGCATAACGAGGGAGTCGTCGAATGTTCCAAGCATCCCTCTCTCCCATTACAAAAGCTTCAAGCATAATTGTTCAACGTCGGAAAAAGAATCTTATCAAACTTGTATTGGAAATCACGTTTCTCCGAAGAATGACGAAGTATGGCATACTTAATGCTTCTTTATAACAAAAAAAAGTTATGAATATTGATGTGGTAGTGGGTACCCTGCAAGAGCAGTTGTAGCAGTTACCGAGAGAATCTTTAAAAAAACGCTCTGAAAGGCCGCTCTTCTAGCTTTCGCTCTCACTGTGCTGCACTTTTTGCGCAAGCATGGCGTTTTTTTTTTTTTTGCCGTGTGCAGCCTAATTTAGAGATGGGTTCGGGTGCCGCGATATTCGGCTGTTAACCTTTGATTTTTGTGTCTCTAACAACTAAACGAAGAGTGTTGCGTACATGCACATGCATGAAAATGGTTAGGTTGGTGTATACAATGTTTCAGGGCTTCATTATTCCACGTAACGATATATAAAAACAAGAAGTAATATGAATATTTATTTATTTACAACAAAAATGTTGTAGGATACCAGGGGGAAAAACTGATACAATCAGCTTGAGGGTGTTCTGGCCCACCTACACGTGTTACAGCGTAAAAGGTTGTAACGAACAAGAAAAAAGAAAAATAAAATGCACACATAATACATTCTACAAGAATATCATTCATGCGAAAAAAAAACGTGCTTCCATAGACATAATAAAAACAGAATAAAAAAATAGATGATTGCCCTTGAAAATAGCGCAAAACAAAAAAGTAATCGACGGCGTTGTTTATGAAGAATGTATTTGCCGAAGAGCACAAGATGGTGGCAACCAGATGTCGTATGAAAAAAATTATCTACGTCTACTAGCAGAACTTGTTGAGTGCTCCCTGGTTAATGTTGATTGCTGTAACTTTTCAAATCTCAATACGCGTCGGCACCCTTTTTCTCCCCCCCTCACACACACACACACACACACACACACTCACACGCACGCACGCACGCACGCACACAAACACGCACGCACACAAACACGCACGCACACACGCACGAACACGAGACTATTGTGAAGAAAGACGGCGAAGAAACAACGAAATTTATAAATGACTGGAAATCTTGCACAAACACACGCATACACACACAGGCACGCGCATGAACACACGCACAGAAAATTATTTCACATAAGCCATGCATGCAGATCAGTTCATGTCTTCTGTATATTGACTTTCCGTGTCATACTTTTTGTTTCGTTACAGGTGAGTTCCTTGAATTGTTTTCGAAAAAAAAAGACAACCTGCCTGGTCCTCGTGCTTGAATTGGTGAGTCAACTTGGATAGGAGGCAGTGACAAGTAAGGACACATTTCTGTTCCACTATACTGCGCACCGGTCTACTCACGCACAGGAATACCGTTCCGTTGCTTTTCCAATATGGGCCACTGCACAAGTCCTTTCTTAAGTGTGTCCTCCACAACTACTTTTTTCGTCTTTTTCCTTTAGTCATCCTATCGTGGGTCTGTTCGACCGCAGGATGCGTTTGATTGTTCCAAAATCCGAAGAGCGTACGCTATTGTGAGCCGTGAAGAGAGCAAGCGCGGCCTAGCGGGCGGGCCGATTCTGGTCACGTGAAATATACGGCCCGTGAAACAACGGCTGCGGATGTTACGCTTGTTGGACGCGTGGCGTAATTGCCCACGGGGACCCCTCGTAAGCTTCTCTTGCAATGCCGGGAGTGCGGGACGCGGCTTGAACGGCGAGGGTGAGCGGGTGTTAGCGTGTGTGCCTGGAAACGCGTTCGTGAGCATCCCAGCGGCGCCGCTGCTGTCCGACCACGTTAATGCGTTTTCTCAGCCAAAGTTATGGCATCCCGAGAGGGCGTCTTTTTAGGAAAGAGGTGCCATGATTGATGTTGGCATCGCAGTCAGACAAAGGGTCAAATCAAAAGACACTGAAAAAGAAAAAAGAAGAAAATTTTTTTTTTTATTTGCATTCTGATAGGCGTTGTGTGACAAATAATAAATGAATAAACATAATAAATAGGTAGAAAACTGGGAAGATTCCACGTACCATGAGAACCTATGTTATGCGAAGCATGCAGGGCAAGGTGACTGCGTGGGGTGTAAACGTTTCGTTGAGGGACACTTTTCGACAGAACACCAAAGATATGAACAAATCTAGCGCACAGACTTCTTGAACAGTCGCAGAGTTTTTATAACCAGTTCAATAATTATCAGAACAGCTACATCGGTATTACTAACAGAAGCAGCGGTAAGCTGATATGCACCTCTTGTCTTTATTTTATGATCAAAAACAAGCTTTTGTTATGGGCTGGAGCATTGGACGACCCACTAATACGCTATTCGCATTGTGGGATGCCTGGGTTTTCTTTTGCTGTTCTAAACGCTTTATTAATATTAATGCAATTCCGTTCTTGACTTAAAGCCTGCCTGAGGCAAGTTTACGAACAAGTCTCCAGCACCGGCGTGGCTAAGTGGTAGAAAATTGGGATGACACGCAGCAGACCCGGGTTTGAGCCCCACTGTGTCCTTGGTACTAAGTCTTTTTTTCTTATTTCGTGCGAAGTAGTTACCGACACAGGCGGCGGCGCCGGCGGCGGACAACTACGGCGCCACGCGTCACCCTAGTTGTGATCTCATAAAAGTTTTCGCAGTAATAAATGATAACTTGAATGAGCTGTAAATTCCACCAATGAGTTCATTTTTCTTGCGTCTTGCAGCAGCGCGTGTCGTTGTGCGAGGTCATTTAAATCAAGTAGGTCGGAGAATTGTTTCCACAAAACTTAAATCAAGCGCACTTTGAAGCGTTGCCTGTGCTCTCATCGCACTGGTTTAGACATTCAGCATTCACTATTCTGCGACATTTTACAGCAAGTTGTCCAGGACACTGCATTTTTCATTTTAGGCACATGTATCTATTTGTCTGAAACGACACTTCTGTATTTGAAAGAGGCACTACATAAGAATCGCAAACAAGTATAATATGCTGCCATCACTATTAGAACAAAGTCACTACATCTAATTGTGGACTATTGCTGCTGTCATTAATCTATGGCCAGCCTATTCGTGCTTGCGTTCGATTTCTTTCCAATTTCCTTCATGGCATCTTTAGCTGCTCTGAATTTCCCTTGTGCAATGCGCTTCGAGTTTTACGCAAGATCACCCACCAACGAGCGAGTACCTATCAATAATAATGACAGCCTTAGGAGAACATCCAATTCTCCGAAAAGTACGAAACGTTTTGTTTTAAGATTAGTCAGCTTGATAGTTTTCGTAAGTCACGTTCAGTGTTACTTTCTCCGCTCTGCATTGTCCGCCGCAAGTACGCCAACTTGTCTTTCCATAGAATGCAATAACTCTGATAAGTGAGTGCGCTACGTAACTGAAAGTGACGTAACATGACGTGACAACTAGTCACGGGATGAAAATCATGTAACATCACGGTTGAACCAGCCACGTGACTAGAATAATGCAGCATCGTTTGAAATATAGCTGTTGGGCTAAGATCACGTAACATCTAGTCATGTGTTTAGAACTACGTAAAATCAAGCCATGCGATTAAAATTACAGTGACATCGCTTAACAGTTAGTCACGTTGCTAAACTGATGTAACAACAGTAACGCCACTAGAAACGACGTAACATGGCGTGGTAACTAATCAAGCAAACTACATAAGCAAACTACATAACATCGTGTAACAGGAAGCCGCGTGATATAATCCTGTCATAAACCACATTACGACTACTCACGAATCACAAGACTAAAATCACCCAACAGGTTGTCACCATAAATTTCGCCTTTAAACACCACTTCCTAACCATCACGTCACTGAAACCACGTGGTATCACTTAACAAGTAGCAAGCGACTAAAAGAACGTAGCATCACTTAGCAAGCAGACACCTGACATGTTCCCGCCCAAACCACCTAACAACTGATAAAGGGAGTCAAATCATAAAACTTGACGTAGCAACTAGCGACGTGACTTAGATCACGTAACATCTAGTCAGGTCACTGAAATCAGCTAACATTGGTGATGTAAATAAAATCACGAGACATTTAACGACCAGTGACGTGACTAAAATTACGTAAGAGGTAGGTACGTAGCATGTTGCCACCAAAACCACGCCACACTTGCGTAATGTGGGTGACTTACCGAAACCGAACAATAGCCAAACCTAGCCATACTTGTATTACTAGCAGAAACTTGGCATTTCCAGCAAAAGCTTGGCATGATTGGCCAACATAGAAAAAGATAATTCGAATAGGCTACTAGCGCCGCTGCTAATTCTAAAGCTTTGCCCCGCTAGCGTGCGCTGCACAGATTTCTTTCTTGACTCTCGGAGATATTTGGCTCAAGTTAAGGGACTCTCTAGATTGCACTACACGCTCGACACGAATGAGCCAAGCTTTGGGGGAGACGATGGTTTAACGGTAAAGTGGTCGACTATCAGAGATTGTCGGAGGCTTCAGAAGAATTTGCTGATTGACTATGGCGAGTGTCTGTTCTACCACTGATGCAATTATTGGTTAACTTGGGCAGTCTGAACAAGCGCGCATTAGAAGGTAGAGCTCATTGTAATCGCCCATCAAGCCGCAGCTATCGATGCATTCTCTACTTAATAGAGTCTATCCTGACGATGAACAACTTCAGCCTTTATTCTAACGATTTTTTTCTTTGTAAAACCAATTCCGGAAAGAAAATACAAGAATTTCACGTCATTACTAGAAAGTCATTTGTTACTTTTAGCGAGTACTTGTTTGGTAGTTTCTAGATAACTGCTAGGCCTACACTTTAGGAAGTCTATTATTGCCTTTCAGTCTGTATACACAGTGCGAACGTGCGATACCTGTATCCTTTGGCGCAACCATTTATTCCCAGAATGTCGCATTCATTTCTCCTACGAGGCGAATGTGCACATAGAGCACGTCTGAAGCGGTACCTAAAAAAAATAGCGACTTGGAAACTTTACGGCTGTGAGAGTGCGTTGGTATGGGAAGCGTACGGGAAGCGGTGGGTGGGTTAGAAGAGACGAACCGGCTCTGGAACTCGTTTCCGTGTGAGCGCGCTTCCTTAATGACTCCAGGTCTGGCGATACACGACAAGAAAAATTTAATACGAATAGTGACAAAGAAAGTACAAAAAAGAATAATAAATCGGTGGGCTTCGGGAACTCGAAACTATTTGAAGTTTGGGAGTGAGCTCTTTCGAAGGAACGTACGTTGTTTTCTTTTTATTTGTTGGTCTACAGTAGAACTCTATATTGTGGCAGTGAATTCCGACTGTGGCACATCAATTCGCCACTCCACTGTCGGCGTTCTCTGACGGCTTGCTTTAAATCATTTTGCGAAGAAAATGTGGAACAATTCAGGCTCGGAAAAAAGTATGTGCATTGTGCGTGACAAAATACACAAGCTGCCTACGCTGTTTGGTCGTTGTTTCTCCGAACAATGGTATGCAGTATTAAGATGGCAAGCTGAGCTCGTTGGTTCAGGCTCAGGATGACAATTTTGGGCAGCGCTAATGAATAGAAAAAGAACAAAAGCTACAAAAAGAGCTGGTGCTGGCTCAACTAAAATTTGTTTTTTGAAAGCGAGAAAAAAGAGAGAAGGACGCAGCCTAATTAGGCTTTGAGCTTCATGAGAAATCGACTCGGACTTTTGTTAAGACTATGAAAAAGTGTTGTTTTAATATAGCGTTGTGCGAAATAGTCGACCCATAATCAAGAAAACATGTGATCACTTTTGTTCTTGAATAGGCTGAAGCTGTGATTGTCCATACCGTAAAGAAGCCGATTTAGAGTAAAAGAGCGAGTGGTGGCGGGATTAACGATGTCTATTTGCGCTCTCATTTTCGATGGCGCGTAATTACAGCTATGCACGAAACAATTAACTGTAGCGTAGTTCTTCCTACGTATAATCTTGACATCGATGACCCAGAATATCACAACCTAGAAGAACAAAGTGGTAGCGTGATGGTGTTGCAAGAATTGTATTACGAGAATGATAGTGAAACATGTACTTGCTGTAGTATTGAAATTTTGAAGCACTAACGTTGAAGAGACCGTTTGTCGGTGTAGTTGGTTGTCAAAAAAATAAAATAAAAGGTGGTGTCAGCCGTAAGTGAAAAATATTAGCAGATGCAATAAATAAAGGAATCTTCACTACCAGTGGGAATCGAAGTCAGCTGTTCTTAGAGACTAAAGGTGTTTTTCTATGGAGCCGTTGTACTGCTTGCGACTGCTTAAAAAACAAAACAAAAAAAGACAAAATCGCTATGCAGATTTCATGTATTGCGAGTCTCGTTAACGCATGAAGTATTGGGCGCCGATGCGTAGAATTGCACCAGGCGTGATTACATGATAATGACGGTAAGCTAATGGTTTAAAAACCTACTACTTGCAATGCGCTCAGACATAATTAGCGATCACTATGCGCAAGTATACGTGTTCGTTACTAAAGCATGTGCGTATCTTGCTATTCATGAAACGAAGAATTATGGCTTACTAGGCGCTTCCCAACAGTTCTTAGATTAAGCACCCTAGGATAATTTGAAACGCCCAGCTTACATGCGCACATACGGTGATTTTTTTTTTTGAGCACTGTTGAGGCATCCACCTAAAAGCGAACATACTTGCTAGCGACTACAAGAATGTGATGCGAACGCGACCAGACTACGCTATATCGCGTTCCACTTTCAGAGGCCAAGTTGAGCTGTCCTTCAAGTTTCAATTTTCGTCTGAATGCCGTAGTGCTACAACAAAAAGAATGCTGCTTCTCACCAGCTGGGTTAGCGCATAGAACTGCTAGGTTACGCAACAGCAAGACAGACAGACAGACCAAAATTTTTACAATGAAGTATATGCCAAATAACGCTACTGTCTTAATAAAAGTGTGTCAACTGGAGTCGAACCTAGGATGCTTCAGTTCACGACAACGGAGGCTGGACATGCTACATACTGCGCCAGTGCCACATCAAACTATTGAAGCTTCACAAACATGCGTTTTATATATATCTAACACTGTTCTTTCACAGTGCTCTTGGTAAAGTTAATTAATGCATCATGACCGCGAAATTCACAATTAGTTTTTAAACGTGTCGTGTTTACACATCCGTCCCATTTGGCACGTTTCCAATAGGCAAAGTGCAATTTTGTCGATACATTAGTACAGCGCCATGTGGTGACATTACGCATAGCGTCGACCTCGCTCATAGCACCCATTCCTACCAAAAATAGCTCTGTGTCGCGTGTCTGTAAACTGTAGTGTATACAATAGTTGTAACACTGCGTTCTTCACTTACGCTTGCCCGACGGAAAGTCGTTGCCGAACAACAGCGTATAGGCACGACGCGTGCTGCGCCGGACCTAAGTGTGGGCTTCACGAAGTAATATTCGTTGCCAATAGAGATGGCCTGACAACGCTCTTTGCGACGCCTGTGGTACCGTGGCGACATTGCAACTAATTGTCTGCGGTGGCCCTCGCTATGCTGCGCAGCGACGATTTCTCCTGTTTGTTCTCACTCGTCTTGACAACAGTACGATGACACTATTCTTCGATGTCATCCTGAAAAGTGGTCGAGAATTTGAACAAACAAGGCAGTGCTGAAATTCCGAAGGACAACAGACTTACACGAGAAGTTGCAGGCTGGGCTGCCGTATACATCCCAAGACAGACGCTCTGCGCTGTCACGATGCGTGTGCGTGTGTGCTCCCCATCTTTTCACTCTTCATTTGACCCTCCCCCCTCCCGTCTTTCCCCCTGTGCAGTGTAGCATACCGGTTATGCCAAACTGGTTAACATATCCCTGCCATTTGCTCTCACTCGTTTTCTTTTCCCCTAGTTAGGGAGAGGCGTTCAATACTGTAACATATGTCATGCATAGGCGACCTTAGCCCATGTTCGGCGTCCATTTACAGACATCTCTCCTAGCTGTCACTCAACTTTCACTAATTCAGCTCTTACTGCTAACTACTACAGCTGCCACGAGCATCTGTGACCACAAGGGTTGTTTTAAACAATGAATATGGATGTTAGTAATCGGAATGGAGATTTATGGACATTGACTAAACCGCTGGTGTGCCTTCACATACGTGGAATTTTGTATAAGTCGCGTGTTTCTTATATTGCCCTCAAGCAACTCACCTTGGCACATTTGGATGACTGATATAGCGACTCTGTGCACATTTACACCGATGGATCCGTAACTTCGTCCGCCTCAGCTGCAGCCTTCGTATCCCTCAACTCGGTATTTCCCGACAGTACAAATTAGATCACAGGTCATCTTTGACAGCTGCAGAACTTGTTGCTATACAGGAAGCCATAAAATTTGTGAACGACCAAGCACCGCGTTAATGGACGATTCTGTCCGATGCAAAATCAGCGCTTCAAGCTATCCATTCTTGCTCAAGAAGAGGCCAATTTACGAGTTAGCGTTAGGAATCGTCCAAGCATTTGACCTAACACACAGGAGCTGGTCACTTGATTACACTCCAATGGATTCCGGGACACTGCGGCTTGGTTGGCAACGAAACATCCGATAGCGAAGCAAGAGCGGCAGTATACAACGCTCCTATGTACGTCAAAGTACCGTATTCGCGAAGTGACGTCAACACATTGTTGAGATCGCTCATGCGCGAAAGCGCTGCCACTTACTGGTCGCTACCAGATCACCGGAACAAGCGTCTGCGCGAAACAGACCCCGGTATGACTTTTCGTCTTCCGGCCAAAATCAGCCGAAGACATGCTAACATACTGCACCAGGATTCGCCTGGGCGTCGCCTTTACTCGCCACTACACCCACCTAATCGGCCGTGCGGACAGCCTGAATTGTGAGCGCTGCCCAGTGCGCGAAACCTTAGCTCACATATTTTGTGAGTGTGCATTATACGTGGCGCAAAGAAAAATGCTAACTGCATCGTTGGCAAGCATCAGGCGAACGCCATTGAGTGAAAGCCACACATTGTCAGCAATGAACGACCAAACAGTGTCAAAAACTGCTGCAAAGGCTGTTTTAGATTTTATAAAAAGCACTGGACTAGATACTAGACTGTAGGGTACTATGCTAAGTGGCTACTGTACATACGCACCACCTCTTCTTGTCCCCATCATCACCCTTCATCCCTCTTTCCTTCCCCCTTCCCTTATCTCCTGTGTAGAGTAGCAGGCTAGAGCGAACTAGCTCAGGCCGACCTCTCTGCCTTCTAATAAATTCTCACTCACTATCACGAAGCGTCCACGTGGGTGCGTTCACACTTAAACGGTGTTATAACTGCAAAACATCAAGAAGCATCGCTGCAAGCTCTCCTATAATATTATACAGTAAACGTTCAGCTTCTTCTGCAAGGACAACCTTCGCTTTCGTGTTATATGGATTCGTATGACAGAGGAATGAGCCATGTATTTTTTAGTAGAATTAGCCATACTAGAACGGCAAAGGTACAAGATGTATATAGTGGTAAAGTGCTGGTACTTTGTTGGAGGGGGTTCAGGCTGAATTCTTTTCTTCAGCCTCTTCGTTTCTCTTTCTCATATTTGTTCTCCCTTTTCCCACTGGTTCAGCGTCGAGTCGTCGACTGGTCATGCGCCCGGTGAACCTCTCTCTCTCTCCTCACTAGTCTTTTTCCCTTCCTTCATTAACACTGACGTTAGAAAATGAGCAAGATGAAATAATTGTGTGAGCTTTTTTCTACTTTCTCTTGCTCTAACCATCTACATATTTTCCATTTTTCTATACGTATTTGCGATTCCGGTGTGTAAAGTTCATCAGCCTAATAACTGGGAAAACTACGTAAATATTTATAATTACTGCCAATTGGGCGTGTTGATGTAGTGTCCCTGATGATAAAGCATTAAAATGAACGGGAACCTTTGAATGATTCAGGACAAGAGCCTTACCCTGCGTTCTTCAAAACACCACATTCTTTCTAATGCTTCACCATCACATAAAAAAATAATATGCTATTATAATCATTGCAGCATATAATATTAGCCGAACACATACGAAGGTTCATCGATTAAGACGTCATCGTTCGTTTCTATAGATTGTAAATTACTAAGTATGAATGCCTACTGCTAGTTATAGCTCTAACTACTCCTATATTTTGAGCGTGCTGTCAATGAAGCAACATCGAAAAGGCTTGAACAACTAAGCAATGATAGCATCGACATCGAATTGGTGTCATTACGTAGCAGCGAAATGACTCTGGTTTCCCACTCTCTCAGAAATTAGGCTACTTTTCAAGTCAAATGCTCATTGCTGAGATTGTGCTTGTAATGTTATTTTGCTGCACGGCATTAAAGATTTACCCAATCTAATTTAGCCGTGCAGAGTTTGTCTCATTAAACAGCTACTCGCTCTCGCATTAACACGCTTGCCTCCAAATGATGATTAGAACAACACTCTGCCGAACCTGCTCACTCATTTATTGCCTCTTGGAAAGCGAAAGCTTCTAATAAATAGGGGAAAGCTTCAAGACATCAAATCGTGTTTCAGGAAATAGCCCTCATTTGAATCTTTGTTTCTGCCGTTGCCAATTTTCGTACGGTAATGTAAGTTTTAAGCCCAATTACGCTGATGTCTGTACGGTAAAACAGGGTTCAATTATTCCTGCCACCTCTTACGAAAGCCTTCATACCATGTTGTACGTTTTTATTACTTTTCCTGTATACGCAGATTTTGCTCGCCAGTAACCTGGTGGAATGAGAAAACTTCCACACTAGACAGAATCCTTGCGGATGGCATTTGAATATTGAAAGCAAAAGGAAGGACATTTTTGAAGGACAGAATGGTGTAAACTAATATTTATTGCAAAGAGTGCGATGAAGGGATACTTGAGAAAAATCGTTTGTATCTGCACGCCATATTTCGATTTCTTGAAGACACAACCTCCTTTCAATAAGTGGCTATTGGCTAGCATAACACATCTTTTAATTGGCATTTATACTTTCATTCTTGATATTTTTGTTAGTTCTGTCTCTCGCACTTTTCCCGCTCGAGTAATAAATATTTGCAGCAAGCTGCTGCACATTGTAGAATCTATTCAACCAATTTTTTCTCGTAGAGTAAAAACAAGATTCAATCCGCGCGAGTTATTAGATTTCCACTGAGTTGCTTTCTAAAATACCCATTCACTCTTTCCTGTGGGAACGTTTTCTGTACACCACAATTTGTAAACTCTCTTTTCAATTATTAAATTTTATTATTAAAATGATGAATAGGACAGGTCGCTTCAATTATGGTAGCACCTGGCTACTTCTTCTCTTTTAGTATACAAAATATGTAGAAAAATATTATTAAGGAAATCAAATGTTATACAGTCGAAAAAATATTGAAGGACTGATACCTGCTATGCCAGCAGGTCATTGAACGGCGACACCAGTTGAACACTTTTGCAATTGTAGCACAAGCTATTGCTGAATAAACAGCTGGAAAGTGTCTCTATACATGTAAAAGGATAAATTATATATGTGTGCTGCGAGGTGTCAGAATGACTATAAGGTAAATTCACATGCGGGGCTTTCAAAGGAAATATCCTAAGATTCAAGTAGGGGACTGATGAGAAATTCGAGAAGAGGATGCAGATCAATCAAGCAGTTGGGCAAAAACTAAATAGCAGGGTCATAGTTCAGCTAATGTTATATGAGAGCAGCAAGATTTAGTACGGCGTACGAAGTCTCCGTAACGGCGTTGCGTATGTATTAAGGCAGCGTTTAGCATAGTGCGCATGAGTCGAATTTTGTGCACTCGTTGTATGCGAGGCGTGGCGTTCTTACGCGCGTAACGACAGACGCTGTCATGCGCCGTACTAAATCTCACTATAATCTAGAAGTAAAGTTGAAAAGTATGCAGGACACCTGACAACAGCTTGCTGTATTTTGTACACTCTATCAATGTAGAAACAGAAAGCTGTTGATCAAAGCTAATATTAGAGGGTGATGGGTGCAGTGAAGCTCCACATACTAAGTGTACCTTTTAGTTTTCAACAAACACGATTTACTCCCCTTGATACTGCCTTCGCCGGTCGCAAGCATTCTTTCCCACGTCTTGGCCGAAAATGGCGAGGAGCAATTGTTTGCTGAGGTGCTCCGTTAAAAGGCATCAGCAATGCTTCAGCGACAGTGCAGGTGAATCCATGTACTAAGAATAGAACAAACGAACGGGGCCCATTCAGTCGTGGTGCTTCACCTGCTTTAACTTCGATTGCTTTGACATTGCAAGTTTTTCATCACCGCGGAGTAGAAAAACACTTTCAGGTGCACAGTGAGTGAGATTTTTCTTTTGCTGATGGCGACAATGTGGGTTTTATATTCATCATTCGCCAGCGCTCATCAGTTTTTCAAAATCGTGAAGCACTACATGTGTCCCCCTGTACAGTGAAGAAGACCTGACAATACGGCAGGAGCACTCAGGAAGGCGCCGTAAGGACATCTCCAAGTTACGATGATTCTAGTGTGCACGAAAGCAAAAACAAACAGGAAAAATTAAACTAATAGATGTTAGTAACATATAGCGAAGCGAGAAATAGTAAGACGGGGACCGTAGTGACACGTGTGAACAACGATTTCCTTCGCAGTCTTTCTGCGGATAGCATCAGAGCATGGTTTGCTGGAGATGGAGGAGCGTGAGAAAGTGGTAATCACCTTGGAAAACTAAATTGTGGTATAGAGCGCAAGCATGAGAGATGAACATGAACCGACCTCTTCTGATTCCTGTGCACACGGCTGACGAATGTAATTGTTTTTATTTCAAATTTTAGAGCTTAGAGTCACATTTAAGCGAATAACTTGTGTTCATGTTGGCTCCAGTGCTACAAAACGACTCAACTGAATAAAAAAAATGGACCACAAGAGAATGCAAAAGTGTGATAAGAGGTTCCGGCAATCTGAATGGGAGCCTTGTTCACAATTCCGAAAGCATTGCAAACAGAGCTCTCGTTCTGGGCGCAAAACGTCGTATTTGTGCTTTTTTTTCTATGCTGTGCTCGGCGTCATCATCTTGTTATTTAACGATTCTTTGCGACCAGATGAGCATTCGTCGATACCTTGATTTTAGGATGACTCTAGTGAACGAATAGTATTGCTATGTTACTTTCCTTTCATGGACAGAATTCCGTTCACACAACTTCGCATGCAGTGTAGAGCAAAAGAGCGGAAGACATTTTCCATGCCCCATTTTGGAAAGCCATACGCAAAGCTTTGAAACGAGGAGGGCTGGTGGAGGCAGCCATCTCGAAGTTATCCTTTCCTAAATGTTCGTTTAGCAACTATAAAACAAATAGAATTACGCAAGTGCGAGCAAGATATTCCTCTTGTTTGCATGTGACAAAGGCATTGTATGTAGTTTACGAAAAAGGAGATGTACTCTAGCTCTTGCAATAATGGCACTTTCTCGTAGGTTGTCGAAGGTATCTTTCAAGAACGCTCTTGTTACCTCATTGGAAATAGCATATGTCGTAGAGTTCGTTATTTCCAGTCAAGTAACTTTTTTATTTTTTCGTGATTGCATTTTGATGAAATTTTATTAATTTCATCAGTTCGTTTAACTAAACGCCTTTCACCTTCCCTGAAAATATCGTCATAACTATAATGCTAGTTTTCTTTCACTGTTGAGCCAGCGCTTGCTTTGCTTGATTTTTCTGCGAAATCGAAATCTGATGAGTCATTCTGGTAGCATCAATGATAGGGTGTAGATACGAAGGCAGCGCTCTTGCTGCCGTCTTTTAGAACTAATTGTTTTTAACTTCAGTGATGTGTAGCAGATACGACAGAATTTTCAGTTTTGTAGCAGCAGCGCCGACTTTTTTTTTATTGTTGCACGTTTGCTAAAAGTACAAAATGTTTGCTGGTTCATTGTATAGGCTTTGCCGAGAAGGTAGATAATACGCAGCTGGAACGTGAAACTTCACCTTCAATTGGAAAAGCTAATGGTTTTGGTAATTTCTCACTGCGTCTTTACAATGTGTAATTGACAAGTAGGTGCAAATCTCAAGACGCATTATTAGTATTTTTAAACCCTGCACTAACGTGATCATTGTGAAACCAGACGTGCTAACTACGGGCACGGTGTAAAAAAAATCGTGGTCTCGGGCTTCGAAACACGCAATGACAAAACAAGAGAAAAAAATCCCAGCATATCCACGGAGTGAATGATCATGAGTGGGGTGAAGCGTCTATCCGTGTGTCCATCCGTCCGTGCATGCGTCCATGCGTCCGATCGCTTTCGAGAATGCAGACGGCGCGCAGGTAACACCGAAGAGACGTGAGCCAAGGAAGCCGAGCGCAAGCGTCTTCAATGCACTTGCCGCTCTGCGCAGTCCATGCTCCACCAACGATTCCACCACGTACGGCGACTATCCAGGAGACTGAGAGAGGCACTCGTTCGAGCACTATGCAGACGGCGTGCGGGTAACACCGACAGGCAAAGCGCGCGCAGCAGCCAATCGGAGAGTAGCGGCAGAGTAGCGCCATCTAGGAACTGAGACGAAGAATGGTCATCTATTTCTTTTTCTCGGCTCTCCTTTTCTCGGTTACGGGTGACTAGTCACAAGGCTAGACTATAAGGAGCTTCGCCCGTGAAAAACCATCTTAGAAGCTTAAAGATGAAGAGTGTGGCGTAAGCTTAAGTGGAAGTTCTGCATCGAATCATTCTTAGAGTAGTGCATGGAAAAGCATTGTGATGCAATTGCATTGCCCTCTGTCTCAATTTGCTAATAAAGCGAAGGAAAAACTGTGCTTTTCACGCGGTAAGATCACAGGCTCATGGAATAATAAGCCCTCAGCGTTAAATTGATAAAATATTTTCCCTAGGCGTTGAGCCCAACTTCTCAAGCATGCGCTCCATCCAATATTGAGGCACTTACTCGATGTGTGGCACGAGAATGTTGTTTCGATTTATTTCTTCTTTCTTGTTGTTTTCAGCGTTGCTTCATTGCATTCACGACTGCCTTCACTTCCACTTCGGCGTCGCATCCTCCGAAAGCAATCTGGGTTGGCGGCACGTGTGCTTTACGCAACGTCGGTAACACGTAGACACTTATTGCATCAGAATGAGCGAGAAGACATGCATGACCCGGAAGTCTTGGCGCACTTCTTTTAGGGCTACCTAAACACCAAAGTCTTTAGCGCGCGCACCATAGAAAATGGGAAGCCGCAGGCAGCTATGGGATTCAGTGGCGGCAGGAGCACTTCCCAGTTTTTTTACGCTTCAAGGATTCGCGCATGTTCGGCACTCGTATAAGAGGACCATGAGCCTATAATGAAATAGGGGAAAGCTGTGTGCGTGCTTATAGCAACCTGCTGTGCATCCTCCTTCATTTTATGCGCATCGCTGCTTCTCTCCCCTCTTTCCTATGGGCTGCTCTACCGCATGAACTTACCGTCTGAAATTGGGTTATCGCGCGAGCACACACACGATGCTTCGAGCAGAGACAAATACAGAGAAAGAAAACACGAAAAGAGGGCTCCAGGGTTGCCTAAGAAGAAGCTGCCAGAGCTGCGAAGGGCGCCTAACGCAATCTGAGTCGCTGAGGAAAAGCTTCTACAAATGAACCCCTTTCGGAAATCTGAAGCGATACAGCGTGACCCCGAGCGCCAAGCCGCTACCTCCGTGTTGCGAACCAAAGTGAATCGAAACCGGATCGAGGAGAGGGGAAACAAATGGGGGCGAAAAAAATAGATGTCTATAGAGAATGACGGAGGATAAAGTGAGGGTGAAAGCGATGTCGTATCGAAAACGACAAAACAGGGGAATGCTTCCACCACCGAAAAATATATAATAGAAAAAAAAATGCGGAGGGCTAGGACTAAGCGGAGAAGAGCGTGGACGACAAGAACAGCTCCGGTTGGTCGATTGGTCGCCTCCATTTTCTCTTGCTCAGCACACATAGACGTATAACCCTTTAGAAAGCGCATATCTATTGCGATTTGCCCCCCTTCTCTCCCACAACGTTTCATTGTTTGTCGCAGAGACGTATCCTAATTTTATAGGACAAGTCACTTGGCCGGCCTCTTTACTGCAACCACCAGAAAATGATTTTTTTAACGTGATGGTCTCTTTACTAATTACGTCTACACCCCCTATGCTCAGCTGCTTTTTCACCACCTGTATTCTAAGCTTCATGGAGCTTAAGATCTAGTGCTCATGAGGTATTAAGGCGCACTCACGTTCACATTTAAGGGCTCGCTTTCTTTGTTAGACGCAATATTAATGAGCTGTAACCAATGGTCATGCCAAGAAAAGTAGAGGAGACGGTATTAGAAGCGATTGCGATGTAAATGTGAAGAAAAGTGGGCAAAAAACTAACTTCCCGTAGGATAGCTTGCGGTAGGACGAAAAGACGACTTGCATTCAGCTAGTATACGAGGGATTTTCGGTCAGCTACCAGCTCGTATTATGTTCACGTGCTACGTGACGCCAAGCAGACTGTTAAAGAGTGCTGCACACTCTCCGCAATGGCTACTGGTGGCGCTGACTAACGCTCTCACGTTAGACGCACATATACACCCCATAAAGTGGACGGGGTGATAGCCGCCGCCGTAGCTCAATCGGTAAGGCATCTGACGCGTTATTCGAAGGTCGCTGGTTTGGTTCCTGCCCACGGGAAGTTATCTTTTCGCCCTCTTTTCTTTCTTCTCATTTACATTGCAATTACTTTTAATAACATCCCGTTTACTTTACTTGGCATGGTTGCCTGTTAGATGTCAATGATATAAGGCACACTTATGTATTATATGGGAGATACATGCTTGGAGTGCATATGTGTATTTGTAAAGTTATGGAAGCAAGTGAGGACGCCGATGGTTACAATCAAAGGACAAGTATTGCTCTGCTCAGGGATCACTGGCATTGCCAGAGATACTTCGTTATGTACTTATGTGTACCTTACGAGCTGCCCGGTGCGCTCATTTTCTCAAGAAACAAGGGCGCGCCTTCATGAAACTTCTTGTTGGTAAGTGTCGCCTGTAGAAAGCCATTACCAATGAATACATCGTGTTGTCAGGGTGATTGCAATAAAAAATATTCTTTTGATATTGATCTACACAACAAACTTCGTACAGATCTACTATGTGGTAGTGCAATAGTCATATTGCATCACGTGTAGCTTACAGCAGCCAGTAATTTACTGAGGGCTACATCAAACAGCTCTTTCATGAACTTCGGCATGGAAAGTTCAAGTGCGTTCTCCATTTCGTAGTCTCACTGATCTCGTAGCAGTAAAATTAAGTTAGCCACTACTCTGCCTCTGTATAACATTGGGGGCACTGGACTCGTTCTGCTTCTTACTGTTACGGTGCGTTAGATGCGTGAGGCGCATCTCTCGAGCACTGTACACGTAACTGAATTCCTCATCATGCAGTTTCGAGTGTAAGATTAGCGCACTGGCATAACCATGTAGCGTGAGGGGGCCGGGAGGTCAACGCCCTTTCTCTCTCACTTAAGGAGAGGGTAGCGCAAAGCCTGTCCCATACAAAGACCTAATTGAGGCAGGGGGGGTGGCGCTACAGAAAATCTTTGCCCCCCCCCCCACTGCAGAGGAACCAAACCCACGCTTATATCGCCGCTCAACCTTCACCATCACTCATTGAAGAAATCACCACTGGCTATCTCTCTGTTAGCACAAAAGATATGAGAACGTCATGGTTTTTAAGTATCAACTTAAACAAAGCATTCCTTACCACAACAACACCTTCGAGAATCTCACATTGTCGAGGTTAGTTTTAGCTCTACTACTTTCGCACCCAAAACTTATTCACACCAGTCCTGACGCCACTAAGCACCATACAGCATCTATTATCGCAGAGCATGCACTTTTTGGCACAAGCACATGTGTGAGTTAACAAGATTTCGGAGAAACGCGAGAGATTGCACTGTTCCTTTGGTGCGTCAATGTAAAATGTCTGTGGCGCTGAATTTCATGCTCAGTGTCTTTGTCAATTTTCCACAGCTTATATTGGTAATTAGGAGCGTTCTCTGTATAACAGCGCAGTCACTGCTAAGCTCCTCTCGTCAATATGATAGTGTTTGAGCTTATATACCACACGTGACACCGAACATTACCACTGTGCAAAAAGACATTCGGTGTTCGCTGTGGATGCACATGCCCCCATCGCTAGGCAATAACTCAAAGAGCAGGGATACGCCATGGGTGGCAGATTGGGCGGGGCTTCGGGATTGTTATTGTAGCTCGTTATGTTCAGGGTTGTCATTTTCTGGCAACGCAGGTGTCACTAGTGGCGATGCCTAAATCGGAGGGGCGGTCAGAGGAAGATGGTCTTCTATTATCTCCTTGATCTGCTATTGTTGAAGCGTGCGTGTGTGCGTCTACTGTGCTGAAACACGTTGACTAGAAAGACAGAGCAAAAACAAAGAAGAACAGAAAAAGAGCAGGGGGAGGAAAAGGCAGACTGAACTCTCCTCACGATGCCTTCGTTTTTGTACGCCATCGTTTCGTTCCCTCTCATTTGTAATGTCTAGGCGTGAGCAGTTGGTGAATGACCACTGCCACTGTTGCTCACATGGATATTTCTCTCTACCTTCAGGGGCTACTTATTCTTCCCTTTCCTTTGCCTCCTGCCACATATAATCCATTTTCCACCGTGAAGGAACGAATCTTATTTCTGGTGAATGTGAACACTGGGTTGGTTCGCCTTTCACTTCGGCTTCTTGTGCTCTTTAGGTAGGGCGTTCACTTAGTTAATATCGTGTGCAAATTTATCTTTTGCTTGAATTCTTTTCCCGAAGTCAACATAACCGAGCTATAGCACCAGAAAAGCAAGATGCGGCCATGGAATATGCAGACTACTGGTGCAAGGGGAATATTCATTTATTTAGTTTCAATACTGTCCACCCCAGTTTTTGAGTCACAGAGGGTGTAATGTACATGGTATTCAGTAAAAAGTAATAACATTCCAAATCACATATCAATTCACTTACACTATTGGTAGACAACAACAAAATACAAGAAACAACGGTGTCGTTATACAGTGCAAGTGAACAAAGAAATATTCACGTCATTTTTTTGCACAGTGTACAAGAACATGTATGTATTTAGCGCATCTTCAAATTGAGCTGAATAATCACGTGTCAGACAAATTCTACCGCATTTTATTTGTGCGAAGAAAAAGCTAGAAAAAAGGCAAACGAAAAGCACAAATTTGGAAGGCACCAGATTTTCCTGTATGTGTAATGTCATAACAGGCAGACAAATGTCGGTGATCCAATGAATATTATGCGTAGTTTTCAAGCAGCACACTACGGAAACTGCTGACTTGCACAGAGGAAGCAAGGTACTTCAGCGATACACTGAACGAAGAAAAATGTATCTTCATTTTACCAGACAGAAAGGCAGGCTTGACAAAGTACTGTCTGGTGTACAAGAGAGCCATGTGCAAAAATGAAAGGGGAAAACAACAAAAAAAATGTGGAGCAATGGCATACTACCGTATGTTACGCATAGTTTCTAATACTGCACTGAATAGAGATAGTGGGTCGGCATTAGTAAAGCTTGCATTTAGTTGCGTATTTTAAGGAAGAAGAACGATTTCCCAAAGACGTCGCTGTTTGAGGTTATTCTTTCAAACTGTACTTGTGCTTATGATGACTTGGGTGCGACTGTGAAAATGGGAGGTACTTAGACACATCTACCTTGTAGCGACCATGTAGCAACTGGTACAAGAACTTCAGGCGTGCCTCTTTTGCCGTAGTAGTTAGTTTTTTGATGCCAGAAGAAGCCAGAAGAATAGCGGGGGATTCTGTGTGTTGGAACCTGTTGAGCATAAACTATGTGGCTTTGCATTGTACTGTCTCTAATTTACCAATACTAGGTAGTGAGTAAGGAAACCGAACTAAGCTACCATATTCTAGTACCGGTCCGTACGAACATGTAGTATGCCAAAGGTTTTGGTAGCGCAGGCGCAGTTTTCAGACGTCGTTTTTGGCAGAAACATATACGCAGTGCAGCCGCAGTGACGTTAGCCATGTGTGTATCCCATCCTAGGTCAGATGTTAATGTAATGCCTAAGTTCTTATGCCGCACGAGGTTCGTGATCGGTGTATCGTGAATGGCGTAACTCAATTGTAATAGATTAAGTTTACGTGCTACTGCCATAGCAGCGGATATTTTGGATCTCAATAAACATTTGCCACTTAGTGCACCAATCCGCCACCTTGGTTAGACATTCGTTGAGTTTACATCGTCTGTGGAGATGTTTATCTCCTTATCAAAAATGCAGTATCTGCGAACAGCTTGATATCACAGCCAGTGTTTGATGTGAGGTCATTTATGAAAATTAGAAATAATAGCGGTCCCAAGACGAACCTTCAGGGACCCCAGAAATTACGCGGACTATGTTTGATGTATGATTTTCATACAACACGAACTGTGAGCGATCTGATTGAAAACATTTTATCCAAAAGAACATTATCTCTCTCCTATGACACTTTTGAGTTTACTAGTACCTTGCTATGACAAACACAATCAAACGATTTAGAAAGAACAAGTGAAAGAGTGTCTGTTTGGCTGTGATTATTTGTGGTGAAAGTGAGATCATGAACCACTTTCGTTAGCTGTGTAACAGTAGACAATTCCCTACAAAATGTGTGTTGATTAGGAAACAAAAGTTTACTTTTCTCGAGGAAAACAGTTAGGTGTTTTAGATGATATATTCTAGTGGCTTATATGAAATGCTAGTGAACGATATCGGCCAGTAATTTGAAACAAGGAATTGATCTCCTGATTTATGAATAGGAATTAAGATTGCAATCTTCCAGTCACCTTCTGGTAACTGAGAGGAAGTGAACGACTTTCAAAAGATTAGACAGAGAAACTTGCTACTCTATTCCTCATACCTTTTAAAGAACTAGTTAGGATATACATCTGGACCACTGCAATTTTAGGATCTAAGTTAAGCAGCAGGCTCAGTACTGCATCTGTTGCTTCCATGTGATCAATGCTTGGCGAATCGAGGGATAATACCGGAGGAATGATACCATTATCAGTTATGAACACTGACTTGGAAAACTGTTGTATTCATTAGCTTTTTCGGTTCTTTTCCGCGGACCCCCGTGCGACTCTGTATTGCTGCTATTGCGAAGGAACTTCCAAATATATAACTTTAGCGGGTTTCAGCGGTAAAAAATTCCTGCACTATACAATCAATTGGGCTGCGACTGAAGCATGACCACTTTCATATTTTCCTTGTTCTTTAATTGATTTCGGTGCTTCAACCCCAGCGTATCTTGTGCCAGATATGGCAACCACTTTCTCACTTTCTTTCGCACGCAGTAGTTTTTCTCGAAGCCACCTTTTGTGCAATGAGGCGAGCAGTGCGGGGAGCAGTTCAGTGCAATGCCGGTATAATGCTTCGTATAATTGCTTGTACAACGTAGGTATAACGTAAAAGAAAACAGGTTCCCCGTTTAAAATGAATACTTTGCGAAATCGCTTCTCGTGTAGGGCGAGAAGAACTAGGACCGTAATGAAAACCATTATGATAATCGCCGGCTTGGAGCATCGTAACCAGACACCGTAGCAGTGGGACGAGCCTTCACAGAGCGCTGCCAACGAGGCTTCTGTTACTGAATCAAAGAATGGTGATATCTCTTTATTTTCTTCAGTGCGCGTTTTTTTTTCTTCTGTGATTCGCCTCACCAGGTTGCTTCCGTTTTCACTGTATTTTTCTTGTTTTGCGGCAGAACCCTTTTTCCAGTACCCGTGATGACTTCTGGCCCGTTTCTTTTCCCTTGTATACTTGACGAACACCGTTGCAACTTCGTTCTGAAGTCTTCCGCTCTTGCTCAGCCTTTAGGATACCGGCGTCTGGGACACAGCGTATTTACACGCCGTCGCTAGAGCAAATGGTGCCATCAATACTAAGCCATTGTATCCCGTACACCTTCTTTATTGTTTTTTCTTCACCCTAACCGTTACGGGAAGAAAAAGGAAGGGCGTAAAAAGCTTCGCGCTTCATAATCGGCATCGTCATTACTTTTGCGAGTGTACTGGTGAGATGGGAAGCTTTTCAAGTTTTACTAGCCGCTTATTAAGTAGGCAGCAGTCAAAGGACACAGTTCATTCTAGTGTGCGGCTCCTAAGTGCTACTGCATGGTCGGTGAGCGAGAAGAAGCATTGAAGAAAACTTATAAGTGTTTAGGTGTTGGGGCTGCAGAAGGCGATTGCTTTCATGACGCGGCAGGGCAAGAAGTTTGTGCTGCGCACCTGGCAGATGTTCGGAATTCCCAGGGAATAAGGTGCTAATTATATACCGACAATCTATGCCATAACCACACAAGGACGCCGAAGGACGAACTTCTCTAAGGAGTTATTATGCAGCAGTGTGGCACCACTCGTTTTTATTTTCATGCATGAGAGGACTTATTCATAATCAGTTTGAGTATTGGTATTGTTTCATAAATGTTCTATGCGCAAGCTATCAACGAAAATTATCCGCTGACAATTAAAGGTAAAAAAAAAGGAAACGAGTGCGCATGTTTCCTATGTATTACTGTGTCTTCCAACGAGAGCCAGTGCTATCGCTGAAAACTTGCGTTACTTTTGCTGGCAGCGGATACCTTAAAGTTTATAATTCCTAATTTTCCTCGTACATATAATTATTGCGTCATGTTAACTTTAAGTGAATCAGCTAAACCCAAGCATTATGCCTGATAGGAAAACTTTTGTTTTCGTTTCATTAAGGGTGGCCCTCAACCGAAAGGCATAAAAATTGTAGAAATAAATACTTGTTAACCAACTACTCACTATAGGACTCGTATGTGTATTGGCTATATCCGTTGCAGTAATCTTTAGATGCCATTCAAGTTAACAAGCATGGTGTCACACACGCGTCTGTGAACAAGAACATTGATTTGTTTAATCATAACAGCGACAGATCCTTGTCATGACACTAGTGAGATGAAAGCGCAGGCATGCAGGATGAGCAGTCACTCTGCGTTGCCTTTGGTCTCAACACGTCATTAAAAGCTCAATATTTGGAAATCCTTGCAGACAACTAGCGTGGGAAGGCCCACATGAAGCCAATATTGGTTTTCCTACATAGAGCGCACGAGCCGCCTATACTTATGTGCTCAGTTGCGCGTTGTGTTACCGCATTCGTCATCACCAAGTTATAATTGAATTGAATTTCTCCTCCTCATGAAGTAATTCACGAGGAAGATAAAATGAAAATGTACCCCGATAAGCCATTTAGAGCCCTTTTTTGGATTCGATAGCAATTATAAGAGCATTATCTACGGATTTTATTCATGCTTCGTCATGTTACGTATAAAGTCCAAATTTATGACATTCGCGCTGCGCACCGTCGCATCGCAGCAGGGCTCATGTGCGATAACAACATTCAGCGTGCGAGGCTTACCGTAGACTGCAGATCATGCAGAGAGGAAACACCCCACTCGCCTTCAAAGACAATGAAGACACGTGATGCTGGGGGTGGGGGGGTAGTTTCTTATTCGAGCATCAACTGCGAACTTTTATCATAGTCGCGATCACTTGCACGTGCGTGCTATCTCGGCACGCAACAGCACACGGCTCGTACACCCTTCTACGTGCTGTGCTGTAAGCCAGAAGGGAGTCCACTAAAAGCACTACTTTCAATGAAGCGTATACGTAATTTTTACATCCAGCGTTTTATAGAGTTGCATTACCGGATCGAAGAAAGTTAACCTTACTTTCTGTGACATTACAAGTTTGTTGATATCGCATCAATTGATTCACGTTGCGGTGAAACTGTGAGATTGTAAAGTGATTATTCAATTATATCTTTGAAGGCTGTGTTATACGTTTACATCACGGCACCGGCTACTTGTAGCAAGTCGCAAACTGCGGTGAGTGTAGTTGGCGGTAAGGAAAACGGACGAAGAAATTCTCTCGCTCTCCAACGGTGTCTTTTTTGTTTTTAGCGTGGTGATCTTGTAATACTTGTTTCATACATCAGGTGTAATGCCGGAAAATCTAGTCAGATGTATTGCAGCAGATGAATTTGCACTAGAAAGTAGTGGCAGTATTTTTCTATACATATTCGATTTTCTTTGTTATTACATTTACAAATAAATGAAGGTGCTTTGTGCGTTAAAAATAAATAAACCTCGTCATGTACGGTTGTCAATAAACCTTGGTCAATTGAAGCCTGTTTGTTTGCAACTATTTTGTTTTATTTGCTACCGGTCTCGCAATCTCTCTCGCAGGTTCACGTTTAACTGGCGTGACCACTTACAGCGTCGAAGGCAAATTAGGATATGTGCAAGCTTTCCCATTTCGCTGTTAGAACTGCTTACACAGCATCCAGAACGTTGCACCTAATGCATGAAACAGTTTAGTCCTGTAATGTCATTTGTCTTTCTACAGGGCTCGCATTTCTTTCCGAAGGCCTTCTATCGTGTGTGACTATATGAATGTTAGAATGCGATTTTTCACTTTAACGTTAATATAACCTCTGGCGCCTTCTAACGTTTTTCAGTTTGGCACTTATAGCAGAACTCATTTTTGTTAATGAACTCACGTCGCTTTGAAGAGCCGTGACAGCCACGTGTCTTTAAGGTCTACTTAGATTCCTGTTTTTTCTGCAGAAACAAAAAGCGATTCATTCATTCAATAATTCAATCAATCAATCAATCAATCATTCAATCAATTAATCAATCAATCAATGATTCTGTGCAAACACATTTTCGAATGCTGGTAGTACAACAAATAGTGGTTTAAATATGTTTAGCGCTACCTCCATGCAAGAAATGCTAAACATGTTCGGAACATGTATTTTATAAACGGCGGCATAAAGCAAATCGCGTTCACAGGTAATGCTGTTTTTTTTTCTTATACCCCCGGCATATATTTTCACCATTTGCATCGTCGAGGGACTGCTACATCAGCCAGCTCGTGACAAAAAATAAACAAAAACGTCCCTATCGCAGCGTCTACCTCCATTGGGCTTCACAGTGTATTCTACGAAAGGCTGAACTCTCACTTAGGAAATTAAGGCAATCAAATAAGGCATAGAAATACATTTATTATTATTTAAACAACACTGTGCGAGGCATGGAACTTAAGGCTCAAGTTTGATTACGTATCCACGAAGAATTCACACGGACAACACAGCTCACGTATGAGTATGAAAGCTGCGAGTGTAATAACAATATAGTATCGAAGACATGTGTGGTAGACGTGCATTCTCATTTTTCCGACATCGGCGCAACTTGAACAACCCGTGTTTGAACTAGGGCGTCTGCACACATACATTTTCTATTTAGCGATATGCTAGATGCCTATGACTGAAAAATTCGAGTTGGTTTGAATTTCAATAGCCCTCCACTACAGCGCGCTTTATAATCATGTTGTGCTGCTGGAATCTAACTCTACAGTGATTTCTATTGTTAATAATACTTTAATGTTGAGGGGCTGCTAAGAGTGCTGCTTAGTTCCTAATTCTGCACTCACAAGGCAAAATTTTTCGCTCTTTGTCTGAGATACGTGTGGGTTCGAAGAATATTACCTCATCTTGCCGGTCACTACTACAGCCTTGTATTTACATTTCTGCTGTTTTGTTATGTCAACGTATTGCAGAAAGGTACCGGTATAATATTGTGTTCACAATATTTTTCGCACGAACAGTGAAGTTTTCCAAGAAAGTAATACCAAATACCCCATGGCAGGTTCTTGTTGTTACTTTGAAATTCTGGGAGGGCGGAACGATTACTTTCGCGACAGAAACGTAGCTTCGTCACCGTACACTAATTCGTAAGCCTACATAAAAGCGCCTGCGATCATGAGAAAACTATTGGTATACTTAATACCTAAGTACTCATCGTATGAGATCACGACTGGGGATTAATTATTCAAGAATAATCTATTGACACAACCCTAAATATGACTGGTTTATTTAGGTAGCAATATTTTGAATAAACAGAACTCATCTGCGTTTAACACATAGAATATCTGCGAGTTTGGAGCATGTTTGCTGATTCTGTGTACATAAAAAATGTGTAAGTTTGCAAAATCTCACAGCCTTAGTATGAGGGCATAACGAAGGATTAAGCCTTTTTCGTTTACTAAAATTGTCCTGACCTCATTGCGATACAACACGCTGTCAAACTTTGTTTCAGAATTTCAGTCTAGTGCTCTTGCTCATACATTATTTTATGTGAGAGACCTGACCTTGCAAATGCAAATACATTGGCTTGCAGATTAGTTATATGCTAATTACCATGCGCTTAACCTGAACTGAGTTTGGTTCGGTTCTGATCGGAAATCATTGATTCAAGCTAATAATTAGGCACGGCCAGCAATTGATACAGATATTACTTAAGTTAATAATACTGGAATCTTTGCAGCACAAGACGTCGACTTTCGTCGAGACGATTGTGGCCATGCCTGTATAAATGTAGAAATAGAAACACATCAATTATCCTTACGTTAATTGACACTATATATTTTTAGAACCTTTTTTATCTATGTGACGATGCTTATATAAAAGTGACCTACAACACCACAGGATAAGAAAAAAGCGGGGCGGGACTTGTTACTACACCACCAGGTAGTAATTGACATCCTACTTTAAGAACTTATATTTGACGAAATAAGTCGCCGCGTTCATTTATCGAGAGGCCGCATCAATCCAGAAGCATCGGCAAGAAAGGTATGCTCCTCGATGTTCAACTAGGCTTGCTGAGGTCGTGTATTATCGGTTTGGAGCAGATTGAGGTGCCATTGCTCGCTTTTCCGCACAGTTGTGCGGAAAAAAGCTAGAACCTTACGCTTCAGTATAGGGTTTGAGTGAAACAAAAACTGTCGGGTTTCAAGCTATAAAAACTGTCGGAAAGATTCCGTTTGATAGCTCGAAAAACTAGCCTCTCAGTTTTAATGTTCTGAACAGACGCCACATGTTTTACATATACTACCGAAATTTTTTAAACCGACGCGGTGGCACTAACATGAACAAACCATTGTTGCACTGTCCCTCATGAAATAATAGTAATAGCACAGGCAGTGTCCACTCTCAGGGGGCTGTTTAGATCATAAGTCGTCGGTTATCTCACTCATGTCTAATTACAAGTGGAAAATACGATTTCCCTTAATAGGTAGATACTTCATCTCCACCAATTAGAACATGGGCTCCATTCCTGGTGCTGAGTGCCGCATTTCAAAGGGGGAATAGCTGAAAAGCGAAATTAATTGGGACTGAGTTTAATGTACCTAAATAAGTACCCCACGTGGCCATAAATAATGCCTAGATTCGCTCCCCTAGATTCCTTAAAATCTACTGTGCACTTCTTCTCTATTTCATCCTTCGTATGCTACATCGTTTTACTCCTTGCACTCTTTTTATCAATGAAGATCAGCTAACCAGACACAGCGTGGTTAACATGCCAGTCTACTTTACGGCATTCCACCCATCTTTCACGCCTGTTGAACACTGTCAGGTTAGGGTACCCAACAACCGAAGCAATTTTTTCAACGTGCTTCGGTGTACATAACCGCCGTTAACGTCATGATTCCAAAAAAAAAGAACGAAACATGTAGTTATTTTGTGATTATTCAGCGTAATATGATGAGAAGCATGTTCGTTGGTGGGCATTATGCTGCCTGGTAAAGACGAGATTTGGGATAATGGTCCTGTGCGTCAGAGATATGTCATTCTGCGAAAAAAAAAGTGGTATGGTGCCCAAGACGCAGGAGGATCTCTGTGCATGCCAAAGGCCTGAATATCTAAGGAGCGTAGATCCACCTGCAAGGCTACAAACTGCATACAAAGCTCCTACACTTCCTTGTTCTTGTGATGAACTGGACCGTTGAACGTCCGTATGCACGTCTGTGTTGATAGAAAGCACAGGCTACTCTCCTTCCCCTCATCTTTCAGCCACCATTCCTAATGCAAGGTAGGTGGCTTGGCTCAGCCTGGATAACTTCCTTGCATATCTCTTATTTCTCTTGATACTCTTGGTCTCTAAAGATTTCTCAATATTACCAGTGCAAACAGCTTTTACGATCCTTAGTACTTGTAGCAACGGAGGCGTACTATATCATATAGCATTTTCCTTGAAACAAGAGCCAGAAGTCCCCACCCCCCCCCCTCCTTTTTTTTTTTGAAGATTTGCGACCGCTGCATGTGCTTGGAGTAGGCCTTACGCGCACCAATACTTCGCGCAATAAACGCAAAAAATTTGCCGTCCTTCTCGCTTCACACCGTTACATAACGGCTTACGTACCTTTCGAGTTGCCAGTACAACCAACCAGACAAGTTTGCCGGCACTAGCTTTATTTCTTTAGGCATGTTCCCCGGACATAGCTGTCTGACGTTAATGCGATGGTGCTCTTATTTCTTCGTAGGACTTATCGAGCGGCTGGCTGGTGAATAAGCGCCGGCGCATTATGGCCCAATTTACCCTCGTTACCGCGCCATCATTTTGTGGAATTAGTGTCCCAGACAGACTCCAAATGACCCTGGCGTTGTTGTTCAATAAATGAGCATGGCTTTGCCACCACTCACTGAGCGCCATTTCGCCCTGCAGCGCTTATTGCCATGAAATTCCTTGCATATGCCCCGTGGCTTATGTCTCGTCAATTTATTAAGCTCTTTCTTTCTTCCCTAACCTACCAACTGTCGGATGAACTTTTACGTACCGTTCTAGCAAACGTAGATGACGTTGCTTGATTGATTGAGTTGAAAATAAGCTCTGATAGAGCTTGAAAGTGAAAGAGAGACATGCTCTCTTGCGCATTTGGAGAATGATTGTCGAAGGAGTCGCTTCTCTTCTTATTCTTTTCAATAAGTCAAGACTTGCACGTTAACACCAGTTCTCTCCACTAGGTCCCATAGCTCGCTGCACACCATTGTATGTTCATGTCCAGCGCTCGAATCCTAAATACTGGTTGTCTTGAACTACGGGATGAACCACTGCTCCTCAAACCAGATGTTATGGTTATTGACATTCCGAATCTGGCTTAGTGTTTGCAATACTGACGCGTTCGCATCTGCAGGTATTCATATGAAAAAAAAGGTACCTTTAAACTTCATCTTTAAGACTTGAACGCAGTAGCAATACCTTATCTCTATAGTGTGTACTTTTTACATTTTCCGCTTTATTCAATAAATCATAAATTATTTACAGTAAGGTGTAAACATGTAAGGAAAAGTAGACAAAAAGGAAAAATAATGCGAGACATTGGGGCGTACATAGAGCAGCAATGCGCACATGTTAAACCAATATTAAACATAGAAGTAGCCACAGTTACACAATTTCTTATAACAGTTTATAAAACATCGTTAAAGAACATTGAAATGTCAAGACTTATCTGCAAGACTTCGTTGATAGTAAAGGTGCAGTCTATTCTATTTCTTTCAATTACTTAGTGCATACCTTTTATTGTTTGATGTTACCTGAGCAGTTTAAATTGTGAAAGACAACGTAATTGATAAAAGTTTAAAGTGACTTGTGTCCGTAAAGCTTTCGCGTGTTAAGAGCAGTTATGCGCATACAATGTTTTGGAAGTTGCTACGTGGTCTCAAGAAAACACGCGTGATAATGTGCGTGTGCCTTTTGTAATAGGCGGCCGGTTTTAAACCACGAAGCCATTATGATAATCACATGTTATGACGCCCGATGGCGATGTACGCTTGCACTTCGCAATATTTTTGTGATATTGCATGTTGTTTAGTGAACCTTGTACACAGGATGCGTGCGTTTATAAAGCATTATCGATATATTCACTGCATTGCAGAGAAGAGGATGCTGTTTTCGTTTAGTTTCAAGCGGAGCCGCGGCTGTCTCCTAGAACACCTGCTTGCAACGCGGACGGCCTGGGTTAGATCCTTACTGAGTCCCGGAATGATTTATGCTTTATTTTATTCGCGTCTTTCTTGATTTTTCCGTCGCTGACAAGATGATATTTCGTTCACAATCATCGAAGGCCACGCCAACACCGACGCCGGAATTTCAGAGAAACAAGCTCTTTAACGCTATCGCGTTAAAAGCTAGCAGGGCTTCACCGAAATATATTGACCAAATGTACGCAACTCCACGAAGTGAATCATGAGAAGTGGGTGGGGAAGAACTGGAGATCGTTCTTGCCGTAAATTACTCGTGACACTAGCCACACGAGCTTGCAGATGGGTAGCAGCTTGTTGTCGGCGTTGCCGCTTTTTCCTTTGGAAGGTGAGAGTGCTTTCGCGATTGTTTTCACCCATGGCAGAAAAAGAATGTGCAGTCTGGAACGCGCTTATTCATGAGCGTCATCGTAATGACGTATAGTGGGTACCTTGCATTTGCTGTGCTGGACAACGGACAAACTTGGGGCCCTAAGTTCTTCACCCCTGAAACAACGTGATAGCGTGGTTGTTTCCCCTCGCCAATGGTATATGAGTGGTGGTGCCCGCTTTTCAAAAAGAAAGGGTAACTGTATTGTAGCTTCTGCTCACCAAAGCAATATGTGCGGCGGTACATGCTTTAAGAAAGCTTTTTAAATGCGAAGCATTTCTAAGCGAACTTCGGCGACTTTGAGCGTATCTATCTAGCCGCTTACGTTTGGGTGCTCTCTTTGTCACCCCTTTAACTAGGCGTGAACCAAAATTAGCAAGAGAGAGTAAGATGGTTTGACGAAAATGACGTGCTGGTCAAGACAAGAATAATGTCAGTATCCCGTTGCGTACGTCGTCGAACACTTCCCGCCAGACAGTCGTACATACCCACGGGCGGGTATGTGCCACTGGTATGCAGGTATGTGCCATTGGTGATTGACACTCAGTATCTACCCAAGAACTACGAGAACCCACATGGGCAATTTTAACGCGTGAGCGTAAAGAAATACCCGACATTGGTAGCGTCGACAAGACGAATGCAAAGAATAAATGTCAGGGTCCCAGCTAGAATCGAACCCAAGCATTCTGCGTGACAATGAAGCATTTTACCACAGAACTACTCCAGGTCTCGGAACTAGTTTTAAAATAGATGCTAATCTCCAAGAAACGTCAATAGTGGTTGCAGTGCTGCTATGCCTACCCAATTTTAAAAACATTACATATGTACTCCTTTGATACAGCCGTCACGTCAAGTTAACGTCCATTGTAGTTAGTTGCCATGCGCTCAAGTTGATTTATGTAGCACTGTCCAGGGCCAGCCTCCTCGCGAGCATCAGCGCTTCATATCAGCTTCTGGTGTTTCTAACACGAATGTTCCAGTTGACATCGTTGCGCAAGATCAAACAACTGGTTATATAAAAAACTGCAACTCTTAAACATATGTCGATGCGTGCAACATTTGTACATATATTTAGCGTCATTTCATGACGTGTCCCTCAATGAAAAAATTGCAACACTATCACCTTTTCTCGGCATGCTTCGCATAACGTTGATTCCCAGGTACGTGGGATCTGCCGAATATTTAGCTTGTTTCGGTGAGTAATTTGACCTCCCACATGATAGCCCTAGCTCTGTCCTGTTGATGTGGATGGAAGAGGTAAAGGATAATGGGTTTTTCACAAAGATAAGCGGGGAAATATATTTATTGTTGGAAACTGCTACTGCTCTAAAATTGTCGCAGAAGCTCCGGTGTCTTAAAAACCGAAATAAAAGGCTTGCTGGTGTCTAATTGATGCTAACAGTAAGATGTTTGATTGCAAAATCATTCTTTTCTTCTCATGTGGGCAATGGGACTGTAAGCATACCAAAAAGGGAAGGTTTGATTCGCTAGTGTTTTGATGTTATTAACAGGGAGAAAAATAGGCACGAAAACAACATGAACAAAAAAAAACTAAATAACAAGAGAGAGAGTTTGTTTAAGAGTGACTTTCGAAAAAGTTTATTGGTTGCATCATGAAAATGAACAACGTTATGTTGGCTAAACAAGCTCAACGACGTCCTTATACTGGCAAGTAACGTGGAATACGTAAAACATGAGACGTATCTTCTGTTTTTGTGTAGGTTTTTTTTTCTTTTAGGAAGAATGCGACAAAAGAAACCATTGTGTACTTTTCATCACTAACACGAACGACAACGCTTTCATATTGCATGCAACAGCACCTAGTAAAAGTAAAACACACTACTCATATTTTATTGTTACCCTTATATACAACGCATAAGCGATTGTGTGGTCTGGAACGCGCTTATTCATGAGCATCATCGTCTTGACGTATAGCGGGTACGTTGCATTTGCTGCGGCGGACAACGGACAAACTCAGAAGCCCAGGTGCCTAAAACAACGTGACAGCGTGGTTGTTTCGCCTTGCTAATGGTATACATGCGATGGTGCCCGCTTTACAAAAACAAAAGGTAACTGCATGGCAGCTTCTGCTCACCAAAGCTATATGTGTGGCGGTGCATTTCATAAGGCGGTGTGTGGCATTTAAATTGTGTTATCAGTACCGTAGAACTGCTGGCGTATTTGCATTTAAGTATTTTTATTGCACTTCCTTCAATGTCTGGCCCATGATGTAATATTCTTTCCCGTATATGAGCTTACTTTCTAATGACTGTTGTGTTTAGTTGGTAATAATGAATGGTATAAAAAAGCTTGCAATTTTAGAATAGAAGAAACAGCTTTCTATTCATTGTGTACAGATGATGATGTGTGGTGTTTTTTGGATGAAGGGTCATTTGATGGCCAAAGAGTGCCAGATCATAGGACGAAATGTGAAGAATGAATGTGTTTGGTGGCTGTATAAGGGCCTTAAAATTCCTCGTGCTAAGACGGGTTAAACATAGAAGTAATAAAATCATGACAGTGACGTGAAATGTATAGTGAGAATTGGTGGCGAAAGGTTCTGATAATAAAGCACGGTGGATATATTTGACACCAACACAAATGACAAGTGCCTCATCTGCACCCTTGTGTCCGAAGGGTGCGAGGCAGGTGCTTTTCAATGTAGCCACCGCAGCAACAACCTCTATTGAGAGGTCGCGCTACGCGATGCCTTAGTATATTACATTAAAAGTGCAGACATCTCCTAAAAAAGCCAACACATATTTATGAGTGAAAAGTGGTTCCCTACCGACGAACACAGCCGGGTGAAGTGGTATTTGTTTTCGGTAGGGTAACAAAATTGTTGTTTTCTTAGAGTGTCTAAGTGTTCCCACTGGATTAAAATGTGAAGCACTGTTAGTGCTCCACGACATCTGTCACACATTAGTGGATCCCCAACAGACAACAGGTATGAATGTGTCATGTATGTGTGCCGTATCATGTGTCTTGTTAGTGTTACCTTTTTATGACGTGATTTCGATACTGGCTGCCAATTACGAAGGTGTGGCTTAATACGTGTAGTTTGTTTTGTGTGCGCTTATCCCACTTGCTCTGCCAGTAATCTCTGAGCTTTCGTTTGAGAGACGGTTTAAGGTCAAGGGCCGGGATTTATATGGGTGTAGTGGCAGTGCTTTCGTGAACGGATGCAGCAAGCTGATCCGCCATCACGTTGCCTTGAATATCACGATGCATTGGCACCTAGCACACTACGACATGTTGTTTGAGTGTGTAGAGTGTGCATAAAGTAAGTAAAGTGAGACGAGGACAACGTTTTTGGTTCTTTAAGAGTTCGCAGAACTTTTACAATACTGAGATAGTTCGTGTAAATTACTGTTTTTGTGGTTGTAATTGTTCAATTTGATTAGTGGCCATAAGAATCCCGTAAGCTTCCGCTGTGAATATGCTTGCATCTGGATGTAGAGGGCCAGTATCCGAAAAAGATGGCTGGACAGCTGCGTAGGACACAGAAGAGTTAGACTTACAGGCATCTGTAAAAAACTTAGGACATATTTATTTGTGTTGAAGTTCCAGGAAGTATGTGCGGATGTGGGAAATGCACGCGTGTATTGTAACTTCTAGGAAAGACACGTCGCAATCTATAGTCTGCCACTGCCACGGTGGCAGCTATGGTGCAGGAGCTAATAAGCTGTGTTCAAGTAACATACCTGTCTCCTCAGCGAGACACTTCAGGCCTACCCAATAGGGCTGTCTCACCGAAGGTCTATTTTGAAGCAGAGCGGAGTTCGACAAATCATTAACAGTGGAATATGAGGGGTGATTTTTATCTACGTTCACCTTGAGGAAATGTACAAAGGTCATGTAAATTCCTGTGCAGGTGAAGTGACCACTCGTTTGACTCGACGTAGAGGCTTTCTACGGGATTGGTGCGAAAAGCACCCATAGAAAGGCGGATGTCCAAATGGGGGACAATGTCAAGCATTTGCAAGGCACTTGGTGCTGCAGACTGATGTAGGATCGCCCCATAATTTAGACGTGTGCATATAAGGCTTTTATGGGGATTCATCAGGCATTTTCTATCACTGCTCCATGATGTCCGTGATAAAACTTTGATGACATTCATTGCTTTCAGGCACTTGTTCTTGAGATGTCTAATGTTAGCGATGAATGTTAGTTTCTTGTCTAAAATAATGCCTAAAAATTTGCTCAGACATCACTGGTAGCCTCTGACCATGCAGGTCAATATCCGGATCTGGATGGAGACCTCTCTTTCTTAAGAATAAAACGCAAGGTGCTCTTTTGTGAGTTAATGGTGAAACCGTTCTCGTCAGCCCACTTAGTTACCTTATACAAACCAAGTTGAACTTGCCGCTCGCACATTGCGAGGTTGCATGATTTGTAGCCTATCTGCACGTCATCGACGTATATGCAATAAATATGCTTCGTGGAATACAAATATGTAAGGTATTCATTTTTTATAATAAAAAGTGTGCAACTCAACACATCACCTTGTGGCACTCCCGTTTCCTGTACGAAAGTTTGAGACAAGACATTCCCCACTCGGACACGGAAAGTGCGATTGGACGGATAACTGAATTTTGTTTAGCATATTACCACGGACACCTACGTGTGAGAGGTCTCGCAATATCCCAAAGTGCCATGTGGTGTCATATCGAGAAAGACCGATAGAAAAATTGCTTACGAAGGAAAACTTCTCTAATCTGCTTCGATATGTACCCGGTGGTTAATGGTAGATCTGCCTTCTAGAAACCCGCATTGGTATGGATCATGTAGACTGCAAGTTTTAAGGAGGTGTACGAGTCAGCGATCGATAATCTTTTCAAAAAGTTTTCATAGGCAGCTTGTCAGTGCGATGGGCTTGTAACGCGTCACGGAAAATGAATCCTTGCCTTCTTTCAAAATGAGATTAACACTGGCCTCTTTCCAGCTCGAAGGGATGTCGCCGAAAAACCAGATGGCATTGTAAAGGTAAAGTAAGTTATTTTTTTTGCGTTTCGAGAAGTAGGTTTCTCAACATTTCATATACCATACAATCAGATCCATGAGCAGAAGTGCTGCAGCAGGTTAGAGATGCCAGTAGTTCAGCTAGGGAGAAAGGTTGGTTGTATGCCTCGTATCTTGTACATTTGGTATCTAGTTTCTGCTTTTCCACCCTTGTCTTGTAGCGTTGGACCTTTTGATAATAGTGTGACGAGCTGGAAACTTGCTCAAAGTGTGCTCCTAGGTGGTTTGCCTGGTCTTAAGCTGTCGCCTTGTGTGTCCACCAAAGGGAGCGCATATACTTGTTTTCTTTCCACTCTTCTCACCCTGTTCCAGACCTTTCCCTCATGTGTATATCAAGTGATGCCAGATAAAAATTTTGCCAACTTTCCCTTCTTGCCTGCCTGCGCGTCCACCTGCCCTGGGATTTTATGTTATTAAAATTTGTAAGATTCTCGGCCGTCGGTGATTCTTTAAGCAATCTCCAAGCTTTCTTGTGTTTTTTACGCGCTTTTTGGCACTCAGTATTCCACTCACTGTGTACAGAATAGATGTGCTTTCCTCGTACCAATGTCGTTAAAATAAACCTGTGTATTTCATTTGCATCAGTGGTTCTTGGTGATCTGCTGGAACGAAATATTCTCGTTAATTTTCACAGGCATGTAGAGGCGTCGCTTTGAAAATATTCTTTAGTAGCGGTTACTAATTTAGGAGACGTCGTAATAACATTTTCTCAACTTATACACCTTTTACGTTGGCATTTATTTACAATTTATTCGCAAGGGCTTCTGCCTTCTCAAATACTTGTACTCATGTGTGACAAATTTTAAAAACAGCGGGCGAAGAATGCTAAAATATTCAAGTGAAAAAAAGTGTTAACATTGTATTCCAGACTGGCAGCTTCGGCAGGGGAAATAACTTACGAAGGCATTGGCGAACTGCTGGGGGTTCCGTTATTCAGTATTTGAAACAAATGAAAAAGATTGGGTGATGAAGGCAAGAAAAAAAACAAATAGTTATAAGGGAAAGGTCAGATATCCCTGAACACAAGATCCTCTAAGAACTCACGAGAAGTTGCCGACAAGTCTTGTTTTACATCATTCACAGTTTAAAGATCATCTTCTAGATAAAGTTTGTCTCGAAGTCCTTTTTTCGTTATTATTGTAAGTATAGCGGCAGCCAAAGTACTCGAAAAACTACAAATAAATCAAACACACCTTATTTTTACGGTTTCGGCCCCAACAAGCTCTATGTGTTCTTCAGAAGAGTGTCGTTCATGCTTAGCGGACAAAACATCTCGTTCCGAGTAGACGGAACTGGAGGTGCACTCGACAGACCAACTTTTATGTTACATCGCTCACCGGAAAGGCGGCTATGTCGACAGTGTTTGTTTACATGTATTTTTATTCGCTGTGCGAGTAAACGAAAGTCTTTCATCCGTGTGACTTGCCTCCGGCGTCTCTGTTTTCCAAAAGTGAAAGCACGACACCGAATTTCAGTCTTGCTGCCTAAACTTGTCGTAAAGCTAGCGGTTCCAATTAGTAAAATTGTACGCAGGCTTAATTCACGCTCATCGATTATCTGAAGCCACTCTCGGCTGAACCCTACGTACAGCATTGGTTTTTGTTTATTTTCGTAGAAGTAATGTTGCAATTGGAAGAGTTGGAGCAAATGGAAACACGGGCTCGCCTTACTTCGGAGGGATCTTCTAGCAATACACCGGGTCTTGAAACTTCAAGTTTTGAAGAAAGAAAATAACTGCAGTGATCCTTCGTTCTCCAAATATTTACTTCCAGTTCACTGCTAGTATCATGTCTTAATCAAGCCCTAGTGCAATGCGCCAGAGAGCCTTCAATAAAGTGCAGGAAAGGAAAAATACTGACTGTTGAAGGATTAGTTGAGTGAGTGATCGTTATTCGGCCCGAGCATCGTCAGCTGTTATTGTCGCACGCTTAAGTCGTCATAATCAACGTCTCCGAGTATCAAGTATGTTTCAGGTTTGAGTCGGTGTAGATGTTCTTGTTCTTACGAAATGAAGACACACTTCTCGTGATCGAGGCAAGTCATTTGCTATATCGATAATTTATTTTGAAGCTACGCGTAAACTTTGCCTGCTAACTCAGAGTTTTAAGCATAATCTAAGAAGCGGGGAAAACATTTTCATGTGCGCTAGCTTCCAATTCAAGTTTGGAATTTGGCAGCTCATATTATGTTTAGGTCAGCAGTGTCCGGTCTGTCTCGTCGCGGCATTGCTACAATAAAAGAATCTATGCGCCCTTTATAACAAGGTTGGCCAGGGGCAGAACTTGTTCATAGACTTCACTCTAAAGAAATGCGTACAAGTGCGCTGGCCCGTAATTGCCAAAAAATATCATGTGTTACTTTCAGGGATATATTCTTCATTGCAGGGCAAGCATCACAATTGCATCTATCACCGTACTTACGCAGAGTATTCCCATAAACTTTTTTGTTTGCCGCCTACTCGCTTTAGTGCTGATTCCATGGGTTCAAGTGTCATGAACAGTTCTCTTTATTTCAGCTATTGCGCACTTGTTGCAATCGGACGTATGCACTAAGGGCAAAGAAGGCAAAATAACTACCAATATGGATAGGATAGTTAAAATAGCGGAGGAGTTTTACAGAGATCTGTACAGTAGCCGGGACAACCAGGACTTTAATACTATAAGAACTAGCAGTAACCCAGATGACACCCCACCAGTAATGATAGAAGTCAGAAAAGCTTTGGAGAGCATGCATAGAGGCAAAGCTGCTGGTGAGGATCAGGTAACATCAGATCTGCTGAAAGATGAAGGAGAGATTGTGTTAGAAAACCTAGCCACCCTGTTTACGAGGTGTCTCCTGACGGGAAGCGTACCAGAGTCTTGGAAGAACGCTAACATCATCTTAATACATAAGAAAGGAGATGACAAGGACTTGAAGAATTACAGGCCAATCAGCTTTCTCTCTGTAGTATACAAGCTATTTACAAAAGTAATTGCTAACAGAGTAAAGAAAACATTAGAATTCAATCAACCAAAGGAACAAGCAGGATTTCGAACAGGCTACTCAACAATCGACCACATTCCTACTATCAATCAGGTAATAGAGAAATGCTCAGAATATAACCAACCACTCTACATAGCCTTCATAGATTACGAGAAGGTGTTTGATTCAGTAGAAATATCAGCCGTCATGCAGACACTGCGGAATCAGGGCGTCGATGAAGTATATATAAACATCCTGGAAGAAATCTACAGGAGATCAACTGCTACCGTAGTGCTTCATAAAGAAAGCAACAGAATACCAATCAAGAAGGGTGTAAGGCAGGGGGACACAATCTCCCCAATGCTATTTACCGCGTGCTTACAGGAGGTTTTCAGAAGCCTAGAATGGGAACAGTTAGGGATAAGAGTTAATGGAGAGTACCTTAGTCACCTGCGCTTCGCCGATGACATTGCATTGCTGAGTAACTCAGGGGACAAATTGCAACTCATGATTACGGAGTTAGACAAGGAGAGCAGAAAGGTAGGTCTTAAAATGAATCTGCAAAAAACGAAAGTAATGTACAACAACCTCGGAAAAGAGCAGCGCTTCGAGATAGGTAATAGTGCACTTCAAGTTGTAAAAGAGTATGTCTACTTAGGGCAGGTAATAACTGCGGAGGCGAACCACGAGATTGAAGTAACTAGAAGAATAAGAATGGGGTGGAGCACATTTGGCAAGCACTCTCAAATTATGACAGGTAGATTGCCACTATCCCTCAAGAGAAAGGTATATAACAGCTGTATCTTGCCGGTACTTACCTACGGAGCAGAAACCTGGAGACTTACAAAGAGGGTTCAGCTTAAATTGAGGACGACGCAGCGAGCAATGGAAAGAAAAATGGTAGGTGTAACCTTAAGAGACAAGAAGAGAGCAGAGTGGATTAGGGAACAAACGGGGGTTAAGGATATCATAGCTGAAATCAAGAAGAAATGGACATGGGCCGGGCATGTAGCGCGTAGACAGGATAACCGCTGGTCGTTAAGGGTAACTAACTGGATTCCCAGAGAAGGCAAGCGGGTTAGGGGGAGACAGAAGGTTAGGTGGGCAGATGAGATTAAGAAGTTTGCGGGTATAAATTGGCAGCAGCAAGCACAGGACCGGGTTGACTGGCGGAACATGGGAGAGGCGTTTGTCCTGCAGTGGACGTGGTCAGGCTGATGATGATGACTAATTTAAGAGACGTAATAATAATATTTGCTCAACTTATACACCTTTTGCATTTATTTACAATTTATTCGCAAGGGCTTCTGCCTTCTCAAATACTTGTACTCATGTGTGACAGCTTTTTAAAACAGCGGGCGAAGAATGCAAAAATAATCAAGTGGAAAAAATAGCGTTAACGTTGTATTCCAGACTGGCAGCTTTGGCAGGGTAAATAACTTGCGAAGACATTTGCAAACTGCTGGGGGTTCCGTTATTCATTATTTGAAACAAATAAAAAATTTGGTGATGAATGCAAAAAAAAATGTTATAAGGGAAAGGCCAGATGTTCCGAACACAAGACCTTCTCAGAACTCACGAGAAGTTGCTGAGAAGTCCTATTTTACATTATTCTCAGTTTAAAGATCATCTTCTAGATAAAGTTCATCTAGAAGTCCTTTTTTTCATAAATATTGCAAGTGTAGGAGCAGCCAAAGTATTCAAAAAGCTACAAATAAATCAAACACACCTTATTGTTACGGTTTCGGTACCAACAAGCTCTATGTGTTCCTCAGAGTAGTGTCGTTCATGCTTAGCGAAGAAAAAATCTCGTCTCCGAGTAGACGGAACTGTAGGTGCACTCGACAGACCAACTTTTCCGTTACATCGCTCACCGGAAAGGCGGCTGTGTCGAAAGTGTTTGTTTACATGTATTTTTGCTCGCTCTGCGAGGAAACGAAAGTCTTTCATCCGTGTGACTGGCCTCCGGCGTCTCTGTTTCCCAAAAGTAAGGGCGCGTCTCCAAATTTCAGTCCTGCTGCCTAAACTTGTCGTAAAGCTAGCGGCCTCAATTAGTGAAATTGAACGCAAGCTTATTTCACGCTCATCGATTATCTGAAGCCATTCTCTGCTGAACCCTACGTACACCATTGTTTTTTGTTTACTTTCGTAGAAGTAGTGTCGCAATTGGAAGAGTTGGAGCAAATGGAAACATGGGCTCGCCTTACTTCGGAGGGATCTTCTAGCAAGGCACCGGGTCTTGAAACTTCAAGTTTTGAAGAAAGAAAATAACTGGAGGGATCCTTCGTTCTCCATATAATTACTCCTTGTTCACTGCTAGTATCGCGTCTTAATCAAGTCTTAGTGCAATGCGCCAGAGAGCTTTGAATGAAGTGCAGGAAAGGAAAAATAGTGACTGTGGAAGGATTCGTTGAGTGAGTGATCTTTATTCGGCCCGAGCATCGTCAGCTGTTATTGTCGCACGCTTAACTCGTCATAATCAACGTCTCCGAGTATCAAGTATGTTTTCATGTTTGAGTCGGTGTAGATGTTCTCGTTCTTACGAAATGACGACACACTTCTCGTGATTGAGGTGAGTCATTTGCTATATGAATAATTTATTTTGAAGCTACGCGTAAACTTTGCCTGCTAATTCAGAGTTTTAAGCATAATGTAAGAAGCGGGGAAAACATTTTCATGTGCACTAGCTCCCAATTCAAGTTTGAAAACTGGCAGCTCATATTATGTTTAGGTCAGCAGTGTCCGGTCTGTCTCGTTGCAGCATTGCTACAATAAAAGAATCTATGCGTCCTTTATAACGAGGTTGGCCAGGGGCAGAACTTGTTCGTAGACTTCACTTTAAAGAAATGCGTACAGGTGAGCTGGCCCGTAATTGCCGAAAAAATCATGTGTTACTTTCAGGGATATTTTCTTCATTGCAGAGCAAGCATCAAAATTGCGTCTATCACCGTACTTCCGCAGATTCTTCCCATAAACTTTTGCAAGAGTTTGCCGCTGTCACGGGTCCCGTTAATTAGGGAGGCGATCACCGGGTTAATTCCAAGGACCGAAATATCGGCCCCCCGAACTGCACCATGAAAGCGTGGACAATTTAGAAGTGGTCCTATTTGGCGCGCCAGTGGACGCCGGCTGTGGCCCAAAGAACAAGTCAGAGCAGAGAGTTGGTAAACAAAACAAAATTATATTGTCAATTACGGCAGATCAAATCGATACACAAGTATGCACACTCGACAATAGTTGGATACAATATGTTACCAATCAAACAACGTACCACACAGTACAATCAGCCACACTCGAAACAACGGACACAGACAACAATACGCACTACAATGCAGTCGCATGCATTGAACAACCAAGACACTTAAAGACTAAAGAGTTAGAAAACTTATTCAGTCCAAAGTTCTTGGAACAAAAGTCTGAATGATACTCTTCCGAGAATCCCTCACTCAAAGTCCAGCGTTGTTGTCGTTCCGCTGCCCCCGAAGTTTCTCTTCCAGGAAACCTCGCGTCTTCAATTGGCCGCTCTCCAAGCCCCAAACTTCTTCGCCGGTAACACGTCGGCTTCCCACACGCAGCTGTTGCCACGCGTCTTCGCTCGCTGGCGGTAGACACACACTATTGCCTGTAGCTCGAGTCTTCACCCCTCAGGTGGAAATCCTCTTCTTCTCCTCCTTTGTCACTGAAGACAAAAGGCTTCGCCGACAAGGCGGAACACCCTACGCACTCTGGCGTGAAATTTCTTCTTCTCCTGCTTTGTCACTGAGGACAAAACCTTCGCCGACTACACGGCGGAACACCCTACGCACTCCGGCACATACTTTCTTCTCCTGCTTTGTCACTAAGGACAAAACCTTCACCGACAGACGCGGCGGAATGACCCTACGCATACTGGCGCTAACTTCCTTCTTCTCCTGGTCTCCCATCTCTGCTGCTCGGTTAAATACCTTCCGCGCGAAATTCCAGAAAGTTCTCATCATTTCGTCGGCGCGATACGCAGCGAAGGCTGGGGAAAGCGCGAGACGGTACGAGGGCCATCCGCGACATATGACGCAACCCTGCATCACCACGCCCCTTTCCATCGAGAATTTTCCAGGGCTTGCTCGGCCGCCGATGTGAGGAGGTTCGTCGGCGAACCTACATTTCCGAGGGGAGAGGGACGCGCGCCCGGGGAGTCTTTGGATGCTTGTTTTCTTTTTTTTTATCGTTGACCTCGAGGCATCTCTCCGGCGCTTCGTCGCGAGAATTTGGTGGCGCGCCCTTTTTTGAGCGCTCGTTTTGTGACACTGCCCCCCACTTTAAGAATATTATCTCATAATATTCAAAACCACACAAACGAGTGCAAACCATCCCCACACTCTCAAAGACTGTAACATAGTCCGTCGCTCATGACACGTCATGACACGTCAATAGATCACTCAATACAATTGTATATTGTAATTCAATCTCGCAACACATGAAATATAACCACAGGTACATGAGTACAACACTCCATCACATATTACAAGCAATACAAATGTACAAAGTTCTCTCATTACAACAATTCTACAATACTATACATCACATCACCGTAACAAACATTTTGACTCGCTCGGCATACAGTTGTGACACAGGATAACAACCACATTAACTTATCATATTGCACTCAGCACTGTCAAACTCATTCTGATACGACCTCAACACCTATCCCGTGTACTTCAAGCTGCGCTTGCGTCCTTTTTTGCGGTGTTCGCTCGATCTCGTCTTGTTTTTCCTCGTTTTGTTCCGGCGAGCCCTTTCCAACGACGGTAACTGAGGCGGCGTCTCAGCCATCGTTGTCACTTCCGACATTGTTAACGGGTCATAACTCTCAACCGATCCTGTCCGGTTATTCACCCGCTTGTTCATGTCACGACATTTGGCCTGGCTGGCCGACTCCGTCACCTTTACACTGTCACCCGGTTGATGCCGTGCCGACGTAAGTCCAGCTGCCCAGCACGTGAACTCATTGAACACGATCATCTCCTCATTCACTGTCTCTTGCACCCGGGCTTCACCTGGGGCTCGAGTGAAATCCTTCACGGGATTTTTCTCCCCTGTATCTCGCGGTCCCTGTGTCGGCGGGGGCTCCGTCTTCGGGTCTTCCCCCAAACGTTCTGGATCATTCGGCCCTCGCGCCCCGTCGATGTTTCCGATGACAAGGTCGTACAGGGGGGTCGTCATGCATAGAGCAGTAATCTTCCCGCTGAAGTACGGGGTTTCAACCTCAATTTCTGCTTCGGGAAGCATCCGAACCGTACTGTCAATTAGGCAAACTGGTTTCGTTTTGCCCGTTAACTCACTTTCCCGTACCAAATTTCTCCGCACGATAACCGTGGAGCTACCGGTGTCTCTTAACATCGTAATCTTCTTGCCCGCAACTTTTCCAGGAAGCGTTGGCATTCCCTTCGTAACACCGGTTGGCTGTTTCGTCATTACAGCACCCACAATAGGAAGTTTCTCCCCATTTTTCAACTCTACGAATCCGTCGGTGACGGCATTATTATCGAATTTCGGTGCCGCTTGCACACAGGATACCTGGTGAGTTTGACTCACTCCGTTAAGACATGCGTCTGCTTTGTGCCCAGTCTGACCACACTTGAAACATTTTACGACCGTAGGGCTCGTAAAGATCGTTCGACAGCTGTTCGCACGATGACCCACTCGGTTACACAGAAAACATCGCGGAACACTCTCTGGTGCACGCTTCTTTTGTTCGGGTGCCGAATTTTTTTAATCTTCGGGACACACCTTCTTGACCTTGGCCAAATCAGTTCCACCTTGCGCTTCCAAGAATTGGTCGGCCAATTCAAGCATGCCTTCAAGCGACTCAGCCTTCCTCTCTTTCAAGTACAGCGACAGGCTTGGGTGGCAACTGGTAAGAAATTGCTCTCTAATTAGGAGCTCTCTAAGCTCATCGTACTCCTGTGCTGTCCCTGAAAGTTCAATCCATCTGTCGAAATAATGGCAAAGTCGGGTGGCATACTGCGTAGCCGTCTCACCATCAGCTGGCTTCCCTGTCCGAAATCTGTCCCGGAATCCTTCCACAGTAAATCTAAATCGCTTCAGTAAAGCAGTTTTCACCTTTGCATAGTTGGCTTCATCGGTCGGCGTCAGCCTACCGTACACACTGAGCGCTTCACCACTCAAGCAAGTACTCAAAGCAGTTGCCCATTGATGTTCCGGCCAATTCTGGCTCCTCGCAATCGTCTCAAATCGGTGAAGGTACGCGTCAAGGTCGTCCTTCCTTTCATCAAACGCCACGAGCAGCTTGCTTGGGTTCAAGCGGAAGCCGTGGTCCTCCCGTTCGCTGCTTTCAACTCTAGCTTGGACCGGAGTTTCACTTCGCTGTTGCAAACGGAGCCGCTCGAGTTCCATCTCGTGCTGCCGCTGCCGTTCCCTTTCCTCTCTTTCTTCTTTCAGCTGTCGCTCCTTTGCCTCTCTTTCTTCTCTCGCCCTCTCAGTGGCCAGCTTTTCTCTCTCCAGCTCCAACTTCAATTGCTGCTCTCTTTCTTCTTTCAGCTATCGCTCCTTTGCCTCTCTTTCTTCTCTCGCCCTCTCACCGGCCAGCTTTTCTCTCTCCAGCTCCAACTTCAATTGCTGCTCTCTTTCTTCTTTCATCTGTTGCTCCTTTGCCTCTCTTTCTTCTTTCGCCATTTCAGCGGCCAGCCTTTCTCTCTCCAACTCAGCTGCTTTTTCTTCCTTGGCCCTCTCAGCTGCCAACCTCTCTCTCTCTAACTCAGCTGTTTTTTCCGCTTTGGCTCTTTCGACCGCCAACCTTTCTTTTTCCAGCTCAGCTGCTTTTCTTCTTTGGCCCTCTCTTTTTCTTCTTTTTCCTTCTGGGTGACCCACTTCCGTAGTTCAGCACCAGAGAGACTCATCTTCTCACCAAGAGCTACTAATTTTTCGAGATCCATTGTGTCTCGCAAATGAAGTCTTGCCGCGTGCAAAAAGTATCTGCCCAAATAGGTCTATCGGAACACTCCCCTGCACTCGTTAACGAGAACACTGAGCAACACACAAAATTGTTCCGATAGCAGTATCAACAACTCGAGGCTCTTTCTCACTACTTTGGACACACTGTGCACCAGAAGGTCCTTGTCGCGGACGCCAGATGAATTGTCACGGGTCCCGTTAATTAGGGAGGCGATCGCCGGGCTAATTCCAAGGAACGAAATATCGGCCCCCCGAACTGCACCACGAAAGCGTGGACAATTTAGAAGTGGTCCTATTCGGCGCGCCAGCGGACGCCGGCTGTGGCCCAAAGAACAAGTCAGAGCCGAGAGTTGATAAACAAAACAAAATATTATTCTCAATTACGGCAGATCAAATCGATACACAAGTATGCACACTCGACAATAGTTGAATACAATATGTTACCAATCAAACAACGTACCACACAGTCGAATCAGCCACGCTCGAAACAACGGACGCAGACAACAAAAAATGGCAGCATATCCATGGAGTGAATGATGGAGAGTGGGGCGAAGAATTCGTCCGTCCATTCGTTCTTGCTTCCGTCCGTCCATGCGTCCGTCAGTGTGACCGTCCATGCGTCCATCAGCCCGTCCGTGCGTGCATCTGTTCGTGCGTCCGTCCCTGCGTTCGTCAATGCAGCCGCCCCTGCGCCCGTTCATGCGTCCATCCATGCATCTGTCTATGTGTCCGTTCGTCTATCTATTCAACACTCCAAGTACCACCATCTCGCATGTTTTCATCATATATTCCCCATATAGATGCACCGCCATCCAGCGGACATTCCAAGGACTAAACGAGAGGTGGCACACGCACAATTTCTTACGGCTTGCGCTTCGGGTCCACTTCCCACCTTTAACCACCTCGAGTTCATGGTATATACTAGTTAACTGTATTCATGGCACTGCGGCCGAACGCTCGCTAAACCTTTCGAAAACCAAGGAGGTTACGCCCAGCGAGTATGACGTAGCAAACTTTTTCACTCAGATAGTGCTCAATGTACATGCCAATGGCTGCTAATGGGAAATGAGAGGCGGAGAATTCGGCTTTTACTTTCTTACGGCTTGCGCTTCGTATCTACTTCCCATTTTTAACCACCTCGAGTTCATTCATGGTATATACAAGTTCATTGTATTCATGGCACTGCGGCTCAACGCTCGCTAAACCTTTCTAAAGCTAAAGAGGTTACACCCAGCGAGTATAACGTAGCAACCCTTTCTTGTCAGATAGTGCTCAATGTACATGCCAATGGCTGCTAATGGTGATCGTAGCCTGCGCGTTAACTAAAAGCCGAATGCTCCTGTCTCTCATTCCCCATTAGCAACCATTGACATGTTTATTGAGCACTATTTTTGTTGTTCAACAACGCACAGAAGAAGTCTCTCACCGGCACCACCTTGGAGGTCAAAATGTTATACTTGTTACATACTACGGGGGACGAACGGGTGCCGCTATAAGGAGCTTCGCCCCTAATACGCACTACAATGCAGTCGCATGCATTGAACAACCAAGACACTTAATGACTAAAGAGTTAGAAAACTTATTCAGTCCAAAGTTCTTGGAACAAAAGTCTGAATGATACTCTTCCGAGAATCACTCACTCAAAGTCCAGCGTTGTTGTCGTTCCGCTGCACCCGAAGTTTCTCTTCCAGGAAACCTCGCGTCTTCAATTGGCCGCTCTCAAAGCTCCATACTTCTTCGCCGGTAACACGTCGGCTTCCCACACGCAGCTGTTGCCACGCGTCTTCGCTCACTGGCGGTAGACACACACTCTTGCCTGTAGCTCGAGTCTTCACCCCTCAGATGGAAATCCTCTTCTTCTCCTCCTTTGTCACTGAGGACAAAAGGCTTCGCCGACAAGGCGGAACACTCTGCGCACTCTGGCGTGAAATTCCTTCTTCGCCTGCTTTGTAAATGAGGACAAAACCTTCGCCGACTACACGGCGGAAGGACCCTATGCACACTGGCGCTAACTTCCTTTTTCTCCTGATCTTCCATCTCTGCTGCTCGGTTAAATACCTTCCGCGCGAGATTCCAAAAAGTTCTCATCATTTCGTCGGCGCGATACGCAGCGAAGGCTGGGGAAAGCGCGAGATGGTACGAGGGCCGTCCGCGACAGATGACGCAACCCTGCATCACCACGCCCCTTTCTATCGAGAATTTTCCAGGGCTTGCTCGGCCGCCGATGTGAGGAGGTTCGTCGGCGAACCTACGCTTCTGAGGGGAGAGGGACGCGCGCCCGGGGAGTCTTTGGATGCTTGTTTTCTTTTTTTTTATCGTTGACCTCGAGGCATCTCTTCGGCGCTTCGTGAGGCCCCGGAAACTCTCAAGTTCAAGTGCTCACCTGTAGGCGGCGAAAAAATCAACCGCGGCGCGTTTCTGCTTCAAACACCCAGAGTGGATAACTAACCTCTTTCGCCACTCGCGCTATTGCACTTTCTTGTAGAGGCGCCTTCGTCGAGGCCAAGTTTTATTTTAAAATGATCAAATACTACATGTTTGCGTACCGCTACACATAAAAAACATTTTGTTCTTCTAGCAAGTAGTTTTTCTTAATTATGTGCTGCGTCATCAACTTTTTGTAATAGTTTTTTCTCCAGCTGTCTCGATGTCAGTAGCAGCCTATCGACATCATTATCTTCATTTCAAAGTTTGCGGCGGCCAACGTTGCGACGGCAGGTAACGGCTCGCGGTACGTTCGGATGTGTCTCGGACTGTTTCGTTTCGCTATAAATATTTCGAGCCTCTGCCGACCGGCACATTCTTTCTCATTCTGTTTATTTGACTCGTTCAAATGCTTTCGCGAAGGGAATTTGAGTGACTTTCGGGGAACGAAGCGACCGCTGAAGCTTTCATCGGATGAACACCCGTTGCAAGCCCGGGCCGGTGAGTAGAAACCACTTTAGTTTTTTAAAGATGATTGCTTGCGGGGCTAGTTGGTTCATTTCACTATATGTAGTTGTTTTTTGCCAATGACTGCGTAGGCGTCACACGGTGGCAGCGCATTGCAGTATTAAATTTTAAAATTGTTGAACGTCTCAATCTGTAACCGGAAAAACGTGCGTTACTTGCGGCGTGCATGGCTTCACGTGGGAACGAGTCGCTAACTCAATAGTTAATTGTGAAATTCTATCGCCAGGTAACACCAACCAGGCCGTTGCGATAAAAGAAGGCAAATAAATAACTGTCGCCTCGCATGTGTCTTCTTAGCTAGCCCATATATTAGTGCAAAAAACCTACTAGTTAATAATTTACTGCAGTCGCGTTTGAGAAACATCACATAATTGTGGGTCTGGTTTTGCTATAGTGTGACAAAGGAAGCATCACATAAATGAGAAATACTTCTTTTTCTGCCACAGCCTCCTGGCCCACCTGACATGGAAGCAAATGTGTACAATGGGCAAGGAACCTGCTACATGACATGCCTTGTGAAGAAGCTGCCCTGAGTGATATACGTGTTATGAGGTACCACTACATATATGTATAAAATACTGCTGTTTACTAATTAACTGAGTTTATTTGTTTACTTTGGAAAATTTCATGCATTGATTTCATGCATTGATATCTGGTGATGTTACTTGTTTTTCCAGACTGCCATGCAATGACAGGATGACTACCCCCGAATGTCCACTCTGCAAGCACGTTGAAACATCTGAATGTCCACTACAACAGGTCATCTCTAACCTCACACATGTAATGCTGTATTTGTGAATATTTTACCGTACATATCGTGGAGAGGTGCTTTAGATTGGCTACAAGCATTGCCTGCCTACCGTGGCATGGAATCTACACTTCAATAATGTTGAAACTGTAACACTATTAGTTAGATTGTGTGGCGCTGCTGAGCTCAACAACACACTGTTTGATCCCAGCCACTGTAGCCATATTTCGATGGGCGTGAAACGCTAAGACGCTTGTGTGCTTAAGGGTTTGTTCGATTCGCCTGCACCACATGATCCGTTTTACCAAGTGCTGCTCCTCGCCATTCGTTTCAGTGGCACAGCAATGGCATCTTCTAAATCTTGCCATTCATTTCAAAAAGCGCAGGAGAGGTACAGCACCAAATCTATTTCATGACTTTCCTGTACCTTCTGCTCTGACGGCGCTGGTTTGGTGCAGCCGCTCGCACAGCTTAACAAACAACATAGCATTAGACGTAGGTGCTGTACCCACCTCTATAAATGCGGCGTGTTTTGCCAAGTTTGCACCTCATTAAAATAGGCGAACAAAAATAAGGATTCCACCTTGTCGGCACCTTGTCATTCACTTGTGATGCCGTACCGCTGAACTCCTGCGGCACAAGTTCTGAACTTCTCGTGCACAGCTGTGAACCAGTTCGGATTGGTGCAGGTGAACTAAACTGACCCTTAAAAGATGGAAGCTTGAAAATATGAAAAATATGTTAACATAAGGGGTCAAAGCAAATGTTTCGACAAGCAGTCTTGTCTCCTGTGAGGCTACAATGTCATTTGTTTGAACCCCTGGAAGCCAGAATCAATCTAAATTTGCCCACTACTGTACGACTCACGATCACTTCATAGTTGGCAGGTGAATCGTCGGAAGTTATTCATTGCACTGCATAATGAACACACCCACAGTGATGGGCATTAACAGGCTTTCCGACATTTAGTTGTGCCTTGTGACAGTTTACCAACAACATCCAGAACTGTTTTGTCTTAATTAACTGTGTTTAGCTCATACAAGTTTACAAAAAGATGCACCAAAGCTCATAAGACTGCACTCAATTGCTTTAGCTTTGCACATATGTTCAATGGGCTCCTAAAATAATAAATCATAAAGGTGATGAGCAGTTGCAGCACAGCTTCCTCAAAGACGTGAATGCTGTCATGAGGAGCAAGATTGTGTTCATTGCATGTGGTACTGTTTTTTTTTGGCAGAAGAAGAAGTTGTCACAGAGAACAGCCTCTGCTTCGAGCTCTGTGAGTTTCCTAATTCTTTTGCCAAGATTTTTCAATAATCGACACACCTCGGAGGGGCGTTCCCCCTTAGAATGGGGAATCAAAACACCATTCAGCAACCGGGACCGGGCCGACCACATCATAGTGCGTCTGACGCAAGTTCTCACCCCAGCCCAAGCGTGGCCCACGTTGACAATTCTGATGACTCCTCCGTTGAAGATATGGCTTCGGACAGCGACTACGTGGTCGTACCAAGCCGACGCCTGAAGAGGAAAATCAGCCGCACATCGCCCACTAGCCGGCAAGCACAGACAAAGGCGAGTAGCATGCGGTCGTACACCATTTCGTATGTGCCGACATCGAAGGCAGACATCTTGAACTCTCTAAATAGGCAGAGCCTGTCAGAGTACTTTGAGCTCATCGCTCCAGGGAAAGTCGTAGAAATACGCATAAATACCCGAAAGAACATACTGTCCGTGGAGGTCACTACGAAGGCCTTATTGGACACGCTGAAACCGATTGTTCGATTAGGAAACATTCCGGTTCGCGCATTCTCCGCGTACGACGAAGAAACGACAACAGGAGTTATATACTATGTGGTTGAGGAGATAACAGACTCGAGTCTCGAGAAACTGCTGTCATCGTAGGCTCCCGTGCTTGGTTTCCACCGCTTTGGACGCACGCGATGTGTTAAAGTAGTGTTTCAGTCGAAGACGTTACCCACACATGTAAAAGTTGGGTACGTGAGGCACTCGGTACGTCCTTACGTACCAAAACCTCTGCAATGTCATAAATGCATGAAATCTGGGCACGTTAGTGCAGTTTGCAAGGGTGCAGGAACCTGCAAGCATTGCGGTGGCCTTCATGATGGTGATAACTGCAATGCTGTGGCCAAATGTCCAAACTGCTCAGGCGCCCACGACGGAACATCAAAGGAATGTCCCAAAATGAGGAATGAAATTAGTATCCTGTAGAAGATGGTTCGAGACCACTCCACTCACAGAGAAGCTGCAAGGGCTGTACGGCGCCGTAAACATCGTTCGCGACACCGACGCAAACGAAGCAGCAGTGCTCATAGCTTATCGAATTCGACACACAAAACCGTGCCCTCACCACCTACTGGCCTACCTTTGTCGGCCAGAAAGGAGGATACAGATGCTCAAATGCCAATACAGTCCACGCAAGTACAATGTAACCAGTCATTGGCTCTCCCCACGTCGCAGACTCAGTGGCCTTCACTACCGTCAAGAGCTACGATAGTGCCATCATCACATAGTGCCCCTACCCCCAATGAAGAAAACAAGAAGATGGACAACACAGATATCAAGGCTATGCTTAAAAATTTGATGGGTTCGATGCGTAAGATTCTCAGCAGCCTAAACACTCCCGCTGCTAAGGCGGCTGTGCAGCTACTTGAGGTTTTGGAGCCTCTTCTACTGGTTCTTCAGTAAGTGAACATGGCACTGATGTTCGAAGAACGCATGCGCCAGTCGCTTGTTATGCAATGGAATGCTCGTGGCCTACGTGGCCGTCTGTCAGACTTCAGACAATGGGTTTTTAAATATCAATTTCCTGTTATCGTTATATGTGAACCGAATATGGTTTCACCTTTTCGTATATCTGGATATATCCAGATTTGGTCCCGCAGTGATCAACGTACGAGCAAAGTTCTCGTTTGTATACGCCGTGATTTGACATTCTTGAGACATGAAGTCGCGTCGCATACCAGCAATGATTACGTGAGCCTGACTATAACACATAAAAAGCGAACATTCTCCGTAATAGGAGGATACATACACCCAAGCGCACAGATGGACTGCTTCCACCTGGGGACCATTCTTCAAGCAGCACAAAGGCCACACATTGTGATCGGCGATTTTAATGCACATCATCCTCTCTGGGGTAGCACTACAACGAATTATCGCGGAAAGGATTTAGCCAATTTTATATACAACTATGGACTAAGCGTACTCAACGACGGATCACCTACATTTGTTCGTGGCACGTCCTACAGCAGCTGCCTCGACCTCTGTTTCGTTTCCAGAAACCTTCTGTCTTCCGCATGTTGGTGCACAGATTTGGACACTCGCGGCAGTGACCACCTTCCAACCTATGTTCAGTTCAGGTGGTTTCGCCGCACGCACACACGCTACATCCGTCAAACCGACTGGACACTGTTCAAGGCATCTGTCAAGTCTGGCTGTGAGCACACGACTGATCCATCCGAGGTAGAGAACATCATTGCTTCTTCACTGCGTGACACAACCAAACAGGTTAACCTACCGATGCAGAGATCAGCAGTTGACTCCCAATACGAGGCCCTTCGTGCAATCCGTCGCCGTGCCGAACGCCGATACAGACGAACGAAGTCACCTTCAGACCTTTCCGCCTGTCGTCGAGCTCAACGACATGTTCTTCGGCATCTTGACAAGATTGACAGGCAACGTTGGAGAAATTTCTGTGGATCTCTGGACCCCAGGCAACCTCTATCTAAGATCTGGCGGGTGGTACGAAGTTTGCAGACAACTCCCCAACAACGTCAACCATTTCAAGCTGTTGCTCTACATCAGGGACGGACAGAAGTTGAGATAGCCAGTGACTACTGTAGCCTCATCGTGGACACCACTGATGATCTTGCCACTAATGAGCTTCTTACTACCATTGCGCCTCCATCGTCTGACGAGCGCCTTGATGTACGTTTTACAATACATGAGCTTGACGCTGCGATTTCTGCCTCCCGCCGATCATCGGCACCAGGACCTGACGGAATCACGTATGCTGCACTCAACCATCTTGATACAGAAGCACGACGTATCCTGTTATCTCATTATAACACCTCATGGGAGTCAGGAGAAGTCCCAGCTAACTGGAAATGCAGTCGCATTATTGCATTGCTCAAGCCGGGGAAGTGTCCTTATGCACTTTCCTCCTACAGACCAATCGCGTTAGCCAGCTGCGTCGGAAAAGTGATGGAAAGAATGGTACTGGCACGATTAGAGTGGCTTCTAGAGAGCAACAACTCCTTTCCTGCATTTATGAACGGCTTCAGAAGAGGCCGATCTGCCATTGATGGTGTGGTCGACTTGATCACCAGCGTTGAAGAGGAAAGAAGCCGACGCAGACTAGTGGCGGCGGTCTTCTTAGACATTAAGGGTGCCTACGATAATGTGCTGCATTATGCGATCCTTGACGCACTGGAAGATTTCGACATCGGTGGACGACTGTACGCTTGGATTTTTAGCTACCTTAGGGACCGCACCATTTACATGACGACAAGTAACGGAGACACCGATCGATATAAGGTTCATCGTGGTGTTCCCCAAGGAGGAGTTCTCAGCCCGATCCTATTCAATGTCACAATGATCGGCCTAGCAGCAGAACTTCCCAGCACGGTGAAGATCACTGCATACGCTGATGACATATGCATATGGGCATCCGGAACTACTCGTCCGCAATTGCGAGCTCGACTACAGCGTGCAGTGACGATCACATACAAATATCTACGACGTCAGGGGCTCACTCTTTCAATCGACAAATGCGCAGTGCTTGCGTTCACGCGCAAGCATATGTCGCAATACCCGATATTTATTAATGGGACAGCGATACCTGCTGTAACGCACCACAAGTTCCTTGGGGTTGTCGTACACAGAGATCTATCGTGGACGAGGCATGTCGCCGTACTTAAATCTAAATTGAAGAGCTTTGCTCTCATTCTTCGCCACGTAGCAGGAGCAAGATGGGGCCCATCAGAATCATCGCTACTTCAATTATACAATGCTCTATTTGTGGGATACATTCGATACAGCATGCCGGTGCTTTCCAATATGAGACCTAGTTGTGTGAAGACACTCGAGAGTGTTCAAGCTCAATGCTTACGAAGATGCTTGGGTCTACCACGCTGCACTTCAACAAATGGGACAATCGCAGAGGCTCGGGCTTGTCCCATCAGTGTATACATGCTCTGCGAGCCACTTAGAGTTCACCTCCGATTACTGAGCAGACACAGACAGCACCCACTGTCAGTACTACCCGCCACTCACCCAGATTGCAGTTTCTCAAAGTAATATTGCGGCATGAAAATATTATACCATCAAGGTTTTCTCCGCCAAATGCCCCTGCAGTGCCTCCATGGGTTCTGCCTAAACCACCTATCTCTTTTACGATACCTGGAATTACGAAGAAGTCGCTCATTTCTTCTGTTGGCCTCAGACAACTGACCCTATATCACATTTATACAACGTACAGTGATTCTCTGCACGTGTACACCGACGGATCCACCACGCTAAACACCTTCCGCCGCAGCCTTTGTCATTCCAGACATGGATATCGCTCGACGATTCAAAGTGGACCATAAAACCACATCAACTGCCGCAGAGCTTGTCGCTATCCGGGAGGCAATAAGATTTATTTCCGGAGAGCGACCTCGAGCCTGGACGATTTTCTGTGATGCAAACCCGCTTTGCAAACCATTAATTGCATCATGAAGCAAGGTCCGTATTACAGCTTGGCAATAGAAATCACAGAACTTATTCAGGTTGCTTCAACAAATCGTCATCTTATAACTTTCCAGTGGATTCCCGCTCATTGCGGCGTGATTGGAAACGAACAGGCAGACGCTGAAGCTAAAAATGCCTTAAGCAGTGCCCCTGAAGTACGCATTGCGTTTTCACGAGCTGACACGAACGCCCTGCTTCGCTGCGTGATGCGCAGCTACACACTTCAGCACTGGACCAAACCGGAACGGCGACACCAGCGACTTCACAAATGGGACCCGGAAATGAGGTTCCGCATGCCTCCTAAATTGAAACGGCAACTCACAAGTATGATCCACCGCATTCGTCTTGGTGTAGCGTACACCAGACGTTACGCACATATCATCGGTCGCAGTGACACCGGTCCTAATTGTGAACACTGTGATGTGCCAGAAACACTTGAGCACATATTTTGTGTCTGCCCAGCATACGCACGTGAACGACAAACACTGATTTCTTCTACTGAACAATATCGCAGTAGGTCATTAACTGATGAGACCATGTTGGGGCCCTTGGCCAGACACCAACAGTGCAACTGCGGTCACAAGAGCAGTTATTACCTTTTTAGAAACACTGGACTATGTGCGCGGCTATAAAATGTGTCTCAGCTAGAAAAACACTACATACTCACCTCTCTATCTCCCATCGTCATCCATTAATCTTTTTTTCCCTTTCCTTTCCCCCGTGTGAGTAGCAGCTAGAGCAGCTATCGCTCAGGCCGACCCTCTGCCTTTCTGCAAATAACATACTTCCTTCACTTTTGTCAAAAAAACGTTCCAGATTTCTTGTGCACATCTGCTCTGTTTAAATAAGTTGTCATAACTATATGCTACACTAGAATTTTTCCTACGGCAGATCTACTGCACACCTTTCAATTTCGCATTTATTTACAAATTATTCGTAAGGGCTTGTGCCTTCTCAAATACTTGTACTCATGTGTGTCAGCTTTTGAAAATAGCGGGCGAAAAACGCTAAAATATTCAAGCGAAAAAAAGGTGTTAACATACTAGACTGGCAGCTTCGGCAGGGGAAATAACTTGCGAAGGCATTGGCAAACTGCTGGGGGTTCCGTTATTCAGTATTTGAAACAGATCAAAAAGATTGAGTGATGAAGGCAAGAAAAAAAAACAATTGTTATAAGGGAAAGGTCAGATGTCCCTGAACGTAAGATCCTCTCAGAAGTCACGAGAAGTTGCCGACAAGTCTTGTTTTACACCATTCACACTTTAAATATCATCTTCTAGATAAAGTTTGTCTCGAAGTCCTTTTTTCGTTATTATTGTAAGTATAGCGGCAGCCAAAGTTCTCAAAATACTATAAATAAATCAAACACACCTTATTGTTATGGTTTCGGTACCAACAAGCTCTATGTGTTCTTCAGAGGAGTGTCGTTCATGCTTAGTGAACAAAACATCTCGTCTCCGAGTAGACGGAACTGTAGGTGCACTCGACAGACCAACTTTTCCGTTACATCGCTCACCGGAAAGGCGGCTGTGTCGACAGTGTTTGTTTAAATGTATTTTTGCTCGCTCTGCGAGGAAATGAAAGTCTTTCATCCGTGTGACTTGCCTCCGGCGTCTCTGTTTCCCAAAAGTAAGGGCGCATCTCCAAATTTCAGTCTTGCTGCCTAAACTTGCCGTAAAGCTAGCGGCCTCAATTAGTGAAATTATACGCAGGATTATTCCACGCTCATCGATTATCTGAAGCCACTCTCTGCTGAACCCTACGTACACCATTGTTTTTTGTTTGTTTTCGTAGAAGTAGTGTCGCAATGGGAAGAGTTGGAGCAAATGAAAACATAGGCTCGCCTTACTTCGGAGGGATCTTCTAGCAGGGCACCGGGTCGTGAAACTTCAAGTTTTGAAGAAAGAAAATAACTGGAGGGATTTTTCGTTCTCCATATAATTACTCCTTGTTCACAGCTAGTATCGTGTCTTAAGTCCTAGTGTAATGCGCCAGAGAGCTTTGAATGAAAAGCAGGAAAGGAAAAATACGGACTGTTGAAGGGTTCGTTGAGTGAGTGATCGTTATCTGGCCCGAGCATCGTCAGCTGTTATTGCCGCACGCTTAACTCGTCATAATCAACGTCTCCCAGTATCAAGTACGTTTTCAGGTTTGAGTCGGTGTAGATGTTCTTGTTCTTACGAAATGAAGACACACTTCTCGTGATCGAGGCAAGTCATTTGCTATATCGATAATTTATTTTGAAGCTACGCGTAAACTTTGCCTGTTAACTCAGAGTTTTAGGCATAATCTAAGAAGCGGGGAAAACATTTTCATGTGCGTTAGCTTCCAATTCAAGTTTGGAATTTGGCAGCTCTTATTATGTTTAGGTCAGCAGTGTCCGGTCTGTCTCGTCGTGGCATTGCTACAATAAAAGAATCTATGCGCCCTTTATAACGAGGTTGGCCAGGGGCAGAACTTGTTCATAGACTTCACTCTAAAGAAATGCGTACACGTGCGCTGGCCCGTAATTGCCAAAAAATTATGTGTTACTTTCAGGGATATATTCTTCATTGCAGGGCAAGCATCACAATTGCATCTATCACCGTACTTACGCAGAGTCTTCCCATAAACTTCTTGTTTGCCGCCTACTCGCTTTGGTGCTAATTCTATGGGTTTAAGTGTCATGAACAGTTCTCTTTATTTCAGCTATTGCGCAGATGTTGCAATTGTTTTCCGTGTCTTGTGTAACTACGACTAGCATGCACCAAACGTCCAACGCAGTGTTTTTTTTTTTAAGAAACCATCTTTCATGCTGGCTGTTCCTAATGGTGTTCGATTCCGTTTAGTCAGACATGCGCTTTTAGTGCATCAATAAGAACATCTGCACTTGGTTCCATAAGCTACATTCATGCCTAAGAAACTTATGAACAGTGTTTATTTACTTACTTGTGGTCACGGGCATTATTGAGCATTATTTATCTACATCATTGCTTGATAGCGATGCTATTCTTCGCAAAAAACGTGAAGGTGGTGGCCCTTGATGCAACGCTTTACGTTATCGATACAAGGCGCTAGCATGTTCTTTCACGGGAAGAAGCCTTAGAGTGCTCCCGCATCCCTTCTTGAGGCGCTTCTGCGAGAGAGCGTCTGCGTATTTTGGCAGTACATTCAAGCCAACATAACTAGCGCTGGTGAATCACCAGTCCCCGCAACACTTCTTCAGCACTCATAGTACTCTTTCATGCTCTACATCACCTGTATAGGAAAATCACTTCTAACCAGGGTCTACTAATCAGATGTAGCAAGCACCCGCAATAGCCTTTGGCGTGTCTTTAACGCGTGCTTGCTTCTAGCGTTCGCTTGGCGTGTGCGGATGCGTCAACAAGCTGTCAGCCTCTGTGCCGACCAAGGTCATTGATAACTGGGGTCAAGATTTGGAAGCTTGCTTTAAATGGCAGTGCGAAAGTAAAGAAACTTTAAATTCACGCAGTATACAGATGCGCCAAATACATACACGTACGGGGTTTCTCAAGGTTAACCAATAGCAGCAGTAGTTAATCAACATTTATACTGGTATCGTAAGTTATGGCGAAATAAACCACGTCACGTCTTTAATTTTAACTGCAAGGTTTATAATTGTTTCATAGGGCCTGTGCCTCTTGCGATGATTTGCGCCTGTCAACTAGTGGCATGCTTGAAAAACAAATAAAGGGGTTTACTTCAAAAGGTTCTAGTTACCAGCCTATGTAATGATGTTCTTCTTCCCTATTTAAAGCTGTGGCTTTGCTGGGAAAGACAAAAGTGCTAGTAGACTTGAAATCTGTCGTAGACTTTCGTCTGTTACTTCTTTTTCTCACCCAGCAGATGATTGCCATTTAGTTGCAGCCATGAAGAATATCTCTCAGAATCACAAAATAGTCAGAGGATTCACTTTTTATCTTTTTATGACCATGCGTTTTGAAGAGGTGCTGGCGGCTTGTTGCGGAGCTATGTTGTACGCATATATTTATTCCTTGTCCAGATTGTCGTAACCCTGGTGTAGAAACCAATTTAGCTCTTGAAAACGAAGGAAGATTAATGGTTTCCGCATCCACAAGCAAATGAAATACAGCCAAGGAGGGAAGCCGCACTGCTAAAACCAGTGCGCCCGCAAAGCTCTCATTACCCTGTCTCCTTCTGAACTTCTCATCACTTAGCAGAGACGGCTCTCTTTCAGTGAAGTGCAGCAAAATATATTAACAGGAGGTAAAACTCGTGATACATTGCTCTGAAGGGCAAGAGTTTCATTATTTTTTATGCACGAACCATTATAAAAGCATGGGTGCACTATGCATCACGCTTGATTCAGGAAGAACGTGATGTTTTATCGTCGCAAGCGGGTGCTGTATGAAGCTTGAGACTTATTTTTCAGGACATCTCAATCATCAGGGGTGTTATTATCTGAGTGTCGTATTAGGTATTGCTAGCAAATCTATCAACGTTGACTAAGCGTCCCACTTGAGTTTTATAAAAATAATCGTTTGACAAAAGATTTATGGCAAACCGCATATGATATAGTAAAACATTGAATGCCTCAAGTAAGCAAAAAAAAACAGAAATGTAAGCTCGACTCACATGGCGCGTTGATTTGCTTCAGTTATCCACAACAGGTCGGAGATATCTAACACTTCTATTTACCTTTTATCCAGAAACAAAACCATGTGTTTGTCGTTGTTCACTGCACAGGATGAACACTCAGAGCCGTGGTAAGGTCGCGAGAAATCCAGTGTTGCCAAGCGACTTTGCAATGATGGGAAGAATATATGATAAATTAGAACCCTTTTCCCTGGCTGTGTAAAGAACTGTTCGAATGAAATAGGTAAACTGGCAAATAGGTGATCGTTTTGCAGGAAAGAAAGAGGAAAAAGAAAAGAAATGAAAGGCATTGCGGTACACCAGACGTGAGTTCTGTTTGCTACTCCGCGTTGGGGGAGTGGGTTAGCCAGTTAAAGAAAAGAAAAAAAGCAGAAGTAATAGAACCCTCAGGGTACATGTTCACCTTTCTATTGCACGCTTAGAAGCGGTCGCTTAGTCCGGTTTATTTAAAAACAAAAGACCCACCAATGACCACGTCGCTTTGCGGGTCTGAGAAACGTAGAATCATGATCCGGGCATGTCATCTTCGGAAAAAAGTTTATCACCTAGTTAAGCGTTTCGCGTAGTACTTCGCGTTAGCTCACAAAGTGATCACAGGAACATTGTACATGTTTTAATGTTTCATCACTACCGAACTAGTCACGACTGGAGGTATCTGCCATTCTTGTTCGTAAAGAGTACGCCTTCGTGAAAGCTACCCCTAACCACAGGCGGCACAGTCAAGTTTCTTCTCAGCGGTAGAAGTCCGTCAGAACTTGAAGATTTCTCGATGGGTCCAATTTATGTAGGCGGCAGTTCTCAGGGTCACTTAGCCAAGAGAGAGAGAGAGAGATAAATAGAGAGGAAAGGCAGGGAGGTTAACCAAGCTTGGCTCGGTTGGCCACCCTACACTTGGGGTGGGGGAAAAGGGGAATAATAGAACGAAAAGAGACAGAAAAGAAGAGGAGTAAGAAAGAGAAGCATAAATAGTCAGCTCGAAACTACACAGCACGGCCTCGCACAGTTCTTTCACAAGCGGTCGTGAAGTTTGGTGTTCCTTAAAAAGTACAAGAGGGCTTTCGTGGCTTTGCGCGTATGGGAAGCCGTCGGCCAAGGTCCCAGGATCTTCTCTTTTGTAAGCGGCCGTGAATCCAGCTGACAGAGCTTGGCTTCAATAATACGTCGTTCGGTCTGGTATGCTGGGCAATGACATAGAATGTGCTCAAGCGTTTCCTCGCAGGCGCAGATGTTGCATGCCGAAGTGCTCGCCATTCCAAGGAGACGAGAGTACGAATTCGTAAATGCCACGCCCAACCTCATGCGACACAGTAAAGTTTCAGCACATCGTGGGAACCCGGATGGCAAACGAAGTTGCAAGTTTGGGTCGATCGAATACAGGTGCGTGTTGGAGAAACCCTGCTTATTCTATTGTAGGAGAGATATACGGCGAGCAAGTGATTGTAGTAGCCTTGCAGCGTCCGTTCTCAAGAGTGGTATGGGCGTGCGCTGGTCTTGGTCATGAGCCGATCAAGCAGCTTCATCTGCGCGGTAATTGCCAACGATTCCGCAATGACTCGGCAACCACTGAAATACAATATCGTGACCTTCCGCGAGCGCTTCGTGGTAGTCGTGCCTTATTTGATATACTGATTGTTCATGTAGCCCGTGCTGCAGAACAAACCGTAGTGACTGTAAGGCTGACCTGGAGTCGCAAAAGATGGCCCATTGGTTAGGTTCCTGGTGAAGAATGTACTTTACTGCACCTTGAAGTGCTGCGAGCTCTGCTGCTGTCGACGTCGTGGTGTGAGAAAACTTGTACTGAAGCAACACATTTTCAGATGGAACAACCACTGCTCCTGTGAAGCTGTTGGAATTAGTGGAGCCATCGGTGTAAACGTGTATGCGGTCGAAGTACCTTTCGTCCAACAGACGCAAAGTCAGTTGCTTCAGGGCTAGCGTTGACATGCGTGCCTTCTTAAAGATTCCAGGAACTGATAAGCGCACGTCAGGTTGACGAAGACTCCATGGCGCAGTTGCTGGATGCATGGCAAGTTTGAAGCCAGGCGGTAGTATGTCCTGATGTTTTGTCACGATACCGCAGTACGAAGAATGGGGCCTCCGAGCTGTCAAACACGCTAAATGATGTGACGGTAGCCGTGATAAATGCCGAATGTGCGCTCTCAGCGTCTCGACAACGATGTGCGTTGTGACAGGTTGTTCTTGTGCAATAACAATAGTTGACACTGTCGATGAGCATCTTGGAAGGCCAAGGCATGTCCGAAGTGCTTGGGCTTGTACGCTTTGCAGTGCACGGGTGTTAGTCTTCAACGTGCTGGACAGGACAGGAAGGCTGTACCGGAGAGTTCCGAGAAAGAGGGCTGTATAAAGCTGCAACAAGGAGTGCACGGATGGGCCCCATGATATCCCGGCGACGAACTTGAATACATTCTCAATGCCAAGGAGCTTTTTCTTCAGGTAGGTGACATGCGGGCTCCAGGTTAGGTCACGATCTACGATGACGCCTAAGAATCTATGAGTGCTCTTATATGGGATTGATCTGCCATCGATGCACAATGAGTAGAAAGACATCGGTTTGCGTGTAAACGCCACCGCTGCACATTTTTCTGTGGCGATAGTCAAACCTTGCTGGCGAAGTTATGTCGATGTCATTGTTGCCGCTTTCTGTATTCTTGCACGCACTTGAGGCCGTGTCAAGCCGGACGCCCAAATGCAGATATCGTCAGCGTGGAGAGGTATATAAGCCGTCTGTGGCAGCATTTCGGTGAGCCCCGCGAGAACCAGGTTGAAAAGAGTCGGACTCGAAACACCGTTTTGTGGCACCCCACGACTTGTGAAATACTTATTCGTAGACCCATCTTCAGTTAAAACGAACATAGATCTCTTTGTGAGGTAGCTTCTTACCCATCGAAAGACACGACCTCCAAGTTCAGCTGCTTCAAGAGCATTGAGAACAGCCTCATGGGTCACGTTGTCCTAGGCACCCTTCACGTCTAAGAACAGAGCTACCGACAGCCGCTTCTGAGCTTTCTGATGTTGAACAGAGGTCACTAAGTCAATAACGCTATCAACTGAGGAGCGACCTCGTCGAAAACCAGCCATAGCATCAGGATAGATGTTATAATGTTCCAGGTACCATTCCATGCGTGTAAGCAGCATCCTCTCCATGACCTTGCCAACGCAGCTTGCTAGTGCTATAGGCCGGTATGATGCCAAATCGAATGGAGACTTTCCGGGCTTCAGCAAAGGCACCAGGCGACTACACTTCCACTCATCAGGCACCATTCCATCATGCCAAGACTTATTGAAAATGTCCAGGAAACAGCGCTGTGCCTTCGGGCCTAGGTGACGTAGGGCAGTATAGGTCACTCCATCCGGACCTGGGGACGATGAGCGTCTGCATGTGTTCAATGCCGCATGAAGTTCTTCCATGGTGAACGCAACCTCCATTTGCTGATCTCGTGCGACTGGAACATCCTGTGGCATTAGATCGATCGGTATAGAGATGTCGCCGGCGATCTTTGCACAAAATTCCCCAGAAACATCAAGCTGTGAGCGACGTTGATGTAGCGCCAGAGCGGCGAAGGGGTGACGCTGTTGCGGATGCGAGTGAATACCTCGAAGAGTCCTCCATACGGGAGACAAGGGCTTTCGAGGGTCTAGCGAGTCACAAAAATTCTTCCACCGTTGTTCATGAAGTTTGTGCATTCGACGCTGGATTTTTTTCTGAATGCGTCTGGATTCTCTGAGGTCAGAGATAGATTTCGTGCGTCTGTATCGTCTTTCGGCACGTCGGCGGACCGCTCTAAGTTGTTCCAACTCTTGGTCGAGTGCCGTACGTCTCGAATCTTTCGAACATATCTTCGTGGAAGTCTCCATTGCACAACTAATCACTTCTTCAATGGATTCCGGTGGTCCGTGCATGCACTTGCTCTCCACTGATATCTGAAACTCTTCCCAGTCAATAAGTCTTGAATGTCCAGGATAAGGAGAATCGTCAAAACCTCTGACTGTCACGTACGTGGGGATATGGTCGCTGCCACGTGTTTCAATATCTGTGAACCACTTAGCCAAACTTGCGACATTAGGTCAGCGAGCGAATGAAGGTCCCTTACAGCGTGCGTTCTCGAAAAGGGTATTGGGGTTGTCCGGGCGTTCTCGTAAGCGGACGGGTCAGCATCATCCGCCGGGTTATTACTGACATTGCCGCAACGTCCCGGTAATCGTTAGATTACAACGTCATGTATCTTCGATAAAACTTGGTGAAGGACATCTCTCATTCCATTTACTAGCTTTTCAGGCGTCCTTCGTCTTGACGCTGATTAGAAACTGAAAAGATGCCTTAGACTCGAAGAAGACAGCCCATTTTTGAGGCAGGGCTTCCGCAATATAAAACTATAGCAGAACGCAAGGCAGCAAGCTCCGCTACTGCTGCTGTCGTGTTGCGGGACACTATGAACTTTAGAGTCTTGGAAGGCCCGAATAACATTGTCACCTGTGGAACTGTCAGCCGATACCGAAGCATCGTTGCGAACGTGGGTCCTTTGGTCATATTCTTTGTGAAGTAGGGACAATGCCAACTGTCGTAGGACCCCTGTTGAAGGACGGCTTTTGTTTGTATCTCTCGGAATAGTGAGGTGCTCCTTTTGTAGTTGCAAGCACCTCGGAGGCGACAGTGTTCTTGCTGCTGGAGTGAACCCGACAGAAGACATTCTCTATGAGCATAAACAATCTTTGAAAACATGGCTAGTGGTCTCATAACATGCTTAGGGCAGCTTCTATATGCTACAATGATGCATCTCCTCCATGTGTTTATACGAGTGTGATCTTACTGACTACGACAATATCTGCATTAATCGCCGCCAAAAGACACTGGCGTTGACGGGCGAATGTTGTGCATGTGAGTTTGATGCAGGGATAAACACGCTAGCGTTGAGCGGGATGCCTTCGCACATTCACGGCTCAAGCTGAGAACTTTGTATCTCAAGTTTGTGAACTTGAGCGCATCGTGACTCAACTTGTTGCCATAAAGACACCGATGCAGGACAGGAATGGTCACATCTTCGCCGGAGCTACCTATCAGCAGGACGCTGCTTGCCAAAACGACGCCGCATGCCAACAACCTCCACAGGACGGTCGCCGACCTGCAAATCACGCTCGTTGTCAGCAGCGGACCGTCAAAAAACGATTGAGTGAAAACCCGTTCGGTTTAGCTTAACGATTTGCGAACACCCGTGGATCAAGTGTGATTTGCGCGATGCTCCGGTGGGTGCAATGCAGTCTCTCTGGCAAGTGTATCCTCATCGCGAATCGTTGGTTGTCAGGTTGAAGAGGATGTGTCACCAGGTGTCAGCATGGGTGCATCAACATCTAAGGTTGCCGTCGCAACTGAACACCAAAAGACATTATATACCAAGGTGTAATAAACATTGAAACATTGAACTAATTCTGTAAAGACACGTATCACTTTCGTGTGTTATACCGATTTTTATGTCGGAAGGATCAGCCACATCTTTAAATATTATTTCAATTATTTCAGACAAAAGACTAAGAATACGCCCAGTGCTTTTATTAGCTCGAAGGTCTTCTGATATTTAGCTCGTGATTCTGTTTAAGTTTTGTTATATATAGGACATTGCAAATCTGCAAAAATAATATCAGAGGCTTGTAACATTTGCTAGCCTACAGCTTATTTCTTAGTGACTTCTTCGAGCAGCTCTTGTTTCATTCATTTGTCTGCATGGCCCTAGGTTGTTTGTATAAGAGTTTCTTGTCGTCGATGCTGCTGCATACATATAAATTGCCACTACTCTTCTCACTATATACTAAGGTTTTCCTGACGTACACCGAATAGTGGCTATTCCCTTAAACTTATACAGAGATACTCCGCCATTCAGTCGCTTACTTAGGCGTCTTTCGCCCTTTTTCTTTTTGGTAGGGAAGATATACGCGTTTTTCCCTCTCGCCACGACGGGCTCTCCAGCCGAGAAAAAGAAGTGAGACGACTTTCCTGCTTGGGTATTCTGAAACGACTTTACTGCCACAAACTCCTCAACGCGAACAAAAAAAAAGATTTTTGGGTCATTTATTGCGGTTCCTGGACTGATATGAACTATGTATCACTTGTGACTCATATCCACATTCATTGGGCGGTAATATAATGGTGTGTGGCATACATGACTCAATGCAAGACTTTCATAACGTATGGAACGAATCTTTCATGCTATTCGCGTAATAACCAGTTCATTGTGTGGGCATACTCTAAGACCGTCCCATGTGAATTCTGGTGCGAGTCAAATAATGAAGACGAAAATGACAGCAGCCATACGTATGCGGCGAGATGGATAGAGAGATAGGTGGATAAGTAGAAGGATAGATACGTAGACAGAAATGGCCAAAGGGCACTTGGTTCACTATTACTTCTCACCTGATACACTGCGCTTACGTAAGTAGAAACAGACCAACGCTTGATTATGGCGTTGTCAGCACCGTAGCAGTCCCATAAAATCGCTTCCTAAAAGTATCATTCCAGCGAATGCAGCCTATGAATGGTATAGCACATTTTGAAATTCTGGGGAGCAGGAATTTCGCCATAACCGTATTCATGGTGTGAGTTCAATTGTCGAAAATACACGAACACTGTGGGCCCTGATACTTATTCCCAAGTACGTGCCGTTTACCGCCGACGACACTTACTTTTTTCGTCGCTTCACAACGTACCAATCTTTCTTTGCATTTTGCGATCAGCCATTGCTATCGTCTTGCCGCCATATGCATTTCATTTGAGACTACGAATGACTCATCTAAGACTGTGCCACATTACAGAAGCATGGGAAAACTGGGAAAAACTGCATCAAAAATGCTCCCTTAACGTTCTCACTGCCTCAATGCATACAGTAAAGTACGCTCACATGTCTTGCCTCTATGGCCACACCGGATATTTTTTCTGGGGACGCTGAGCTCTGGCTATGTCTATGTTATTTCACACGGGCGCAACAAAGGCGGCAAGCTTGGTATTCATGTATGCCACGGAGCTCTCAATAGTCTCGTACTGAAACAGTGCAGCTCGCAAGTTTGGTGTCTCATAACAGCCGCTTTGAAGAATCCCCTTGCAATTTGAGCGAGAACCTTAAAAAAAAGGTAACTTATCTTACTTCGTCATCTATGTTCGGAATTCAGTGTCGTTTCTTTTTGTACTTACTTTTTTGACATTTCGTGGTTGTTCGTCAGCGTCACCACCACCTAAAATATCGTGGGAATGAATGATTTCTTGAGTTGCTAGCCTTTGGGTCAACTTTTGGTGGTGCGGCTCTGCAATTCCATTATTCATGAAGGAAGGCGCAAGGAAAATTCCACGCCCCGCCGCGGTGGTCTAGTGGCTAAGGTACTCAGCTGCTGACCCGCAGGGCGCGGGTTCGAATCCCGGCTGCGGCGGCTGCATTTCCGATGGAGGCGGAAATGTTGTAGGCCCGTGTGCTCAGATTTGGGTGCACGTTAAAGAACCCCAGGTGGTCTAAATTTCCGGAGCCCTCCACTACGGCGTCTCTCATAATCATAGAGTGGTTTTGGGACGTTAAACCCCACATATCAATCAATCAAGGAAATTTCCACGTAGTCCGGTACCCTTTTTGATTTGGCTCAGTTTATGTATTTTTTCTAAGGAAGTTGTAGTCTTCCTCAGGTTGCTTATGGCGTAGGTGGATATAGTGAAGGCTGCTCCGAAAGCATGGTACGCAGGTATTTTTACTATTGTTGCTTATAACGCAGCTATGGAATTGCTAGCGTGCTAAATGTAGCACTTCAGCTTACGGCTTCTGCTTATTTATGTTTTTTCTGCGTTTCTGCGCTTTGTTTACAGCAACGTGCCTATCGAGCATCGGTGTCACACGCCCAGTGTAATTGACAATCTTGTCACTGACATACTCATGAGTGGCACTGTGCGTCCTTCAAAAAAGACCTTGGCGCCACCAGTCGTTCTTGTTAAGAAAAATATTGCTTAATTTGATTCTGTGACTACAATTAAACACAATGACCCGACAGGACGTTTTCTAACGAAACGACATTACAACGACGCTACTCTGTTTACGAAGTGTCTCCTGACGGGGAGGGCACCAGAGTATTGAAAGAATGCTAACGTCATCCAAATCCATATGATAGAGGATGACAAGGACTTGAAGAATCACAGGCCGATCAACTTGCTCTCCGTCCTAGAAAAACCATTTACAAAAGTAATTGCTAACAGAATTAAGACAAAACAGTAAATTCGATCAACCAAAGGAATAAGCAAGATTTTGTACAGGCTACTCAACAATTGACACAGAGCTGTACTCAGCCGCCTCGGAAAACGACTCATCGAATAATGATTTCATTCCTGCCTGGAGCAAGATGGCGAAGAGGAAGATTGTCAACACAGGCTCGCTCACTCTTGCGAGTACAGCGACTAAAAACTCTAGGCATGAACGCTGGCCACACGTCATCATCTTTGTGCCAGAAGAGTCCCCAGGGAACCTGTGGCTGCAGAACAGGCAAGCACTCTCCACTTTTTCGAAACGTGTGGTACCTAATGAAACGAAGGAAATATGAGTAAATACGCAAAAAATATACTTGCCATAAACGTATTCCACGTGAATGCGCTTGGACCACTTAGACAAGTGACTAAGCAAGGCGGCATTAAAGTGCGGCCCTTTACACCGATTGACAACCCATCCATAGTTGGTGTGATATACGACGTAGACATTGCGATTCCCGACGCTGACTTGCCTACCCTCATCAAACCGGCAAATGAGGGTACTGTCATCACTCAGGTACACTGCCTTGGGAAGTCACGCGGTGTGAAACTGGTCTGCAAAGGCGATTGTCCACCATCCCATGTGAAAGTCGGACATTTTCGTCATACTATTTGGCCTTTTGTGCAAAAGCCACTTCAATGCCACCGGTGCTTTAAACTAGGTCACGCCAAGGCCGTATGCCCAAACTCGCTGTGGTGCCCCCGGTGCACAGAGCCCCATTCAAAAGACGCTTGTCAGTCCACATTTCTTAATTGCGGCAACTGTAATGGCTCACAAACTGCCTCATCGAAAGACTGCTCTCAAATTGAGGAGCGCGGGGTGCTTAAGCAAATGGTCACAGACAATTCGAGCCACAGGGATGCTGCCGAAACAGTCCGGCGTCGGCAGCGGCGTCGGTGCCATCATTCGACCTCGAAGAATGCGAAAGCTCGAAACGACAGTGCCACCTCTACTGCTGCACCATTAAGTCAAGCCGCAACAGGACCGACAAATTTAAAGAAGGCTTTGGAGAGGACTATCTCTACAGAGCAATGGTATATTCTTCCAAGTCATCCTTAACCATAGAACGTCAGCGGACCACGCCCACTTAGAGGTCTTCACCAACCGCTGATGACACACATAAGAAAGATGGCAAAGTCACAACTATGCTGCGTTCTCTCATGGATGCCATCCGTGAGATCTTGTCGAACATGAAGACAACGTCTGCTTGAAGCGCTCTCAAAGTACTGGACGCTTTAAGCCCAGTACTTGTATCACTCGAGTAGAAATGTGGCTAGCGACCACCATCATTTCTAAGAAGTGAAAGAAGCATCCATCATTCAGTGCAACTCCAGTGGACTAAAACCGCGTCTTTTCGGACTTTCGCCAATTAGTGTGCGTCCACATGTTTCAAGTCACCAGCATTTGTGAAACCAAGGCGTGCGCGAGCTCTCCTTTCTCTCGTTTCTTTCCGTCTTTCAAACTCCCTCATCCCTATCCCCAGTGTAGGGTAGCATACCAGTCGCTCCAGACTGGTTAACCTTCCTGCCTTTCCTTTTCCTCCTGTTCCTCCTTCATACTATCAAGCAGGTGATAGACAAATGCTCAAAGTACACACAACTACTATACCTAGCTTTTGCAGATTCCGACAAGGCGATTTATTAGAGATATCAGCAGTCATGCAGACACTGAAAAATCAGGCCGTCTACAAAGCATATGTAAACATATCATAGGAACATTCTGCAGTGGATGAACTGAGTTCTCCATAAAGAAAGCGAAAAAGCACCAATTAGGAAGGGTGGATGACAAGGAGATAAAATTTCTCAAATGCTATTTAGAACGTGCTTACAGAATGTTTCCAGAGGCTTAGAACGCGAAGAGTTGGAGATTCAATTTATTGGAGAGTAGCTTAGTAACCTGCGCTGCGCCGATGACAATGCATTGAGTAACTCAATGGACGAATTGCAGTTCATGATTACTGAATAAGACAAGGAGAGCATAGACGAAGGTAATAAAACTCTTCCGCCAAAAACAAAAGTAATATACAAAAACCTCGGAACAGAACAGCACTTCGATATAGGTAGCAGTGCACTTGAAGTCGTAGATAAGTTCGTCTACTTAGGACAGGTATTGACGTCGAAGCTGAACCACTAGATTGAAGTAACTATACACATAAGAATGGGGTGGAGCACATTCGGCAAGCATTCTCAAATTATGAATGGTAAATTGCCATTACCCCTCAAGAGGAAGGTATATGACAGCTGCATCTCATCGGTGCTTAACTAAGGAGCAGAAATTTTGAGGATTACAAAAAAGGGTTCAACTTAAGTATAGAACCACACAGCTAGCGATGAAAATGAAAATAATAACTGTGACCCAAAGGGACAAGAAGAGAGCAGAGTGTATCAGGGAACAAACGGGTGTTAAGGTCATATTAGTCGAAGACAAGAAGAAGGAACGGTCGTTGGCAGAGCACCTAGCATGAAGCAACACAACCGCTGGTCAGTAAGGATCACAGACTAGATTTCAAGAGAAGGCAAGCGGGTGAAGGGGAGACAGAAAGTTAATTGGGAAGGGGAGACTAGGAAGTTTGCGGGTATAAAGTGGCAGCAGCGAGCACAGGACCAAGTAACTGGCGAAGCAGAAAAAAGGCTTGTGTCCTGCGGTGGGCATAGTCAGGCTGATGACAACGACGACGACGACGATGATGATGCTAATGATGATGATGATGATGATTTGCTGCGAGTAAAATACTTTTCTTCAATGGATTTCCGTTTCAGGCAGCGACAAGTTTCTACGAAAACATCTGATTTACCTAAATTGCAATTGTAACGCCTCACGGATTATACGAATTTACTCTCACGACTTTTCAGTAACGTCATACCTCAGCCACTTTTGAGAGCATGATGAACACTTTTTTACTGTGCCTCCAGATAAAACCCACGTTTACGCTATCTCGATGGTTTTGATGTTTGTTTCCGCCAATTTCGACACATAGTAGGGTCATTTCGACCGCATTCTGGCATGCCTAATTCACGCACGACTTCGACGAGGTAACAGAATATGGTTTAGGAGCCCGAGAGGTCACCATAATTGGTCACGTCGTATCGCGGGACGGCATTCTTCAAGGCCCGGCTTAGCTTCACACTGTCCCACATTAACCACACTCAAACAGCCCAAAGGACCTCAGAGGTATATGTTGGTTTGTCATGCTTCATACCACGTTGGTGGTATAGGAGAGGCGGCTAAACAAGCGCCGCGAACCCGTAACTAAACTGCTCGAGCTGCTCGCGTCCACCGCTATGTTTCCTAAGAAGTGTGGCAGCTTGGGATAGTTAGTATGACGCGACAATTCGCGCTATAACTATCACCCCGCCGCGGTGGTCTAATGGCTAAAGTACTCGGCTGCTGACCCGCAGGTTACATGATCAAATCCCGGCTGCGGCGGCTGCATTTCCGATGGAGGTGGAAATGTTGTAGGCCCGTGTGCTCAGATTTGGGTGCACGTTAAAGAACCCTAGGTGGTCGAAATTTCAGGAGCCCTCCACTACGGCGTCTCTCATAATCATATCGCAGTTTCGGGACGTTAAACCCTACATATCAATCAATCAATATATCAATCAATCAATCAATCAAATAATCAATCAATCAATCTATTTATAATTATCGCTATGTTCACGACGGCTTTTTGGGTCTAAAGATTCGCATCGCACGCTTTCGCGATGTGGTACGGCCTGGTTAATAAAACTATTTTATTCGCTTTAAAACGTGGTTTTAGATTTATAAGCTGGCTTGTGGAGCCTGTCTGTCTCCTTTACCAATGAAAGTAGACTAGGTATAAGTATACCAAGATCCATGCAGCTTAAAGTTTTGTAATCGGTGGGGGTTACCTCGATAACACCGAGAAAGAATACCGACCGTATTGAGCACGTTTTTTTTTAGGAAGAGTACAAAATCTTACTCAGATGTTTAAATTACAGCAAACGTTATTCGCTTTTCTTTCCATTGCATTGTAGGGATGGGTTTATGAACGTGGTTAACTTGTGCTCTACTGGCTGCAACAAAATTTCATCGTAAAGCGTGGTCATGTATTGCTTAATGTATGCGTATGTTGCCAACAGTATAGTATAGTTGGGAAGAAATACTGTTCGTGCTTACCCGTGCTTTTAGTAAACAACTTCGTAATCTTGCTCTCATAAAGAATAAAAAACACATGTACTTAGTAGCGTACGTATTAAATAGACGTTTGTATTAAACGTGATTCACTTGACAACGAAGGGTTTATCGCCGTAAGGTTTTCAAAATTAATGTGCGTTCAGAGAACAAAAATCAGCAATAAACTAACATTCAATGAGCAACGGGTCTGAAATTGCCAAGCACAAATCCGGGAGAAAAGCTTGTTTTAGGTGACGGCAACTTTTCAGTGTTATTCCAGACCTCTCTGGTATAGTGCTGTTCGACACTATTTGTCGAAAGTCAAAGACGTAAATGAAAATGCAGTTTGAATACTCGCGACGCACGCCGGTTACATGTTCTAGAACGCGCCCGCGTGTAGAAATCGGCTGACGGTAACCCTGCTGCCACTTCGCGGAGAAAGGGTGGCGACTCGTGAACGTATATCACACTCGTGGCAAGCTATTAAAACGGTACCTGTTGGCCACCTCTATTATCTACCACCATGCTTCAGACACTGCATTCGAAAATTTTCCTGAATATGCGCACTCCTGACGGCCTTAGCCGCGACAATGACTTTCTCGCTTGGTTACCAAATAGCAACGACACCTTCAGCACGTCACACGGCCTTCACCAAACCACGCTGCCTACTGACTTCACCATGTACTCGTCCTTTCAATCCTGCCACTTCGGCGGAGGTTCATTCTGGTGCTAGCATCGTAGGACTTGGCACTGTACTTGCACAAACGCAAACATGGTTTCGTCTACGTGAGCCTATCTCTAAAAAAAGCGGAATCTCACAACTGGAAAGAGCGTTTAGCCATTATTTGGGTTCTCCAAAAATTTTGCCTTTAGCTGTATGATCCAGTGTTTGACGTCGTCACTGACCACTACGCCCCCTTTGGTTAGCACTCTTAAGAACCGTCCAGGGTGACTCGTTCGCTGGGCACTCCAAATAAACGAGTACAATATCCGTGTTATTTACATATTTGATGGCTATCATATGGACTATGATGAACTTTGTTCCTCACCTGTACCAGATGGCCGTGTTTGCTCATCTGCCTTTGAGCCTGCACTTGGACCACCCAGTCCTACGCAACGTGATGGAGCAGCGAAGCAATCACCCTTCGGAACGGGGCCTTCATCAGCATCCTTTTTTATCATGTTGCCTCTTGCCTGCCTAGGGTCTTACGCCACCAGTCGGCCAACTTCTGCATACGCGATGGGTTTCTATATTGACGCAACTAGCCTGCCGACAGTAGCAAATGGCTTCTTGCGATATGCCACACCTCCAATTGCTTATAACAAAGGTAAAGGGCGCAGCACGTATCACGCATGAGGCGTGCCAACCCACAACTCATCTCTTCCCAGTAGAACCATAAATAATCCTTAGAAGTTCATTAGCAGTGGATGTAGGAGAACGGGCAGCGGTCAGCAGCGGTCGGCCAAAAGCAACAACTAAGATCTCATGTCAAACCTCTGAGGAGCAGAGAAATGCCACTTAGGCCATTCTTTTCACAAAATTTCATTCGGATGAAGACGTCCCTGTCTGTAAGAAATGCACGTGCATTTTCAGACGTCTGTGCTTGAAAGTATTTGCTTACCTCGTAAAGTCAAGTTTCCTGCTCTGAGGTTACCAGCTTACTCGAGTCAAGTGTAAGCCTATAGCAGATAGAAAAAAAAAACATGCTAAAGGCATGAAAGAAAAGGATACCAGCTGATATTTTTACTTCCCGTCGCTACAGGGCCATTTATTTTGATGTTTTATTCAGCATGCAGATATTTCTAACTGATCCAACTCAAAAAGCCGACACAGCTCTGCCCCCCTTCCCCTTGGCATATGAACTCATATTCGAACACCTCATATCGGCAGCCTTAGTGTTTTAAATGTCAGATGCCAAATTTTCTCCAGTTGTGGTGAAGGTATTATAAACACACGTCACAGTAAACGAATATATGAAAGGGTAAATAAGTTAAGTTAGCAACAGTGGATGCCGATGTATGTTGAAAACACAATACCAGAGATCCCAAAATGGCATACCGTAGAGTGCGAGCAGCGAACGAATGCATTGTTGTCTCGTTTTCCGAGTTGTATTTTTTTGGTTGTGAAGTGAGAAAATGGCAATGAAAACAACGCAGTCAATTGATGTGACCATGTAGCGTTCCGTCATGCAAAAGGTAGCAGTTCCGCAAGTTCACTTCCGTAGTTCAAGAAGTGCGATTACAAAAAAAAAGTGAGAGAAAGAAAAAAGAAAGAATGGTGACGATAAAATCAAGCTTCGAGAGTAAAATAAAAGCAGTTGGACACTCTTTAAAAAGCCCTCTATCATCTTTAGCAGTGGCGCGTTCTGTTACGAAAATTGCGGGTCTTCGTTACACCCAAGTGCTCTGGCCGTCCTGACGCGTGTTGATAGATCGACGAGCACGTGGACCACGCCCATCCGCTGATGCTCCCATTTACATGTTCTCACCGTCGCAATAACGCGAATTGTAGCAGCACGCCACCTTCCCCATTTCTTTGCTTTCTTTTTCTGCCGAAAACATAGCGCCCGCTCTTTGCCGACGGCTTCGTGCGCACGCATTCCTGTCGAAGCTCTGTGCAAGAGGGCGTGCCTTCTCAGCCCCGCTTCCCAAGAGCAAAAAACGGGGATCATGGCACCGCGGGCGTGTCGCCTTTCTTTCGCAGGATCACCGCAACAATCTCCGCTTCCGTACACGCCAGAGCTTTACCGTGCCTTAGGCAACCAACACGTAGGGTAGAGCTTGCGAGGAATCCCCGACGTGGCTCTTTTCATCTTAGGGAGGCTATTTGCCTCCGTTCCGGAGATATTAGTATGCCCAGGGGTGTGTGTCTCAACCTTGTCCCTTTTATTGTCATGTTTCACCGCACACGTGCACGCTTATGCACCCACGATAAATCTTTTGCACTTATGTATACGCGACGCAGCACGTGGCGTGTTCACAGATTGGCCATTACAGCCATGTAGTACCTTAGGCGGGAATTGAGCTACTGAATGGGAGTTCGTTTCATTTTCACGATGCCTCCAAAGAATATGCGCGTAGCGCCCGTGAGTCGCCGCAGCTGTTGGTTACTAATGACAATCCTAAGAGTGCTGCTTTGTGTTTACTGTATCAGTGTTAAAAATTAAATGAATGCAAAAGTAAAAAAAAAAACGGGGCGCATATGACTGTATGTAGGAAGGTGCGGACAAGAAAAGAGTGCCGAGTGCTGTTTCGCAAGCCGACCCCGTAATCATTTTCAAAAATGTTGAGCTTCCGCTTTGAGAGTTAACTTAACCAGCAGTCTGTGTATAAACAGTTCATTTATGTTCATCGACAAAAACACAAGTGATACCTTCGTTTTGCTTGACTAATCACATTTTCTCAATTCTTGTTCAGACATGCCCACAGACTCAATACTTATTCAGTTCAAAATGTTTTTGAAATTGAGATATTGTAGAATTCTGAATAATACTATGAAAAAATAAACTCAAATGAAGAATAGTTAGCACAGAAGCTGAATATTTGCAGTGGTTAGCTGCGAAAAAAAATTCGTAATTAAAAGGCTTTTGGGCAAGTGGGACTGAGCTTCAGTCCAGGACTCCACTGGCCTTTGTGGCTCGCTGGGCTTGGTCGAACAGAACGAGCTGGCTTTTTCCGACCCTTGCTAGCAATCCAGGCGCCCTGCTGTGGCTTGTTCGAGATGTTCTCATGAAAAGGGGAGAATTAATGTTTCGGTGTCACCCTTTGTGCGCCACGCAAAACGTGATTTTGACGGTAATGTTGTTTCTAACGTTTTATTGTGATTTTCGGAAAGATGAGACGTTCATTCTCCATTATATTTAAAACATCGGATATGCAGTTTTCCATTGGCATGTATTAAATTTATTTATCAATTATTAATTACGGCGAAAGCATTTATGAGATCACAACAAGGGCCGATTTTGTCGCCGTATTTGTCTGTCGCAGCTGTCTGTGTCTGTAACCACTGTCACGTAACATTAATAAAAAAAGCTAAGTAAATAAAAAAAAAACACCAACACAGTACGGGCATCAAAACCGGGCCATCTGCGTGGTAGCCCAAAACTCTATGACTGAGCTACGCTGGTGCTTGACACCCCGTTGCAAATTCACCTATGCAGGCTTCAAGTTGAGTAAGGAATCACGTTAACATGCGTAATAAAAATATTTAGAACAGTCAAGCAACAACCAGGTGTCACGCAATCAGAATTGCTTAATCAGTGGGCCGTGAAATGCCCCAACCCATCAAAACAGCCTCGGACAAACTTCTTCATCGCGGTAAGTCACGGCATCAACAACGTGCGCATAATTTCTTACTAGTGTGTAGCGGGTACCACAATTTTCCGGAGAATGACCAATGATGACATAGTGAATGCTTCCGCATTACACAAAAGTTATGATTCACGGCGTGCTGGGAACCATGCAAGTGTACTTGTAGCAGTTGTCCCAAGACAGTATTGAAGACTCTAGAAAGGCCACTCTTCCAGCGTTCACTGTGACTGTGCTGAAAGCTCTGTGCAAGCCTGGCGTTTTTTTTTTCTTTTTGCTGAATTCGAGTGACAAAAATCAAAGTAACAATTGAAAGTAATATCTCATGGCCTGAAGAAAAAAAAACTAGTTGACTACTGCTTTTTGATGCACCGCCCCCCCCCCCCCTTTACTTCTTAGGAAAGCTCCGTGTGGGTAGATAAAGCGCGAGAACAGAACCACGACGAAGGGACAAGAAAGAGCGTTCCGTTCTCGCGCTATATCTACCGTCATGTCATACTAACCATCCCAAACAGCAACACCTACGTGTGGGGTCTTGAACGTAGGGCTTTCGCACAAAGAAAAAAAAACTTTCTACATTTCATCAGTGCCTTGGTGCTGTAACGCTGTCTACCTGAGAGATCTCGGGTAAATAAACTTTACTAATAATAATCAGGATTAACGTCCAAAAACCACCATATAATTATGAGACTTCGTTGAGGAGCGGGAAATTTCGACCACCTGGGATTCTTTAACGTGCACCCGAATCTGAGCACACAGGCTTGCAGCATTTTCCCCTCCATTGAAAATTCAGCCGCCGAAGGCCTGCGCGTCTGCAGCCGAATATCATAGTGTGTAATGTCGAGGAGTGCGGACGAACGCCGTCTGAAAAAGAAAAAAAAATTAAACAAAAGCCAGAAAGCCCAGAACACGGTACGTTTCGCAATCTGCTAGTCGCCTTGCGTCACCAGCGGTGAGCTTTGCGCAAGGCGGTGATGTTGGAGCTCGCCTTAATGCAAAATCGATTCCGATTTCGGCGGAGGAAACGCCTCAAAAATTTAGGTTGGTGGACAAGGAGCCTCGTTTACGTAGCTTGGATATTTTCTTTTTTTTACCTAATTCTCTTTATGTGCTTGTGGCATAAAAATACGTTCACTAGAAATGCACCTATTTGCATCCCTCTTATGTTTTCTCACTTGTAGTAAGAGCGCAGAGACTGCGGCATTTCATCAAGATTTCTGTGTTTTTTTCGTTCTAATTTCCCTATGACTCCCTTACATACGGCGTGCGCGTTCCTAACTTAATAATGACACGTTATGTTTCATGGCTGAAAACATGATGTAGGCTTATAATATGTTGTTTTCTCGGGAGTTTCCCGTATCGTTTATAAATCGGATAAACGTACGCGTCCTCAAAACGTTGCAGCTATGTATACTGGCGTCAGGTCTAAGGCAGCTAAGCTTCAAATTCGTGTTCCAATATTTGGCAGCAGCCGTAGCTAAGGCGTAAGTCATAACCTGCAATAATGTGCTCACGAAGTAGAAGTTCCGTCCTTGTTCATTATAGCATCGCCCTATACCATGAAGTATGCTCTTTTTGGCTTAGGGCTCAAATTGCAGTTGTTCTGGTGGTAATGCAAAGTCTACGTGCCCAGTCATTCGGAGCTGAGTCCATATGCAGAAAAAAACGTGTCATACTCAAAATATTGGTAAGTTATCGCAGCTAACGCTGCTATGAGATCACAACATGAGTATCATGCACCGTTTGTGTCCGCCGTTACCGCACGGTGTCCGTACCCACTAGCGCTCGAAATTAGAGACAAAACTAACCAAATATAAAGCACCAGGGACACAATGGAGTTCGAACACGCGTCTCCTTTGTGCCAGCCTTGCGTGCTACCACAGATCCACGGCAGTTTTTGGAACTCCGTTGCAAACTGGCTTTAGGCAGGTTTGATGTCGGGAAAGAAATCGCTTTAATATAAGTGATAAACATTTTAGAACAGCGAAGAAACAACCAGGCGTCACGCATTGCAAATTTCGTAACGAATAGGTTTTCCATTGCTCCCCCCCCCACCCCGATATTACAAGAGCTCCAGGCATCATCCTTTGTCATCGTAGGACTAAACGAGAGGTGGCACACGCACAGTTTCTTACGGCTTGCGCTTCGGGTCCACTTCTCACCTTTAACCATCTCGAGTTCATGGTATATACTAGTTCACTGTATTCATGGCACTGCGGCCGAGCGCTCGCTAAACCTTTCGAAAACCAAGGAGGTTACGCCTAGCGAGTATGACGTAGCAAACTTTTTCAGTCAGATAGTGCTCAATGTACATGCCAATGGCTGCTAATGGGAAATGAGAGGCGGAGAATTCGGCTTTTACTTTCTTACGGCTTGCGCTTCATATCTACTTCCCATTTTTAACCACCTCGAGTTCACTCATGGTATAACAAGTTCATTGTATTCGTGGCACTGCGGCTCAACGCTCGCTAAACCTTTCTCAAGCTAAGGAGGTTACACCCAGCGAGTATAACGTAGCAACCCTTTCTTGTCAGATAGTGCTCAATGTACATGCCAATGGCTGCTTATGGTGATCGCAGCCTGCGCGTAAACTAAAAGCCGAATGCTCCTGTTTCTCATTCCCCATTAGCAGCCATTGGCATGTACATTGAGCACCATCTTTTAGTGTCCAACAATGCACAGAAGAAATCTCCCACCGGCACCACCTTGGAGGTCAAAATGTTATACTTGTTACACACTACAACGGCTACGAGAGACGAACGGGGGCCGCTATAAAAAGCTTCCCCCCCAAATACCTTTCGACATTTCATCAGTGCCTTGGTGCTGTCACGCTGTCTACCTGACAGATCTCAGATAAATGATAAACTTTACAAATAATACTCAGGATTAACGTCTCAAAACCACCATATAATTATGAATTTCGATCACCTGGGATTCTTTGACGTGCACCCAAATCTGAGCACACAGGCTCGCAGCATTTTCGCCTCCATGGAAAATTCAGTCGCTTCTTTAGTTGACTTATATTGTTTGGCGTAGTGTCGAGCAATACAGACGAACGCCGTCTGAAAGAGGAAAAAATTTAAACAAAAGCCAAAAAGCTCAGAACACGGTACGTTTCACAATCTGCTAGTCGCCTTGCGTCAGCAGCGGTGAGCTTTGCGCAAGGCGGTGAGGTTGGAGCTCGCCTTAATGCAAAATCGATTCCGATTTCGGCGGAGAAAACGCCTCAAAAATTTAGGTTGGTGGACAAGGAACCTCGTTTACGCAGCTTGGATATTTTCTTTTTTTTTACCTAGTTCTCTTTATGTGCTTGTGGCAAAAAAAATACGTTTGCTATAAATGCACCTATTTGCATCCCTCTTATGTTTTCTCACTTGTAGTATGAGCGCAGAGAGTGCGGCATTCCATCAAGATGAATAAAAAGGGAATGTCTGTGTTTTCTTTGTTGTAATTTCCCTATGACTCTCTTACATACGGCGCCCGCGTTGCTAACATTATAATGACACGTTATGTTTCATGCCTGAAAACATTTTGTAGTCTTATAATATGTTGTTTTCTCGGGAGTTTCCCATATCTTCATAAATCGGATAAAAGTCCGTGCCCTCAAATCGTTTCAGCTATGTATTCTTGCAGTCAGGTCTAAGGTAGCTTAGTTTCATATTCGTGTTCCAATATTTGGCAGCAGCCGTAGCCAAGGCGTGAGTTATAACCCACAATACGGTGCTCACGAAGTAGACATTTTGTCCTTGTTTTTTATAGCATTGCCCTGTACCACAAAACATGCTTTTTTTGGCTTAGGCCTGGAATAGGAGTTTTTTCTGTTGGTAATGGAAAGTCTACGTGCCCAGTCAATCGAATCTAAGTCCATATGCAGAAAAAAATGTGTCATACTCAAAATATTGGTAAGTTATTGCAGCCAACGCTGCTATGAGATCACAACATGAATATCATGCAGCGTTGATGCCCGCCGTCACCGCCCGGTGTCCGTAACCACTAGCGCTCGAATAAGAGACGAAACTAAGTAAATATAAAGCACCAGGGGCGCAACGGCATTCGAACACTGGTCCCATTTTGCCAGCCTTGCGTGCTACCACAGATCCACGGCAGTGTTTGGAACTCCGTTGCAAACTGGCTTTAGGCAGGTTTGATGTCGGGAAAGAAATCGCTTTAATTTAAGTGATAAACACTTAAATTAAAAAGAACAGTGAAGAAACAAGCGGGCGTCACGCAATGCAAATATCGTAATGAGTGGGTTTTTGATTGTTCCTCCCCAGCCCCGTATTACAAGAGCTCCAGGCATCATTCTTTGTCATCGTTGCCCACAGCAGTGAAAAACCGCACAAAATTTCCTGCAAGTGCGTAGAGGGTACCACACATCAACGAAGAATGACGGAGGATTGCATAGTTATTGGGTGCCTACTGCGCAAGAAATATGATTAATAATGGCGTAGTGGGTAGCTTGCAAGTATGCTTATAGTAGTTACCCAATCGGTATTTAAACAAAGGCGCTGAAAAGCTGCCCTGCCAGCTTTCGCTGTGACTACGCTGCGCCTTCTGCGCAAGCCTGGCAGTTTTTAGTTTCAGCCAACCATGATGGTGTCAAGTTACAAAGAAAGCGCCCCACACAGGAAAACAAGTAAAAAAATTGAGCCACAGTAGATCAAAGGAACGAATAAAGAATATAATCCCTGTTGTTACCGTCTCGATAGACAGCTGCTTTCTTTATTTTTTTACTGTTCACGACTTAACTGAAATAGTGCCCCAAACTGGCCGACATATGGCAGATTTTTTTTTATGTTAGGTCATTTACACTTTTGTGAAACGACCTGTATCTCTTTAATTGTTCACAAATTTACCCTGACAGTGCCATCTCATGTTTCACGCTTTTTTTTTAATTTTTATTTTGGAGGAGCCTACTACACGACCGACTGCTAATAGAATAGATATACTAGATTTTTTTTAAATTTCCAGCCGAACCCAGATATTACAAAGGCGTCAGGGCCCGCGAATTACTTCAATATATTGGGAACTTCGCAAAGCCAAGAACGGACATATTTCTGTCCTTATAAATTTAAAAACTGTATCACAGAGACTTACAACAGCCTCACGTCAGCGTGTATGCATGAACTCCTACCGGAGTGCTTAAGAAGCACGTAGGTGCGAATTAAGCGCACGCTTTACCAGTCGCAGCCGCACCTGTGCTACTTTCGCCATCTGGCGGAAGTTTATTAAAGCCTAGAAAAAAATGCGAAGTCTGCCTAATTCGTGCTGTTTTGGTTTGTTGTTTCGGAAGAACCCAAAGAAAAATGCCTCTGTCGCGCCAATTGTCCCGCTCCTACGCTGGCAGCACACCGCTAGGCATTCTCACCCTATAAGGTTTACATGTACAAGTATAGGCATTTCAGCACAGTGGTTTCTCTACAGACGGGTAACTGTATTAAACCCACCTGATCGCACATTGTGGACAAAAGAGAACTTTCGCCGACTCTTTGTACTCTCTTGAGAACGAAAGTTGATGCTAGCGTTTCACGTTGTCACACGAAAACGGCAAGTGAGAAAATATCCATATTGCAAGATACAGAAATGGGCTTCTCGAGTAATAATTTGTAAATATGATTCCATTTTCAGTTAGGTTTATTGAAGAACACTCTGAGTAGTAGCAGGGACCGATAAAGTCGATGATTCGTTTCTCGCTTCACCAGCGTATGTGTATTTCACACGTGAAGCACGCCACCTGAGGAAAGAAAGGAGCAGATATAACATCACCTCGATACTGAAGTAGCGCACAGTGCGTGCCGAATATATATACACACTTTGTATACACAGTGTGTGTACCCGTGTGTATCGCTTGAGACGTACTTAGCGAAGTAAGATGCCCACATAGCGTTCCACATTTACGACTCAGTGATAATAAATGCTAAGTGATAATAAGTCATAATAAAAAAGTGAAATAAGGAAGGTATATAACAGCTGCATCTTTCCGGTACTCACCTACGGAGCAGAAATCTGGAAACACATAAAGAGGGTTCAGCTTAAATTGAGGACGACAGCAGCGAGCAATTGAAAAGAAAAAGCGTATAAAGCACTCGTGCGACCAAAATTGGAGTATGCCGACATTATTTGGAGCCCTTGGCAACAATATTTGATTAAGAAAATAGAAAGGGTCCAAAATTTAGCTCTGCGCTTTATATATTCCGCTTACTCCCAACAACATAGTGTAACTAATCTACGTAATAGGGCAAGCCTACAAACAGCGCAGGATAATATCCAGATTAAAGTTAGTCTACCAACTTGATCACGGGGACTTTAAATTATCACGGGAACGATACCTTCAGCAGCCTTCTAAACTTTCAGCTAGGACAAATCACAACAAAACGTTTAGGCAGCCATCCAGCGACATTAAAGCCCACAAGTTCGCTCTCTTTCCTCGCGCAATTTTTCATTGGAACGCATTACCTGCGGAAGTAGTGAATGCTGCCTCGACGGCTTCATTCACTCAACAGATAGAAAAGATTAATTTCACCATGTAACTGATGTATGCTGAAAATAGTTTCATTTGAGTGCAATTCATCCGGCTACAAATGTTGAAAATATTCTTAGTTGAGCGCAGTTCTGTTGAACAGCGAGAAAATATATTTGACTTTTCTGTACTTGATAGTTATGTATTCTTTCATTTATGCCCTGTACTCCAGTGTTTTACTAGTTATTGCTTGAATGTATTGTTTGTATCCCACTCCTGCATGGGCCCCGGTAGGGCCTGCAGTATCTGTAAATAAATAAATAAATAAATAAATGTCTGTCCGTCCGTCTGTTTGTTATAGAGTTACTGTATATGCTACCTTTAGGTAGCAAAGTCGCGCCACTGTTTTCCGGGCGCCACTCGCTCCGCCTACAAGAGTTCAGCGCCCCTATTCGCCGAGCGCCATCACGTGGTCATAGGTGGTTCATTTGCACTGCGGAGAAGCCAACGGGAAGATTCCGGGCAGATCAAACAGGGTTGACAACGGCTGTTGTCATTCTCGCCACGCTTCTTCGGTAATGTAGCCATGCTGCCTGTTGGTCACGAGAAATGTGGCAGCAAATGCATTCTGTGTTGAATTGTACTACGTAGAGCCCACGCGATCAGACGCTGCAGTGCTCAGTCGGAAGGAATAAACGCTTGGCCATTGTCGTCGCCAGGATTTTTACTTGGGGGTGCAAATCATTGTTGCATTGCGGCTCAGGGAGAGCGAGAGCACTGGTCTAGCTTGGGTGAAGGCAAGTGCTGTTGTGGCTTGAGGCGGGCTGCCCACTTCTCTGCTGACGCACATGCGCTCGGCTTTTTTTCTAATCTGTGCACCGCACTGCAAACCTTGCTCTATTTGTATTAACCACAGATGCAGTAGTGAATACGTTATACATGCAGAGTAGGGCAGCGTGTGTCAGCTGCATACGTCCAAGTTAGTCTCGCGGTTAAAACGCTAAAGATAAAGGGAGAATTTAAATTAGAACTATTTGAATCGGCAAGGTGTTGCTGCTAGTGCGTGAATAGAATGCAGCTTTGAAACCTTAAGCGAAAAGAATGTTGGACCTGACAGGGTTTTTGAACTACGATTCACATCAATTGTCGTGAGCCGCGATTGTAATACGAGCGTAATACGAGATGCGCGCTTAACGCGGGCGTCGTACGCCCACTCTCGATCGCTATCCAGCTCTATTCAGTTGAAGACTACAAAGCTTTAGCCGGTTAACTCACACAGGCAACGAATGACCCCAAGGCGATGAAAATATTCCATTCCTGGCTCGATAGCGATAAAGACTGAAAATTAATTTTATATATGTGAATAGGAAACACAGTGCAAAAGAAGCCGAAGCTAATCTGTGGCCTACTAAAAATATAATTATGTACCGCTGGTTAAATGAGCTGACGCACGTTATTTCATTATTACTTACCGAAATAGTAAACACAAAATCAAGGCTTCAAGGCGTGACCAGAGCAACTGAGTTTGTCTCGTACTTTCATAAAAAACGGAAAGAAAAGCAAGCAAAAAATAAAGCAACGCTACAAGCGCGAGCGCTGCTCCTGCACGGGTGGTGAGTGGCTTTCCCGCAAGACATTTGGACTCATGATGGCGTACCTTGGCGCAACTCTGCTACGTAAAGGTAGAATATACAGTACCTTTAGTCTGTCACTCACACTAGCGCCACCTGCTGAGAAGGTCATACAACTAGGTGGTTACGAACCAGTCGCAGACATGCATGGACAAACTCACGGCCTTAGGAGCTTCGCCCCTCAAAGTGGGTTACGATTTAGAGTACTTGGTACTCTACTGTGGGAGAGCTTAGAGCCGCCCCATGGGCATCACACTTGATGAAGCTGTCCCGACAAATATATTGGAGCTCTTAAAGAGCCTCCTAATTACGGGTACAACGGCTACGATCAAAGGAGAGTTCCACAGTTAATATTATGAAGCAATAAATTATGGTCGTTTGTCATGTCATAACCAAAATAATGAGTCCAATCTACAGTCCTGCTTACTGATCCAAGACACTGCTGTCCTTGTGGTCTATAGAAGGTTCTAAGGGAAGCGTAGATAAAACAACCGTAAGGACATTGCCAAAGAAGCGTTTCTTTTTATGTAACACATTGAAGCCTTCTTGTATATGAAGAAAAATAACACTAGTGAGAAAGGTTATATCTCCCCTTCTGGGGCACTCGCAAACAAACGCCTTTTCGTAAACTAAGGCTCGTAGATGCGTGAGTAGCGAGAGCTGCATTGCATGCTCAATTGAGGCGTGATGTAGAAAGCTGTAAGATCTCGAATGCCATTTTTCGACTGATGTTTTAGGGCGTCGAAGATAGTTTATAGACAAGAAACTATTTGTTGAAAATTGTTATTTTCAATAACCTCGATTCGCACAATGTGGCAGAACTTTCAGAATTTTATTATCTGGTGGCCAAATCGCCCAAAGCTGCCTAAATAAAAATTGTATTAAGGCAGGAAAGCAGTAATGACCGAACCCTCCATAGAGCCAACAACCCCGTAGTCTGCATAACGTACCTGGGCGTTTTTAACTCTTTCGTTACCACACCTATTCAAAACGATCACTGGTGATTCACGCTTTGTATAGTCAATTTTGGCATGTCCACTTTGCTTCTCCTGCACCCAGCACTTTCTAGTAGTTAGTTCAGCCACTCAATGCTCGGAATCTATACGAATTTGCCTATTTTGGCAATATGGTGATTACAGACACGCGTTTGCGTCATTCAACGGGGATCTGTTTTTGAGAATATGGACCTAGCTGGTGAACTCAGAGAGGTTGAAAAAAATTGCTGGAATGGTAATTATTGCTCACGAGTGAAGCCGCATCCACAGTAACATGGCGGCCAGGAGCATGATGAACTGTTGGCGTTCGGCGATTGAGAAGAGGCATTTTCCTCGCACGCCCAACGAGTTTGAAGTGGCAACTTTTTCGGGGCAGATAGTTCTCAAAGTGCGTTCTTGTGTTTCTAGTAATCTATTGTAACGCTCCAAATCAGGGCATACTTATTAGAGATTGAGTCACGAATATTCGTCTCTGTTGGTTATTTCATTGGAAACAACTATTCGTAAATATAATAAAGAATTTTTAGACTAACAGATCACAGCCACTTGATCTACATGTAAGTGGACAGCACCACAAAATAGCAAGTTTCTGAGATCATTGGAGGGCGAAACCTGGCTTCACCATGGCCGGCAAAGCATTCTGGGAGATTTCACATCAGCCATTTTGCAGGGGCAAAGCTCTTTATGTCATGGGTTGTGCGTCCGCGATGTATGTAGTAGTTGTAGTCGTCGTAGTAGTAGGTAGCCACCGGTCGTTTAGTCCTTGAAACGTCCGCTGGGTGGTGGTGCTTCTATATGATGAATATATGATGAAAAGATGCGAGGGGGTTGTACTTGGAGTTTTTTATTGATATGATATATAAGGAGATGTTGGCGCACCATTATGGCGCCAGCTACTCCTTAGCCGTTGATTGAAACTTCAACACGTATCTTGAAGCAAAACATACAAAGCAGTGCATGGAAAATAGAAAACTCGGACACAGATATGCAAAGACACACTTATACGCACATATCACAACATAATGGTAAGGAAATGTTCGAAAGTCAATGAATGAAGTCTCTGATGATGTCCCTCGTTAATATTTGGTCCACCAGCACAAAACAGCAGAGCACACATCTGGTCCTTATAAAGATGCATTCGCTCGTGTGTACATAATAGTCGACACACCATTCATTTCACAACACACACATGATGGGTGTCACATGATACTGTACATAATAAGTACATGTGTTACGAATGAAAGTTCGTTATTTCTTAATACTTGTCAGCAATCCCTCTGTCTTGTCAAAAACGTGTTAATGCTTTCAAAGCGTGTGACTGTAAAACTCCAGTAGGCCAAGGGCACAGAGGTTTCTTCATGTTAAACGCTCTGCGGTGTTATGCCAACAGTTCGGACTTAGAACGGCGTCTCGGCGTGTCATGATGTGGACAGTCTATGAGAAGGTGACATACGTCTTCATCTACAAATCCACATTCACATTCGGGAGTTTCAGCTCTGCCGATTCTGTGCAAAAAATGTTTTGTGTATGCGGTGCCTAGCCTCAATCAGGGAATTAGAGTTTCCATACATCTATCGAATGCCAGCGTAATTTTGAACTCAATAAATGGATCGATGTGATATAAATCGCAGCTCTTTGTAGTTTGGTCAAACCAAGCAGTTTTGCTCACTCTGAAAGTTGTATTCTTCATAACACTACGCATTTCATTTTTCGAAATTGGTAAAGAAACAATAATGTCTTTACGATGCGCTTGTCGTGCTGCTTCATCGGCAGCTGTGTTTCCAGGAATGTTGAAATGGCCAGGTATCCACTGGAATTTGATCTCATGTTGCGCCTTCTTTGCTTTGATGAGCTCTTTTAGCGTTTCATATGTTATACCACGGCCGGACTCGACGCTCCTTCCGCACGCTCCTTAGGGGAGCGCCGGAGAAGGAGTCCAGTCCGGCCGTGGTTATACTTGGAGTGTTCACTAGATGTACGCACGGACGGGCGGACTCATGGACAGACGAACGAACGCATGAACGGGTGCATGGACGGATGGACAGACGCACGCACAAATGGACGCACAGTCGCACGGACGGGCGCACGGGTGGACGGGCAGACGGCTGTTGCATGGACAGAAGGTGGACGCACGGATGGACGGAGGCGTGGACTGATTGACAAACGCTTCGTCCCACTTATCACCATTCAGTTCGTGGATATGCAGTGATTTTTAGGGGCGAAGCTCCTTATAGCAGCACCCGTTTGTCCCTTGTAGTCGTAGTAGTAGTCGTAGTGTGTAACCAGTCTTACATTTTGACCTCCAAGGTGGTGCCGGTGAGAGATTTCTTCTGTGCGTTGTTAAACAATAAACCATTCGCAGCGTGCGCGTTTACTAAAAGACGAATTCTCCTGTCTCTCGTTCCCCCTTAGTAGCCATTGGCATGTACATTGAGCCCTATCTGACAAAAAAGGGTTGCTAAGTTATACTCGCTGGGCATAACCTCCTTGGTTTTAGAAAGGTTTAGCGAGTGTTGGGTCGCAGTGCCATGAATACAGCGAACTAGTATATACCATAAACTCGAGGTGGTTAAAGGTGGGAAGTAGACACGAAGCGCAAGCCGTAAGAAAGTCGGCGTGTGCCACCTCTCGTTTAGTTCCTATAATGTCCGCTGGATGGCAGTGCATATGCGGAATATATGATGGAAAGATGCGAGATGGTGGTACTTGGAGTGTTGAATAGATGGACGAACTGACACACAGACAGATGCATGGACGAACTCATGGATGGCTGCACCGACAGATGGACGCATGGACAGACGCATGAACGGACGCAGGGGCGGATGCATGGATGAACGCAGGAACGGACGCACAAATGAAATAGCGCACGCGCGAACAGACGCACGCACGGACGGGTGAATGCATGCACGGTCGGTCACACAGACGGACGCATGGACGAACGGGAGCAAGATTGAATGAAAGGACGGATGCTTCGCCCCACTCTCCATCATTCGCTCCGTGAATATGCTGCCATTTTTTTTTCACCTCCTTGGGCAAACTTAACAGCAGCGCGTGCCCCTCGTGGTTATGCTAGAGTAGCATCAAAGCGGTGTAATCAAAATAATTTTCACAAGTCAAAAATCATATTAAGGTGTCAGCTTCGCAATCTCACAGTGTTGAGCAGTAATAATTGCCAGTGAGTGAGTGAAACAATTCTATTGTCTATCCGGCATGAAGAAAAAAGGTAGGGAAATTGTCAGAAATTTATGCCAACCGTTCAATAGAGAGCGGTTTCTAGAAGCAGTGAAAATATATTCTACAAAAAAAAATTCGAAGGTCCGCCTCAAGTGGAAAGTTTAGATGTGGCCTTCTCTGACAGCTGCTAGCATATTTTATTTCCGTTGTATCGTTATATCAGATGCAGGGCTGAATCTGGTTTCACTAGTCGGTTCTATGGCGTTTCCGTCATGTGCGTATGGTTGCGCGCCTGCGCTGAAAAAAAAAAAAACGCGCCACTTGAAACTGTCTTGCGACTGCACCTGAAGGGAATCAGGACAAACGTAGAGTCCAATGATGACAGCACCTGAGCCTCAAGCTTTACGTTGACCACGCTTTGCGTCAGCCTCAGGCATCCGCATCCATCCTTAGGTTTGTTTTGCTTAGGGCCTTAACTTGTCTCCTCCACCGCAAATGCGCAACTGCGGGCCTTTGTGCACAATTTTGTAACTACTTTTGTTACGTGCGAGGTCCCCACGTCGCTGGAGTGCGGTGTGCTGGCGCCAGCTGTGGAGCTACTCCTTACGAGAAGAAGGCCACCGAGCACATCTTGGCCCAGACTACGGAGCCGCGCAAAACGTGTTGTAACTGCGCGTGCTTTGTTCCTTTTTTGTAACGATGCGCAAAAAAAAGCAAAAAAAATATGCTTGGATGCATCTATTGGAACACTAACCTGTGCGGAGTGAGGTGGCTTATGGAAAAAGATGGTACTAGAAGAAATGGCAAAGTTCATTGGTCATCAGATTTATACAGAGTTTATTCACATGACGGGGATCCATCTATGGTCTGCATGCCATCATCGCAAGAAAACAAAAATTTACTAAAAAATGTACGAATTCACTAATGTCTCGCGAAAAACTAATAAATGCTTCACCGCATGACGCATCCAATAAAGCAGCACCGCTGTTCTGGTTTTCTTTGTCAATGTGAATAGAAACATTTTGTAATAAGGTTATTATTTTGAATACTGCTCCTGTGTCATCTATCGTCAGTCATTAGTTCGATTGTAAAAATTCTTATACAATGATACAGACTTTAAAAAATGCTGCTCTAGGCAGCTTAAGAAGCTTTTGGCCCCCGTTCTTTATGATGGCAGCAGGTGGCGGAAGTAGAAAAACAAGTACTTGGGTTAATATTCAGTATGTCATCAACAATGTTTAAAAATACACAATACAAAAAAATAAAGATACAATATAATATGTAGTACATGAATTTACATGGATGTAAGTGTATATATAAATGTCTTTAAAGCTGATATTCTAAATTTTCTTTGCTCTGAATATTTTGATTATATAGTGTTTTTATTGCGCAGTTTTCCAGCTGGCTACATAAAATTTCATACTTGTCACATTTTTCTTCATTTGAAAAATATTTTTGTTGCTTCACAACTTATATTTTTTGAAAAGAGAATTTCATTATGCGAACATTGATATGCTGCAGTGTGTGCTGGAGTACTTTTGAAACTGGCAAAAGCTGTTTTCCCGAGACACGTGAGAAATAACAATTTTCGTGCGGTAACGAAAGAGGTAATGCTCTTCGCTCCTTATGAGCGCACAGTGTCCGTAAACCGCCATACGGCACGTACAGCAAATGTTCCGTAGGTGCATGTGAACAAACCGGAAATTATTTGAACAACAAAAAAGGTTATACAAAGGCTCTTGACTGGAACAAACATAAAATGCCTCAACACCGTATAAACACTGACATTTACACACACAGATGGACGCATGGACGAACGGAAGCAAGATTAATGGACGGACGGATGCTTCGCCCCACTCTCCATCATTCGCTCCGTGGATATGCTGGCAACTTTTTTAACCTCTTCGGGCAAACTTTACAGCAGCGCGTGCCCCTCGTGGTTATGCTACAGTAGCATCAAAGCGGTGTAATCAAAAGAATTTTTACAAGTCAAAAATCATATTAAGGTGTCAGCTTCGCAATCTCACAGTGTTGAGCAGTAATAATTGCCAGTGAGTAAGTGAAACAATTCTATTGTCTATCCGGCATAAAGGGGAAAAAGGTAGGTAAATTGTCAGAAATTCAAGCCAACCGTTCAATAGAGAGCGGTTTCTAGAAGCAGCGAAAAGATATTCTACAAAAAATATTTTCGAAGGTCCGCCTTATGTGGAAAGTTTAGATGTGGCCTTCTCAGGCAGCTGCTAGCATATTTTATTTCCCTTGTATCGTTATATCAGATGCAGGGCCGAATCTGGTTTCACTAGTCGCTCCTATGGCGTTTCCGTCATGTGCGTATGGTTGCGCGCTTGCGCTGAAAAAAAAAAAAACGCGCCACTTGAAAGTGTCTTGCGACCGCACCTGAAGGGAATTAGGACAAATGTACAGTCTAATGATAACAGCACCTGAGCCTCAAGCTTTAGGTTGACCACGCTTTGCGTCAGCCCCAGACATCCGCATCCATCCTTAGGTTTGTTTTGCTTAGGGCCTTAAGTTGTCTCCTCCACCGCAAATGCGCAACTGCGAGCCTTTGTGCACAATTTTGTAACTACTTTCGTTACGTGCGAGGTCCCCACGTCGCTGGAGTGTGGTGTGCTGGCACCAGCTGTGAGGCTACTCCTTACGAGAAGAAGGCCACCGAGCATATCTTGGCCCGGACTACGGAGCAGCGCAAAACGTGTTGTAACTGCGCCTGCTTTGTTGCTTTTTTGTAACGATGCGCAAAAGAAAGCAAAGAAATATGCTTGGATGCATCCATTGGAACACTAACCTGTGCGGAGTGAGGTGGCTTATGGAAAGAGATGGCACTAGAAGAAATGGCAAAGTTCATTGGTCATCAGATTTATAGAGAGATTATTCACATGACGGGAATCCATCTATAGTCTGCATGCTATCATCGCAAGAAAACAAAAATTTACTGAAAAGAGTGTACGAATTCACTTATGTCTCGCGAAAAACCAATAAATGCTTCACCGCATGACGCATCCAATAAAGCAGCACCGCTGTTCTGGTTTTCTTTGTCAATGCGAATAGAAACATTTTGCACTAAGGTTAATATCTTGAATACTGCTCCTGTGTAATTTATCTTCATTCATTAGTTCGAATGTAAAAATTCTTATAAAATGATACAGACTTTAAAAAATGCTGCTCTAGGCAGCTTAAGGAGCTTTTGGCCCCCGTTCTTTATGATGGTAGCAGGTGGCGGAAGTAGAAAAAGACGTACTTGGGTTAATATTCAGTATGACTTCAACAATGTTTAAAAATACACGATACAAACAAAAGAAATAAAAATACAATATAATATGTAGTACATGAATTTACATGGATGTAAGTGTATATATAAATGTTTTTAAAGCTGATATTCTAAATTTTCTTTGCTCTGAATATTTTGAATACATAGTTTTGAATACATATTTTGAATACATACATAGTTTTCCAGCTGGCTACATAAAATTTCCCACTTGTCACATTTTTCTTTATTTGAAAAATATTTTTGTTGCTTTAGAACTTATAATTTTTAGAGAGAGAATTTTATTATGCAAAAATTGGTATGCTGCAGTGTGTGCTGGAGTACTTTTGAGACTGGCAAAAGCTGTTTTCCCAAGACACGTGAAAAATAACAATTTTCGTGCGGTAACGAAAGAGTTAATGCTCTTCGCTCCTTGTGAGCGCACAGTGTCCGTAAACCGCCATACGGCACCTACAGCAAATGTTCCGCAGGTGCATGTGAACAAACCGGAAATTATTTGAACAACAAAAAAGGTTATACAAATGCTCTTGACTAGAACAAACATAAAATGCCACAACACCATATAAACACTGACATTTACACACACATTAGTCAAAGCGCTTGACGAAAAGAAAAGTTAACAAGTACACAATACAAGACTCTTAACCAGAACAAAATACAGGCCACGATTCATAATAAGATACCCACTGCTTTGCGCCGTCATCAGCATTAACTTTGTGGATGTGTGTAGATTTTTTCAAATATCCTAGAGATTTACGCGTTTGTTTTTCTTGAAGGGACGGCTTTCAGCTTTCCCGTGGCATAGTATCAAGTACTGCAAATCATTCACCACTTTTTCTAAAGAGACATCCTGATTTTGGTTAGTTGGGGAATCCTGCATTTGCTTTGTCCATGTTGTCTGCTCGCTTCTAACGTCTCTCTATTACTGTTAATATTTGTTTGTGCGCAATCTGCAGGCGGCGCTCGTCTCACGCGTGGATTACGTTTCTCATGCTGACCAATGAAGTTCTATATTTTAAGTAACGTACTTTCTTTACCTTTCTCTCTGAGTTGGTCTAAACTTATTTCCCGCAGCCCTCTGAAATCTCCACTCCACATCGTGCGTGCTCAGACTGTGACGCAAGATATCGCAGCGCCACTATTTTATGTATGCGGGGTCACAAGGTATTCGACGATCTGAAAGTAAGTTAGGCGAGGCGTTCACCTGGCCTTCGGCTGGCAAGAGCTGTATGGCCGGTCTCTAGCCTTAGATTTGCATGTCAATGAAGCTGACCCACGCCTGCCTTGAATGCTCATTGTCCTGGCTTCACCTCACTGCACTTCACTTCAGCAAGTGCCTTCTCAGTGGACGCTTAAGTGCACGCTGTATACGAGCGACAATATCTGCAGTGATAAGGCGTTCTGTGTGTTAGTTGGAAGAAAAAACAGCGTGAATTGAATGTTTACCAGAGGTATGGGACCACGGTGTTGCTTTGTTTACATGTAATCTGGTTTGTTATGTTTTAGCTAACTTGCTGTGACGAAGTTAATTTTTATAGCACTTTAACCACTTCAATTCTATAGGTTTTGCCGCAATAACGAAGGTGGTACTCAAAATAAAAAAGTTGCACAAGCTAAAAAAAGGCACACTTAGCCAACTGTAACGAGCTAGAAATACAACATGATAATGTGCAATTCGCATGTAGGATTTCCTATTTGCAGTAGGACGCTCACCCGAACGCATTGCTGGTTCTGCCCACTTTTCACGGACTGACACCTAATTCCGTTGATAGGAAGCCATAGCTGTTCACCACAAGTGATTATCTAACCCACTTTTTGGTATAGCCTTCAGGAAGACATGTCCGCTTCTCGAAATGGCGACACGGTACAAATACTGTTAACGGATTTCTCATTGCAAGCTTCCATCTTTCCTTTCCTACTGTTATGTGTTTTTTTGTTTTTTAAGAACAGGTTCGCTTTTTGCTGAATTTTTTTCAGGTCATGGTGCAAGTATTATCTATAATATGAGAGGGTGTCTGTACAAACTCGGTAGTTCCCTCTATAAGCGTTTACTTTTGTTTGCGTACTTGACGCATTTGAAAAGAATAGGTTCGCATGCTCATCTTCATCACCACACTAGCATTCCGGCGAGTGGAATGGCCGTGTCTTGTTCAGGAAACTGTTTCCGTGTGCTAGGTCCCCAACCATGATTGTGAAGTAGCGTCTCTAGGGCTTGTGAGAGATTTAGCCCTAATCAGAAGGTTCTTTGTTGGTCGACTTCATGAAGTAACGATTGATCCCATTCAGCGATGTAAAACTGAGCTCTCTCTAGAACAACGGTGACCTCCTCGTATTGCAAAAGATATTTTTTCCATACATCACATCATCCAACTCTCCGTGGCGCACACTCGTAAACAGACCAAGACTGGAATAGCGCGGTTAACGGAATGTCAATCCTTTAGGAATGACCTCGACGTTGAAACCACCATAATCGACATTGAAGACTGGTTTAGGAATGTGCTCAAAATAGCCGAACGCTACACTAAGGACATACAGCTTGACGTCGATACACCCGCCGTCGACGCGCATCTCCTCCACCTTTGTGAGGCTAGAAGAGGACTTCTAAAACGGTGGAAGCGGCGAAAACTAAACACAAAGTTACGGAAACGCATTTCTCTCCTCAACGAGCAAGCTCAAGATTATGTGAACCGATTGGCCAGGCAGAACTGGCACGCTTTCTGTGACAAGCTGCTGGGGACTCTGAGCACCAAGAAAACCTGGCATCTGCTACGCACACTTCTAGCCACGCAACCCTCCAAAGCAGCACAGAAGCAGCACCTTCAGAGGCTTATTCGAAACTACGCCGGTACAGAAGAACACCTCCTAGAAGAATTACAAAAGAAGCTCTGTGGCGATGCACCCGCTAGGACTTCAATTCACACCAAAGAATACGCTGGCACACCAAACACTGAACTCGACCGACCCTTCAGCCTGGCTCAACTGCACACAGCCCTAACGAAGTTGACAAGAAATACCAGCCCCGGAATAGACAAGATTGTCAACAAGCACTTACGCAACCTACCGCACCAGGCCACCACGGCTCTTCTCCGTTATTGCTACGACTGCTGGGATAAAGGAGAGCTACCTGCGCTATGGAAGCACTCGGAAATCACCATGATCCCTAAGCCTAACATACCAGTCGGCATCGAGAACCTACGCCCGATTTCTCTCACCTCGTGCGTGGGAAAGCTGTTCGAACACATGGTGCACGACCGCTTAACCCAGTACCTGGAAGATAGTGGACACCTACCGGACACCATGTTTGGCTTCAGGCAGCATCTTTCGACGCACGACGTGCTCTTACTACTCAAAGAAGATCTCCTTGATCACCTCACCCATCGAAGTAAGTACTCCATACTCGGAGTTGACGTCAAGGCGGCCTTCGATAACGTCAGCCACGACGCGATCCTCAACAACCTCGAAGGCGTTGGCTGCGGCATTAGAACCTAAACGTATGTCAGAAACTTCCTGACAGACCGTACAGCAACTGTGGGCATATGCAACATCCACAGCAAAAGCTTCCAACAACCGAAAAAAGAAACGCCGCAGGGTTCGGTCATCTCGCCGTTACTTTTCAATGTGGCTATGATCAATCTGCCAAACATTCTCAACAAAATACCTGATTTACGGCACGCGATCTATGCTGATGACATCACGCTCTGGACCAGCGCTTCGAACACTGGGAGACAAGAGACCTTCCTACAAACCGCCGTGGATGCCATCGAACGGTATCTCAGAGACTGCGGTCTCTGCTGTGCCCCCGAGAAATCCGAGCACCTCGTCCTCAAAGCGAGAACAAGAGGCAGACCCCCTCTATACGACGAGCCCAACCCTAGCGTAACGCTGAAAGCGACCTTAATTCCAAAAGTCGAGACCCTGTGAGTGCTTGGAGTTCACATCTACAAGGATGGATCGGGAGCTGCCACCATACCGAGACTCCAACGGACACTATCACAACTCACGCACCTCGTCAAGAGGATCGCGAATCAACGAAACGGACTCAAAAAGCACGACACGCTACGTATAATGCGAGCTCTGTTCACCAGCCGCATTACGTACGGCACGCCGTACCTAAATATGAAAACCGCTGAAATTGAAAAACTTAATATCATGATAAGAAAGGCCACTAAAGTAGCCCTGGGACTTCCGCCAACGGCCTCTACCACACGTCTCCTAAAGATGGGCGTCCACAACACGTGGCAAGAGCTCATTGAAGCGCATAGGAATAGTCAGCTGGAGAGGCTCAAGCTGACGGCCACGGGGAGGTCGGTGCTCCGGTACCTCAACTACAGCGACACGTTCATCGCCGATGCAGACCGGAAAAAGCGCATCCCGCTGTACATTAGAGAGCCGCTGTCCATCGCACCTATTCCACGCAACATGCATCCTACTTTCCACAAAAGTAGACGCAAGGCTAGAGCTAACGATATTCGACGAAAGTTCAAGCAAGACCCGGACGCCCGCTACACTGACGCAGCCAAGTATCCGCATAGAAACGAGTACGCTGTCAGCGTCGTCGATTCTCAAGGCCGAAAATTAGCGTCAGCCACGGTCAACTCCTGTTTACGAATTTCTCATCGCAAGCTTCCATTTTCCTCTTTCTATTGTTATGTGTTTTTTGTTTCTTTAGGAACAGGTTCGCTTTTTGCTGAAAATTTTTTTCAGGTCATGGTGCAAGCATTATCTGTAATATGAGAGGGCGCATGTACAAACTCGCCCCGCCGCGGTGGTCTAGTGGCTAAGGTACTCGGCTGCTGACCCGCAGGTCGCGGGTTCGAATCCCGGCTGCGGCGGCTGCATTTCCGATGGAGGCGGAAATGTTGTAGGCCCGTGTGCTCAGATTTGGGTGCACGTTAAAGAACCCCAGGTGGTCTAAATTTCCGGAGCCCTCCACTACGGCGTCTCTCATAATCATATAGTGGTTTTGGGACGTTAAACCCCACATATCAATCAATCAATCAATCAGCATGTACAAACTCGGTCGTTTTCTCTCTAAACGTTTACTTTTGTTTGAGTACTTGACGCATTTGAAAAGAATAGGTTCGCATGCTCGTTTTCATCACCACACTAGCATTCCGGCGAGTGGAATGGCCGTGTCTTGTTCAGAAAACTGTTTCTGTGTGCTAGATTCCCAACCATGATTGTGAAGTAGCGTCTCTAGGGCTTGTGAGAGATTTAGCCCTAATCAGAAGGTTCTTTGTCAGTCGACTTCTTGAAATAACGATTGATTCCATTCAGTGATGTGAAAATGAGCTCTCTCTAGAACAATGGTGACCTCCTTGTATTGCAAAAGATATTTTTTTCCATACATACAGTGTCACTCATGAGCTTAGTATTACCGGGTTGTCATAAAGACTATAGAAAATCTATTGCATTCCTAGATATTACGAAGGAAGATATTACAACAGAAAAAAACTGCCGAAAAATCTGCAGAAGTCTGGCTGCGATATAAATTTTCAATTTCTTGACTGCATTCAAACTGCCTATGTCATGATTCGTCAGAATAAAGCTGCCTGAGGAATAAACTGCAGGGTAGTCTTACCTACTCTTTTCTGAAAAAGTACCTGCAGCTTGCTGTGAAACGCCTGTTATTCAACTCCTACTAGGATATCAGTGGAGAAACGGTTGTCTGCTTCGGATGGGCAAGTATCTGTACCGATATATTTATACTCAACAATATTAGCCCTACCAAAATGTCCACATTGCGAGTATAAGGCTGCATTGTACCGCATTACGTGGGGATCTCTGCGTAAGCTGGGAGTAATGATTCACAAAAGGCTCGTTCCGGAACATTTGTAGGCTGCTTTGAACAGCTCACTTTTAGAACGAAAGTATGCATGTTTTTTTTTTCTCCATGATCTGAATCTGGGCTTGAACCAGGAAGCCCCAAATGACCCATGTCCTTTCAAGCGAGAAAGAAGACCTTTTGGAACAAAAATAAAACACAATTTTCTGTTTTTTTTTCGGCATGAAGACATACAATTGCGGCTTTTCGTCATACTGAGTAGGAAATCTCACAACGCAATGCGGCGCGAGAGAAGACAAAGTTAGGTCGACCTGCATTGACGCTGGTTTTGTAAGAGGTATGCTTACATACTGTTATCTTTCTTTCTTTCCGCCTCTCTTACTGCCTGGAACGTCGCTAGAAAGATAAAAGTGTAGGCTTGTGCAACTTGGCACGTCTATTTCTTTCAGTGTTGTGTATATTAGACAAATTTTGCTTTACTTACACAAGTTTGCTTTTAATAGGTATACAAGATATCGCGAAAAAGTCTATTGAAATCTCATGAACTACTACTACGCATTAACACGACAGGAAACTGAACACCAACACCAAGGAGGAGGAAAAAAAATAAGTGGAAAAATAGGGAGGTTAGCCAGTTCTTAGACCAGCTAAAAACCCTGTGCTGGGCAAAGGGGTAAGGGGAATAAGAGATGATGGAAAAGAGGTGTTATGAAGACAGACAGAAAAGGCAATAGATAACGAAATAGTACAAGCAAAATGAAAGATAATACGACACTATAGTCTGTATCTGATGCCAGTTGTCCACGTAAAATTGTAATAAAGCTTTCAAACCTTTCTGGGCTTAGGATAGATTCGACCAATAACCCAGAATTATGTATTTTCATAAAGACCGATCATTTAGTTTATTTAAAGCTTCAGTAGGTTCTTTTCTGGGCGCGTTGAAATGGTACAGTCGCACAGAAGATGGGTGATTGTTTCTTAGCAGCTGCAGTAATTGCTTGTACATGTGTTGGCCATTGCAATAAAACAGGGCTATTTGTTCTTTAAGGACACGCCAAGTAACACGTAAGTGATACAAAAAGTCTCTTCAGCTCGAGATATTCCTGAGAAAAAAGAACACTAAGGATTACTGAAATTGCTATGGTTTGTCGGGAAGGCCAACATTTCAAGCTTGAAGGAGTCTATTGCGTGTCCCGTGTTTATTAAATTAAAAATAGGTGTCGTGCAGACTAAAGCAAAAATACTTTGTTGACTAAAAGAAAAATACCTCATCTGTGTGAGAATTGTGATTAATCATAAACATTCATGAAAAATTTTTAATGAATTTAAAGTACCATTTTTATTGCCTAATTTTACAGTGATTTTGAAGTCATTATACACTTTCCTGTCTATGGTGAAATTGTGAATAATCATAAACATTCATTAAAATTTTTTAATGAAAATGAAGCACCATTTTTAATGCCTAATTTTACAGTGATTTTGAAGTCAATATACACTTTCCTGTCTATGTTATAACAGCGGAGCTGTTATTGATCGAGCTTTTCATGTCCGCTGTCCCTCGTAGGTTGTAGTTAATAGTTGGATTTTCCCACAAAAAGTGTGTAGTCTTAATCTTACTATAGATATGTGCCGCTCCTCCAACCATTCGCACTACTCCCATGACTCACCACTACGCCCACTACTGCTCTCGCCCCTTCACTCAACGTACTTCATTCAATCTACTTTATTTATTTCGCTTCATTCATCCCAATTCATTTGACCCAGTTCATTCCACTTCACTCAAACCAAGTGCAAGTCACAAGCCTCTCTGTTTCACCTGTGTCCACCAAGCGGCGCTTGCTGAAGTTTTTCGATAAGCTAATTGGACCAAGATTCAAAAGGAAGCTCATAATATTATTCCGATCACGGTTGCAGTATGAGTAAAACCTTATGCCAGTTTAATTTGAACTGTTCATCACACTGACCATAGGAGAGCCCAGGAGGAGGGAGGATAAATAATTTTTATTATAAGAAACCAACAGGTTTAAGTGGCCGGGCCTAAGCCTCCCATGAGGGGATGTCAAAGGCTTGCCTCGACGCCGCCTCACGGGCTTGCTGGGTCACCCAGGTTTGGTCGTAAAGAACGGGGCTCCGCAGAGCCTCATGGAGCTTCGATGAAAAGGTCGTGGCGTTAGTGTGTCTGTACTGTGCCGGGGTCTCACACAGCATGTGCGGAAGCGTAGCCGGGTTAGTGCCGGAGCACCGGCAGTCATCTGAACGCAAATGTCTTCCAGCACAGCGCTAACCCACGTGGTCCGCTGAATTCATTACTTTCACAGAATGCACACAGCAATCACCGCTCTACAAATCATGTTGGACAACAAGTACACGCCACACACACACGTGTTACGGGTTGTTTTCTTTTGAAATTTTTTTAGCTTTCAAGGCTTCAAACCTTTGGGGAAACAGGTAAGCCTTGTACCGGCAATGTATTTTAAGCAAATTTTAGGCACCCCTTTTTCTCTAATAACAAGAGCTACAATAATTATTTACCTATCATTGGGATTATGAGCTATTACTATTTTACCTGATGCAGAATTAGCCCTGAATACTGTAATGTTAATTATTTGTAAATTTTTTTACTTCGAATACCAAATGAACACTCTATAATAGGTATAAATATTGTGTTTCAATAAGCACTTCATCATACGGTACAGTTCTGATTCGGTGTATTCTCTTTTACGTTATTTAAATACTGGCCGAAAACTGTGGTTCTAGCTACTGCGGTTGCTGAGTAAAAGAAACAGCTCAACAAACTGTTTTGAGATAATCGCAATTAAAGTTGAAAATATAAATTATTTCGAAAGCACAACGAGATAAAAGCAAATTGATCAAGCCGTTCAATAGGCAGAAGCCAGGCACCCATCACCAATATCATTTTTTTTTTGTTTTCGTGTTAAAACGTCTTGCCTGGATAGCCTCCTCTGTCGCCTGCTATGCAAGCATGAAGGCACAGTCCTGTCGACACAGTTCAATGTTGCGTAGGCTCTGCACTGTGCGGTGCCCTGGCGAAATCGCAAATTATTTCAGCACATTCACACGGGCTATACTGCCATCATTAAAAGCCAACTTAGCGTCAAGAGTGTATATTGGCGATGTTTGATGTTCGAACAAAACGTTTTTTTTTTTTTTTTTGAACGCGCTTCCACTCGACAATTCGACGACTCGTTATGGTTTTGTGTTTTCCCATGAAGACATTTGGCAAGTAATTCAGGATGAGCTAGTTCTAGACAGTTTGGTATGACAGCCTGAATAATAGATGCTGGAAGATGTTCTTTATGAGCAAATGGTTAACCATTCTACTGGGCTTTGTTGAATATACACCAAGTTTCGGCGCCCTTCAGGCAAAGGCCGCAGGAATAATAAGGAATACTTTGATGCTATGTAAACATATGTGGACCGGACAGGCTTTAGCATGTCCTCCAGGTTTGCTCTATTTCTTTTAATGACCCTTCGGTAATAGTTTTGGTGCTTGCCAATGACGACACCACTAAGAAGTTCCCGACCAGATATATATTTTTGACAAAAAGCTTGATGTCTCTGCTTTATTTTGCTTTTGCATCCCTCGGCTCATTATTTGCAAACCTTACATTCTCCATATAGCAAAGGTAGCTTGCAAACTGTAGCTTTTCCATATGGCAATGATGTTTGAACGGCAAGAAATCCCTTGTATACGCAAGTATGGGGGCATGGCCGGCCACCGCACAAATTTTGAAATATGCCGTTTCTAGAGAAAAAAAAATCGTACAAAGACAAGGAAACGACTGATTCGGAATCAGAAAAAAACTGCAGATTTCAATTAACTCAAAAAGCAGAAACAACTTTTTCTATAGCTTCGCTTACCCTCTACCCTTACAAAAATGTAGCGACTAAGGCCAGTTACAAAACACATATGAAGAGAAAGAAGGGCAGGCAGAGAGAAACTGCTTTGCGGAGCCGATAATGGTGGAACAGACGTTCAAATCTCAGAACAAATGTTCCCAAATTTGCTACGAATGAAAGCGCAGGGGATTATATGATCGGTGAGAGCACTTGAATCTTCAAGTGCCTTTATTACTCTTCTCAAAGTGGCTGCTCTTATTTCGCCGCTCTTACTGCGTAATCAGCCCGTTTATTGTACATGCACTACGCTTGCTTCATTGCCGAATTTTCGTCGTTTACTCTGATTTATTGATGTATTTTATACTTTAAGAAATAACCTTTGTCGCTGTCGACTGAACATTGAGAATTTTCTCCACCGTTCGCCGTCCACTTAATCATGCAGCTCAGCAAGGATGTACCGACGGGTGATCTTTTTGTCATGCGTGAATGGCAATCTTAATAGCCACTTCAAAAATATTCCTGCAGTATTTCTACAGACACTGCTGACAGAACCTTCTGCGAGCAGCACGTCTTTTTGTTTTTGTTACCTTTATTAATACCTCTCGGTCCTTTTTAATATACGTTCATATTCATTTTGGGTGTCATTTAGAGACCGATACATTTATTTCAAAGTGTAGCTCGCCTTCTGCATAACATTTGCATTGCTACATAATAGAATAGAAGGGCGCACCTGTCCTACAGAGAGTCATTACGCTTCAGCAGATAATGCATAATTATCATACCTTTGCCCCAGCAGTTTGCTTAGAAAACTTTTTTTTTGTTTTAAAAACTTATTTTCACCATAGTCTTTTTAGGTGCCCGGTAATTTCGCTCTTTTCTCAGTGCCTTAACTTATTTCGTTTTTCAGAGTCTGTTTGTATTGAGGTCGGTTAAGGGTTCTTTTTAAGAGGAGTCGTTAAAGCGCATTGGTGGCGTTGTAGTTATAGGATAAGACTGTTTCACTGTCAGACCATTTAGATCGATACGTTAAGCGCTCGAAAAAGTTCTAATTATCGTTTTGCATTTGACAATCCCTGTTGCCTTTGCAGCAACCGCATTATACACAGAGGCTTTAGAACAGCGCCAAGCGAAAATGTCAGTACGCTTTATTTTGTTCATTTGTGGGTTTGGCTTATGAAAGGACAGTGTCAATAATGTATTCTCGTGGAATGACATTTTTAAGTATATTTTTTTTCTGCAAACACCTTCTGGGACAGGTGCGGGAGGTCTCGTGAAAGTATAATACTGGTATTGATTGCCTCCTAGTGTCGAGTGACACTGGGATATGGCGCCTTCAGCAAAACAGTGAATGATTTTAGCGTAAGATTTGAAGCGCATAACTTCATAGTAAAATATTTATAAAGAGAATGTGCGCCTTAGCCTGCAAGAGAAAGAAAAAAAAACAAAAGTACTTAATTGACTGGCAGGTTATCATGTAATTTGTTTTCCTATGAGATTTTAAGAAGACCTTTATCATGAGGTACATGGAACTGAAAACAACAGAGTAAATACACAAAGCATCCAATAAACAGACCGTTTAATATGTCCAAGGGATGTGTCTTTTCGCAACATCAGGCATTGTTGCAAAAGAGTACACTACGGCCAACAAAGTACGGCATTTTACTCTTGATGCTTACTCCTTTCATGAAGATTAAAGGATATCATCATGAAGCGGCTAAAAACAACCATCGTGAAGCGGCTAAGAAAGCTTCAGCTATAGGCTATAAAAATTATGCAAGTTCTCACAAAAACTCATTGGACGCGTTAATTACTGATTTGCTTGAGAGCATACGTGTTAGTTGGCGTTTCAAAACACGGCCAGTATTTTACCTATCGCAAGTACGCTACACGCATGCGGAAATACTTTCACACCTTAGTAGTCTAGGTGTGAAATATGTATACGTTTACCAATATTGAACGTGAACCGATGACTTATATGTATGGAAAATATTAAGGCAGCTCACAGTTGTGGTCCCAAACTTGAAGGAAGCGCAATCATGAGTGGCCGCCTTTGCTTATCTCTATTCTTTCGTTACTTTCTTCTTCCCCCTTTTTTCTGAAGCCGCTGTTTTTTGGTCTTTTTTCTCTGCGTTTCTTTTTAGTTTATTTGTTTCTCTTCATGTGTTTCTTTTCTTTTCCTTTTTTTCAAATTTTACTTTTTCTTATCTTTTTTTCTACCTCTATTATTTATCCCTCTTTCTTTCTTTTACGCGTTTTCCTCGTTTGTGTGTTTTTTTGCTTTTGTTCTTTCCAATTTTCTTTGATTGATATGTGGGGTGTAACGTCCCAAAACCGCCATATGGTTATGAGAGACGCCATAGTCGAGGGCTCCGGAAATTCCGACCACCTGGGGCTCTTTAACGTGCACCCGAATCTGAGCACACAGGCCTACAACATTTCTGCCTCCATCGGAAATGCAGCCACCGCAGCCGGGATTCGATCCCGTGAGATGCGGGGCAGCAGCCGAGTACCTTAGTCACTAGACTATCACAGCGGGGCTTTCCAATTTTCTTTCTTTTTCAATTCTATGCTATGCTTCACCAGACACTTTTTTCGTTCCTTTCTGCTCATGCTCAAAGCTCTGCTCCTCATACCGACTTCTCTTTCCCACCCACTTGCTATATAATGCTACAGAAGGCTACGCTTTCTACTGCTTGCGTATCAGGGTAGCCAAGTGATTACGACGCTTGCTTTTCAATCATGAGGGCACTTGTTCGAATAATGCTTCGCCAAAAAGCTTTTCCGCCAAAATTTCCTTTCACTTCTTTCACTCTGTTCGCTCACTAAACACGTATTTTTTCTCTCTGATTTTTTTCCTGGTTTTCTTGGCCATTAGGGTTCTTTCAGTCTACGTAGGACGAATAGGCGGACGTGTTCTTTGAAGGGAGCAGAAGATGAGGACGAAATTTCGCGATTCGGATAATTTTCTGTTTCCTCCACACAGACTAGTGGTTGGCCCAAAGAGATCAGCTATTAAAATAAAACAACAATTACAACCATTGATGTCTGTAGCGCACTGCCAATTGATTCCTTATAATTCACCAGGTGCGCCTATTCTATGGTTAACCCTTTCAGCCTTGAATTTTCGTACAGATAGAGAGTTTTGTTTCTTGTTTATTTGGCTTTACTACAACCCCAAGAGCACTAAAATAGTGTATTTTAAGCAACCCATCAGTAATAGAAGACAAATGGCGCTATGTCTAATGTATAGGACACGAGGATTTAGTTGGTTGTCAAGGAAAATATGGTGAGCTAAAGTGCTTCTATTTATTTTTACTCTATTAGCCCGTGTAATGGTTGTGATACTAGCACTTATGCCAACAACGCATTAGTTACAATGCCTAAAGGTCAAAAAGGAGATTTTGCATTCGTGATATACAGCTTCTCATAGCACATGAATGACCGTCGTCTAATTATGGGACTCTTTCAGTACCAACGTGATGAAAAATTGCTGAATTCTGCTTTGCAGCCCCAAAAATATTTCCGCTCATGTCTGCAAGGGCAGGCTGATGGAACTACACTTCATCGGGGTCATCTTCTAGCTCCCGCAGGCAGCATTCACATAGTGCAAAAACAAATTCAAACACATTTCGTACTATCTCGCTGTTAGTGACACAATACATATCAACTAAAAGATTACGGCCGAGTTATCGTTTATAATCACAAGAAATCCGGAGCTGTCACAAAAGCTACAACTTCGGAATCACACGAATAGATTGCACAGCTAAGACAACCAATGAGCACCGGTGTCCTACATTTAGGACACGAAGATTGTTCCTTCCTGAAGGCGACATATTAGTGTTGGAAAGACCCACTATGGAAGTGCGAAGTTTAAAATCTTAGAAACAACATGAAAAAATATTACAGCTACCGATATAGTATTTATTGCATAAAACATCACATATACGGCTGGGTTGAGTGTCGTCTTTTCAAGCCTTTGCCATCTTGCTTTCCGCTTTGCCGAGTTCCGAAGAAGGTGTTGACACAGAAAAAAAAAAATACTGCCTATTATTTTTGTGGATGTATGCAGGATGCCTCAGACACTTCTTTTTTTAATTTCTGAGTTAACTCTGTCCCAATCAGCAGCCAAACTATTTCACGTTGTTTTTATAGAACGCCAGACCTCATAGAGTTAAGGCTGTAAAAATACCAAGGACGTAACGCACGCAGACGAAAAAGGGAATCACGAGGCCTGCGTGAAACACGCAGCACAGTCACAACAAAAGCCGGAAGAGCGACTTTTCAGAATATTTTCTAAACACTGTTTGGGCAACGCCAACAACCACACTTGCTGGGGACCCACTATGCCCTAAATATTCAGAACTTAGTGTAGTATACCGGCATTCTCTATATATCTTTCGTCATTCTTCGAAGTGTGGTACCCACTACACAATTGCAAGGAATTGTTTTTTGCAATTTTAATGCAGTGGCTGACGACGACGAAAATTTATGCCTGAAGTGCACATTCGCCACCGTTATTAGGTGAACTGGAACAAGCTTTTGTGATGGGTTGGAGCATTGGACAACCCACTCGTTACAAAATTCGTATTGTGTGACGCCTAGCTGTTCATTTGCTGTTCTAAAACTCTTTATCACTCATACAAACGCAATCCATTTCCCGACATCAAGCCTGCCTAAGGCAAGTTTGCAACGGAGTTTCAAGTACCAGCGTAGCTCTGTGATAGAACACTTAGCTGGCACGCTGGGAACCTCAATTTGAATTTCGTTGCGTCCTTAATGTATTCAATTACTAAATGTTCGCTAACTTCGTGCGAGAGGAGTTACGGACACCGGCGGCGGAGGGACAAAAACGGCGCACGCAACCATTTCATAAGTTTAAGCTGTAAAAATAAAGGCGACAGGATAGGGCATCAACATGCAACTGATTTTGTTTGCAAAAAAAAAAACTGTTTCTTATTTGCGTGCAACTATGCACATGCAAGTGGTTTCATTCTTTTAGATTCTTTATTCTTCAGAGGAACTGGTTTGTTCTTCATAAGGGTTGGTTCATTCTTCAGAATGAAACAAATAGCCCAACAACACGTTCCAGTGGATTAAGCCTTGCTGTCCAGAAGCACCGAAGAACGTTTGTACGTTATATAACGTCTGTAAGACAGTTCTCGGTCTGCAGAAATGACTGGGTGGCCATCAAATGCTGGTGCAGCTGTATCCTCAAAATGAAAGATTTAGCGTCGGACACAATATCACAAAGTCGTTGGTGACGAAACAAGCGAAAATAAAGAATAGCAAAAGTAGAGGCTCGATAACAACAAACGAGGCGACGAAATGACAAAAGGCATGAATGTTCGCCTTTAGCTCTTTGTTTTCAATGGAAATGTACTAGGTAAAGCTCGCCAGTAGGCTGCAAGAAGTAGTAGAGAATAATAATTGAAAGATGTTTATTGAAGTACAAGCACGGGCTAGGGAAAAAAAAGATGTTAGGCGAGGAGACGCGAGGTCGGCGCTTTTTCTGGCTGACCGCGCACAGCGACAGTCACCACAGTCGCCGCATCACGTCCAGCCGCGTCCGCTCTGCGGACGCGGCCTGCTTTTTTGCATGGCTTGTTCTGAAGCTCTTCGGGGCCTCCAAACCGTTCTTGGCGACGGCCGATGGCTGACTCTTTCGGAGAGTCGCGCTCGTTTGTCCGCCTTCGTCGCGTCCACGCCACGCGGTGTGAAGAAACAGGAACAAGCAAGGGACATCAGTTGGAAAATCAAACAAAACAACTGAGAATACAGACCGCTCGCCGGTATAGGTGCCAAAGGAAAAACACTAAAGAAGCAAAGCACAAAAGAAAGTACAGCAGTGAAAACGAATGACAATGCTAAGGGTTATCCGGGAAGAAAGCGACAGGAAGCAGGCCTGTGGCGAACAAAACGGGTGTGAGCAGGACAGAAACGCTAAATAAGAAAAATAAAATAAGAGAAAAAGCAGCAAACCTACTCTGGGGTGCTAGAGCGCGAATAAGCTTGTTTATTTGTTTCCTACGCATGACCAGTGACGAAGTGGACACATCGTAACCCCAGTTTATGTGGTTTTCCGCAACGAAGTTTATTATTATTTTTTCTTTTTTACTATAGTACCTGTGTGTTCCTTCCTTTTTCAACACCGTGACTTCTTTCGTGTTGGCGTACTCCTCTACTGTGTTTGTATATAACTAACCATTCCCTAACAGCCCATTTTTTCCCTTTCCGCGTTCCTGCTTTTCCTCTTTTGCACGATGTATACATCTGCATCCTTCCTGCTTTCTTATCAATTGGACTTACGGCCGTGGCGGATCAGAAGCCGCTGTTTTGACGGATCCCTATACGTCTGTTTCACACCCGAATTTCTGTGGTAGGTCTGTTCTTGTCGTAGTTCGTTGCCTAGATTTGCGCCATTTGGATCCACTTGACTTTCGTCTTTCGCCTGCTCACTCCTGCGAGCTTCTTGGTACACGAGAACTCTCTAACACTTTTGTTCGTGTGCTTTGTGTTTTTGTTGGCTTTTGTATACGTCACAGAATGGTTCCTCTTCACTCTTCCACCGTACTTTAGCCTTTACACCATTCTTTTCCTCTCCGTTTTTGTGAGGTTAACCATTCCGCACGAACTCGTTTTACGCAACTTGCGAATGACCAACTGTGACAAGTGGGGATCTTTAGAGATCAGCTTCATTGGTGGTTTGGGTGACTGGCTCTTAAGGCTTCATTAAAGGAAAGGATATTTAGGAAAAATAGGTTTCTTACTGCAATTTCTGCACAGCTAAAGAATAGTACAGATCTGTCACGCTATATAGATAGCGTGACCAAAATTAGAAATTTAAGAGGTGTACTTAAGCACGTAAGTGCTAACTGGTAGTATTACACTGTCGTTTTTCCTTCTTTAACGAAGGTAACCAAACCACATATGTATTTCCTGTATTCAAATGAAAACCACGAGTTTTACGCATGTGCCATCTATAGAAACGTTTGGAGCGAATACCAGCGGTTATACGCGCCCTTCGTGTACACGTAGGCAGGCGTGCCATCGAGACCGGGAGAATCCATATTATACAGAAATGTCTTATTTCGACGCGTTCCCAAACAGCTCTTTCCCACCAATCTGTGTGTCTTAATATTTAGAGATGCCTAAACATAAGTCTATGAATCCAAGACTTGTGACCGCACTGTCCGCATTAACCAGACATTGCTAATTGACGTACCATTTGAACTCCTGTTCTAGGAAAAAAATGTCTGACGAAAAACATGTAGCATGAAAAACAGCTTGCATTCGTTCATTCTGTAAGTCAAACTTGCCATGAAACGAGTGAAAAAAATGTGAGGCGCCGCAGAGAAGTGTGCACGCGGATTCTCTTGTTCGCCACTAGTGCATACGGAAGAGCAGTTATGAATGTCGTACGTATGAGTTACCGGATTACGCATGTTGTCACGTGATTTATTCACGTACAGACGAACTGGAAGGCCGAGGAACGTCAGCAGACCGAGGAATGTCAGTAGCCCGAAATCAAGCAAGCGCCAGCTCGGGTCGTGCGCGTATATCGCCAACGCAGTACGTGGCTTGCCTTGCTTGCTGATTCGTCTTCGTCCCGCATTCTTCCCTACAAAGTTAAGAATTTTTAAAAAAGAGAATTTAGGTAAAGTTAAGTTTTCTTTTACCGAGAAGGCACTTGTTCGCAAAAGTTTCAGGAAATAAAATTACCATTAACCCGCTAAAACAATAATTATGCCAACTTTGCAACACTGTGGTCTAAAAATATATGCATAATAATTGCTTTCCGCATATTATGGCAGTTAATATTAAGGCATAATCAATGATTATGCCTTGAAAAAGACGGGGCTCCCGTCGAAAGGTCAGGTGAATAAACAAGTTATGTGAAAGCACATTATATATATATATATATATATATATATATATATATATATATATATATATATATATGTATATTGTGATGGCCAAGAAAGACGCTGGTGCTTCGGCGCGCGGGTAGCTAGGGAAAAGAAGAGAAGAACGAAGTCAGAATAAGAATAGCTGGTCCAGGATCGGGTGTTGTCTCTTATTCTCTGTCTCGCTCATTACAATATATATATATATATATATATATATATATATATATATATATATATATATATATATATATATGAGTAATATTTTTATCGGGCGAATGCACTCTGCAATCAACTTTATCAAAATAGTCCTGCTAAATATGTTTTATCTGTGGCTGTGCAATTAATGTCACGTAACTATCACACATGGACTCAATAAATAACAGTTGCTTGCACCAGCCATTAGCAGTTTATTCCTTGTGCCACATTCTTACCCGCAGGGTAGATAGGCGATCTTACTATTGACTGACCTCACTGTCTTTCTAACTATCGATTCTCTTCTTTGCACTAAAAAAAGACGTGGTTAAAATATCAAAAGGTAAACATCACAAACGTATATAACGGCTCGCATTTAATGATGACCGAGGCGTATTGCTTATGCAAAGACACCGGTTTTGTTCGCACCTCGATATGAATTCGTGGTGGCGAATCAACAAGAGCATCATGCAAGGAGAGCAGGACAACGGTCATGTAAGTAAAATAAGTACAATGGGGAACGAAGCAACGCAGAAGCATACAACGGCACCCTTTACCGACGTTTACTTCGAGCTCTCGCTGTACCGCCATGCATACGCAGTAGATTGCTCTTACGCATGCACAGATTGCGGACAGAGACGAGAGAAGAGGGCGTCGAAAACAGCTGCTCTGCTGCTCGGCTCGTCCTACGAGGCCCGTACGCTCGCTTTGCTTTCTTTAGACAACGACGAGGCCACCCGCTGCGAACGACGACTGCTCCGCTCGGCTCGCGGGCTTTTGTGGTCTCGTCGGCATGCATAATCAACTAGAATCGCACTCCCGGCATCACAGACGAAAGAAAAAACGAAGATCAGCCAGCAATATCTCCCTACACTCTCTCCTTCTACTCAGCTGTTCGTGCTTCTTTAACCACCCGCAGGGGCATCCACGTATGTGCGCTTCTTTTCGTAGATCTGCCCTGTAGCCAAGAGTATACCTTTTGTTGTACGTGGTAAGGGCCCGTCGAGACAGCTATTTTTATACGCAGGGCTTGTTACGCATGCACTCGTGTTCTTGAAATGCCCGACGGCTACTTCGTGGTTACGACACTGCCAAGGCCTCGCCAAGATTTCACTGAAGCGCTTGCTCCATGAGACGGGTGTCGTTATCGAGTTATGAACGGCTCACGTGTTGAAATGAATATCCACGTGTCAAATGAATGAGAAGTGGAGCAGACGCGTCATTCTTACTACACAGTCCGAACGCTCCCGTCTCAAAGGACAGTGATGCCTCTGCCAGCAATGCAGGTGACGCTTGGCCCGGACTCCCAAAGATTCATGCACCTGATGAGAGGCATCAGACTTAGACAGTGAGGGTCACTTCATCGGTACCTCATAACTTGACGGGCGAAGGACAACTGATCGGCATGGTCAGCAGCCTGGTCAGTGATATGCGCGTGCTGCTGAGCAAGATGCAGACACCGACAGCTCGAAGCGTGTTGCAACTGCTTGACACCATCACTTCAGTTCTCGCAATCCTTCAGAATTCTACTGCTTGGGAACGCAAGCGGCACCATCATCAGAAAGATTTTGGGTGCATGGGAGCGTGCATACAAGTTAATGCAACGAATGAGCTCATTTCATCAAGACACGGGTGTAACTCGCCGTCTGTGATGTTAAGCACATAACTGCCGTTTCGGTCGATGGTGTGAGTGACAGTTCTCTCCTTGTCTCTTTCTAACGTTTATTCCACTTACCCTCGCTCCAGTGCAAGGTAGCCTACCAAGCCCAGTCATGGTTAACCTTCCTGCCTTTCTTTCAACCTTATTTTCTCTCTCTCTCACCGTGAGATGGGTGATTAGGACATGCTTATTTGAAGTCGTCCCTGCTGCGAAATTATAAACTACCTATCTCTCGTTCTTGTATTTGTAATAAAAGACCGAGAAAAGAGGGCAGCACCAGTGGGCATTTGGCACACTTTATCATTCCTATTATAGTACCAGGAGTGCTCTAAGAGAGCGAGGAAAATGCCTTTCGCAAAGTCCAATGGGTATTGGGGACTACGTGTGCGCCTGAAAGGGGGCCAGTAGCTCTTCGAGCTTGGCGGGAAGTTTGGCCGGCTGGACGGCCTAGATTTGGTCTTTCGGGTCAAAAATGCACGCATAAGGAAGAGAGAATGAAAGTTCTCCTGCTGATTCCATTCTTACTCGTGAATTTAGTGTTCCTTATCCAACATTTCAATCAACTCCACCAAAGTGACTGGTGGACTTCTTGGTACGGCAGTGCTCTGCCTGACGTGGTTTTCTGCTTTTAGTCCTAAGGCCCTGTCACACTTTTACAAGAAGCCATGAAATGAATTCACTGAAGGAGCTTATTGCCTCACGAATTCACCGCCGAAAAAAAAATAAGTCACAGCTTTGCCGCAAAGGGGAAGCATTCAACGCAATAGCAACATAATGGAAGGTCACACGCACAATGGCAAGCAGATTGAAACTTGCCCCGCGTTTCTCACGCACAAATGACGTGCGAAACGTACTCACAGGTACAGATGAATGCGAATAAGCGTCCCAGTTGTTACTTCGCTGTGTCTGAAAAGCACGCCCTTTTCGAAAACGGAGGATGTGCAACGATTTCAGTAACGTTTGTGTGCCCCGTAACTACAACAGAATCGTTTCAAACCTAACGCCAGCCAAGACGTATGATCCTCCCCACCGGGAGATAAGTGTGGGCGAGAGGTCGTCCACTCCCCTTCTTTCCGCGGGCCAAAGTACGCGTGAGAGATGAGAGCCGCCGCGCGCTCGTGGCGCCATGTTGCTGATAATGCTGAAAACACGATAGTTCCCCCCAAGGCTTCCAAGATGCCTGTCAACAGCAGTAAATGGTAGGTATAAATAGCTTGCCATTTGAGCAACCTCGAGCCTAGACAATTTTCTGTGATGTCAAACACACTTTGCAAACCTATAGTTGCATCATGAAGCAAGGTCCGTATTACATCTTGGCAATAGAAATCGCAGAACTTATTCAGGTTGTTTTAACAAATGGCCATCTTATCACTTTCTAGTGGATTACCACTCATTGCGGCGTTATGGGAAACGAAGAGGCAGACGCTGAAGCTAAAAATGACTTAATCAGTGCCCCTGAAGTACGCATTGCGTTTTCACGAGCTGACACGAACGCCCTGCTTCGCTGCGTGATGCGCAGCTACACACTTCAGCACTGGACCAAACCAGAACGGCGACACCAGCGACTTCACATATGGGACCCGGAAATGAGGTTCCGCATGTCCCCAAAATTGAAACGGCAACTGGCAAGTACGATTCACCGCATTCGTCTTGGTGTGGCATACACAGCTGACGTTACGCACTTATCATCGGTCGTAGAGACACAGGTCCTAATTGTGAACACTGTGATGTGCCAGAAACACTTGCGCAAATATTTTGTGAGTGCACAGCATACGCACGTGAACGACAAACACTGATTTCCTCTACTGATTGATATCGCAGTAGGTCATTAACTGATGAGACCGTGTTGGGCTCTTGGCCAGACGCCAACAGTGCAACTGTGATCATAAGAGCGTTATAACCTTTTTGGAAGTAGCTTGAATATAAGCGTGGCTATAAAACGTTTTCTCAGCTAGAAATACTTCTACGTACTCACCTCTCTATCTCACCATCGTCATCCATTAGTCTTTCTTCTCCCCTTTCCCTTCCCCCAATGTAGAGTAGCAGGCTAGAGCTAGCTATCACTCAGGCCGATCTCTTTGCCTTTCTGTAAATAAACCTGTCTCTCTCAAGCGTCGAAGAAGGTGCATCTTGGTGGCTCAGTAATTAACGTCTCGCATTCACGACACGGAGGTAACACATTCGATTCCACACACCGGAGTATTTTTTCAGAATTTTTTGGCGTTTTCATATATATGGATACGTATACATATATGGTGCATGACATTGACGCTGACGTTGACGCCGACCACGGCGGCAAAATGCAGCCGAGAGTGCCCATATAATTGCTATCGCAATACAAATAAGAATCTATCTAGTTCAAGCGGAAGTGCAAAGATTTCTTGCACGTGGCTATTGCATTCTCTCGTCTCTCTCCCGGACAAAACCGCTGGAAGCTAAGCAGGGCGGGATCGTACGATGGTAAAAAACGCGTCACGCTTGCCTCGTGACTTTCAGCACTCCCATTGTAAATGGAGAGGTGCTTACAAATGGAGAGGTGTGTCTTGCCGAACCATGTTAAAATATAAACATTTCAGTCTAAGGGGCTTTTCATATGTATTATTTTAATAACCTTCCCCGCTCCACATTGTGCGCTTGTATAAAGCAACAGATAGCAATGCACTTATTAAGCACCTCACCCAGTGCCGGGACTCTCGGATGGGGAAAATGGCGTCGTTGTTTACCACGATTACTGGCAGTTTGGAAGATCCTACTTCTTTCAACTACAAAAGAGCACAATAAATGCATGTTCCCCGTTTATCTTTCCGTTCCCGGAATGCTCAAAAAGTTTGACCAACCTGTTACGGCACTATTTCGGTTGGCCCAGTCCCACCTGTCTGAAAAATTTCACAGGTATCTCAAAGTTTTCACAGACAGATCTGTATGCAGTGACGGCCAAGATGGCGCTGCAGCTTTTTTTTGCTTTTCATTCCGCGTCCGACGGGTGTTTCGTATACCGCATCCATTGTCTCCAACAACTGCAGAACTGGCTGTAATTGACGTTGCTCTGAAATACGCACCAGAAGAATTATAAGTATCAAAGGAGAGTATCAAATGATATCGTACTTCTAGACTCTCGTGCTGCTCTTATATGATTGTTGAGAAAAGACTTCAATGGCCCAATTATACGCAGCATCATTAAATCTGCCGCAAAACTTATTACTCGGGGGGTGTGTCTACTGTGTCAATAGATACTTTTGCACGTTGGAGTTCCTCGGAATGAAAAGCCGCAAACCTCGCTTAAACTTGTGTCCACAACGAGAGTGACTGCCAAGAAATTTCATGCAAGTTTGACAATGCTCGTCTGATGATCCGCCGATTTCTCTTAAAGCAGCTCAACGATCAGCGGGTCGCAAGCGGATTGTTTCCCCCTCGTGCTCGTGGTCGCGGATGGGCTCGTCATGAGAGAACCCCGTTGTATTAGCTAAAGGTTGGTTGTGTGTCTGTGCGCGATCGATTTATATCGTCAAGGACGTGTACACACGTTCGTCGTGTGGCTCCTGCGAGACACTACAACAAATAACTTCAGAGTGCCATACATTCGTTGAGCAGCGAGCACTGCTAATGAAGGAAAATGGACTTATTTGTCTTAGGTGCATGATCCTTGACGACTGCCTGTTTCCAGGAGAATATGCTGCTAGGCGTGATAAGGCACATCAAGCCCTGCTAACTTTCCCAAATAAAACGAGCTTGTCGCGATCAGCGCCAAAAAAGCACAAAAAACAAATGATAGTTCAATGGAGAAAACGGTATAATTTAGAGGCGCAAAAGAAGGCACTGAAAATCCTAACTTCCACTGAACAAGTAATCACGTATGCTGTAGATATGAAATCTCAGCATCTGTGAGAGCGATTGAAGGCTGGATCTCGTGCCTGTCTCTCACTTTTATGATTTCAAATGCTTCTGTGATTTTACGCGTGCGCTGGTGCCAGCGCCTCATCACCACAGCGATTTTTTTAGTTCGGCTGCGCAACTGCGCTGCCGGCAATGAAGGAAGAGATGCGTAGATGGTGTACCTTTCAGAGAGTTAGCGTCCCTCCTTAGACGGATGTTGAGACAACCTCCCGTCTGCCTAATGTGCGTACCACCGCATGACAAAGGGTTGGCCCATGGCCTCAGATTTGAATGCACGTTAAAGAACCCCAAGTGGTCAAAATTGCTGAGGCCCAACACTACGCCGTCTCTCATAATCATATCGTGATTTTGGGACGTTAACCTCACATATCTATCAATCAAAGAATGAAGTACACCACTCCACACGCATAGTCATTGGAACCCCCGCCGCGATAGTTTAGTGGCTAAGGTACTCAGCTGCTGACTCGCAGGTCACGGGGTCGAATCCCGGATGCGGCGACTGCATTTCCGATGGAGGCGGAAATGTTGTAGGCCCGTGTGCTCAGGTTTAGGTGCACGTTAAACAACCCCAGGTGGTCGACATTGCTGGAGCCCTCCACTACTGCGTCGCTCATAATTAGGTGGTTTTGGGACGTCAAACCCCCCATATCAATCAATAGTCAGTGAAACGCTTACATTGCTTTATAGAGCAACCTTTAGTGCAGACAGACAGCGGCCTGCTCTTCAGCACTCTTTTTATCAACTCTCTCGCACACGCTGCCTAGATTTTTGCCAGCACGTAAGGCAACATATATGTCACAATGACTGGCAACCTTCTTCAAACGGTGCGAGAGCGAGTGCAGGTATGGGATAACAACGAACTTTTTTTGCCAATTCGCGCGCAAGACTACAGAATCAAGGCTCTGTTTGGTTCCCTTTACGAGTGATGAAACACTCGCAGTGAAGTGGAGGCAAGGACCAGGCGCGGCAAACCAGCCGCTTCCAATCTGTTAAACTGCTATAAAAACTCTCACGTACAGCCTGAGGACAGGGCCCTGTCTTCGTTGAAGTGGAGTCAAGACAAAACGTGGCCAATCCATTCTTCACAAATTTTTGAACGAGCAGAGTGATAGATTGAAAATGGTTTTTCAGAACGGGAGGAATAACACCAGAAAACATGATCCCTCTGGGACTGCAATGAAAGATCTAAGAAATGCAAGTCATTGTCTCTTGGGACTTCAGAAGTCAAGCGCAGACCTTTTTCCCTTTGCTCGGGACCTGAATCATAGACACCATAAAATTTACGTGATCGACAAGCACCAAGTACTCGTCGATGTATCCAAAACATGTAGTTTTGTAATCTCGACATCTTGTTAATGAGTATGGTACACTTTTCTAAAAAATATATTACTTAGTACTGGGGCGACGCTTGACCCGATACAGATTTGCGATTCGTGTACGTACAGACTCTGTTCAAATGGGATTATGTAAAGCATAAGTAAATTCAAAATGACTCCAAGGAGCTTTCCACTGGAATACCGACATTGTTTCTAAACACCACTTCATAATTGTACTCTACAATAGTTTCTCTCGCACAGTTCATGAGGTAACCATGTGGCAAAGAATAAAACAGGTCTTTTACGTCTACGCTGAAGGCCGTACAACTAGAAGGGTTGTGATCAGCCAATGCTTTCACCACTTCGTCTGAGTTGCGAACACGGAAAAGATCAACCACATGCAATGTCTCTGAATGCTTGTGTAAAAAAAAACCGGACATAACATGTTGCCATGGGATACTCTCGGTAACAAGAGCCCGGAAAGGGACTTCGGCCTAAAGGATGTTCGTAGTGAAAAAAAAAATGCAGCTCGAGACCTTTAGCAGCTTTAACACCATAATGCAAGTCGTCTAAATTTAACTACTCCAGAATGCCAGGGCACGCTTCTTTAGCTTAGAGGCATTTTCAGACACGAGCCTAGAGGGCCACTAAATTCAAATAACAATTCACGTGAGCGTGAAAGCTCAGTATATGACAACGTTTAAAAATTAGAGGGTCCTGAAGCTTCACCTTTCTTAGTTGAACGCGATAGGGACATCTTGTTTCTAGTGCGTACTTTAAACATTTGGTGCATGAAACCTTTTCCAGTTTGCTATGCACCAACTATACGTGGTTTTAAGGGAATAGACGCAGTAGCATGTGTGTCTTTTGAAGTGGGGTACCAGCTTTCAACCACGGATACATTATAATAAATACGTATTTTAACGCCCGTTGGCAATGGACGCTTGTACCACACAATATTGCTGCAATATTTCATGTTACATTGTAAAGCATGTATACCGGATGCGCGTGTTTGTGAAGCATGGAAGCTACTTTCACTGCATTTCGAAGAAGAGAAAGTTATTTTCACAGTTTTCACAAGGAGAGGCATGGCCGTGTGAATGAAGGAATTACCTTTAAATTCTTATGGCACAAGATTTCTGCCAATAGCTGACGAAGAGGGAATGCCTTTTGATTTGATTATGCTAAGGAGCCTTCAGTGTTTATGGCGGGACCGTATGGCGGTATTTTATTGCGATCAGGATGCACGGCCTGCACGAATTGTATTTTCGTGAATGTATAGCCAAGTTAGCTGGACTGAGAAAGCTCAGGAGATTGTACTCGATGGTTGTCGAGGGTAGAACCTTTGGCAGCACTTCAGGCACTTGAATTTGTGTCCTTCTTGTAGACAAAGGTCACTGCTTGTTTCTGTTATGCTTGTGGTTTGAAGTAGCGCGCCTATGAAAAGGCAATAAAGCAGAAAGAAGAGGTGTGGCCGTGTGGTAGAACATCCGCTTGCCACGCAAACGACCCGGGTTTGATCCTTACTTGAACCCAAACAACCCTGGTTTGGTCCTCACTCTGCTCCAGGATTTTTAAGTATTCATTTATTTTATTTCGATCGTGCTAGACTTTGTGGTCACGCATAAGATGATGATTTTTCACTCGCAACTAATGACGCCGACGCCGGAACTTTCGAGAAACGAGCTTTTCAACGCTGTTGCCTTGAATGTCATTATTATCAAATGCAGTGCCCTACTTACCAAGACATTAGGGTGAATGCACGTTAACACATGACCCGCAGTACGATATTCACAAAATGATCCTGATGACGTCAGAGTTACAGCCTACAATTAGTCACTAATATTCGAACTAGCTGCACTAAGTGAAGAATTTTGAAGAGATGTAATAAAATGCGGCTTGTTTGCTTTCGTTTGAAATATGAAAAAAAAAAAACGCTAGACGTTACTTTGAGGATTGGTGCGAGTGGTTGAAAAGTTCAATTTCAGCCTGGTTAAACTGTACAGGTTATGCCACATAGCGGGGTCTAGTTGAACCAAGCACGTCTGCTATCTCGGAGCCAATCGCAGGAAATTGTTCAATCACAGTTGTTGCTACTGTGGCTCCTGCTGCTTTCGTTCTGCCGCTAATATTGTCGGTCACCGCACAGTAAAGCCGGGAAACGTTGTGCACGGCAACAGTGACGTGAGACGTTCTGCTTGAGGCTGATATTCTGAATTGCGCTAACCCGATGTGGACCAAAAAAAAAACCCAATTTTATTTCAAAATAAGCACTTCCTTGGCACAAAAGCAACACTAAGATTTTTGTGGACCACTATTTCAACAATCAACGTCGACTTAATATTTGCCTTTATTGGAGCTCTAAAGTTCTCTTCCACGGCATCTATGGCTTTCTTATTATACATACTTGGCCTCGTGTTTACAGACATTCTTCATGTGTCTATTTATTTCAGCTTACGTGTTATTTTCTTTTTTTCTTTTACTTGCCCCTTTCTTTCCTTTTTGTCTGCCCTCCTGCCTCCCTTTCCTCTTTGTCTCCCTTTCAGCAGGAGTTGTGCCCCTATAGGTGGCAGTTGTCAGCCTGTTCTCTCCCTGTTTTCTCTGTGACTTCGTGTTTTCTATGTATACTAACGAAATAATAATATTGGAGTAACCTTTCGCACTTTGTTTCTCAATTTTGCAGTGGCGCGGGATCCCACGAAACTTCCGGTCATCATGTTCATCCACGGCGAGTCATACGAATGGAACTCTGGGAGTGCTTACGACGGCTCTGTACTTGCCAGCTACGGAAATGTGGTCGTTGTCACCATCAACTACAGGCTCGGAATTCTAGGTATGTCCTGCATAGCTATCTTGAGTTAATCCCGTATCTGAAGGTAATTCAGATACGAGATACGTGTGTGGAATTTTGTGATTGGCACTTGTGCCTGTCACAGCCTTGTTGTTTTTTAATATAAAGAAGGCAGTGATTAGCGTTACATCGTACGCCTCGAAAAATTAGCTTTTCGAGTGAGGCATCCATGAGTGTACTCACTCGGTGTCCTTGAAAGGAGTCTTATATGAGACAGAATTACCACATACACTATGTTTAACAATTTGGCAGAAATAAGATAGTAGAGCAATAATCAATGACACCACGTGGTATCGCACTGTTACTGTCAAGTCAGGAACTTCTTATTGAATCCACAATCGTTTGAAATCACACAACAATAAAATTATAGAGTTTCCTATTAGAGGGAACTCTGGCGTTAGTGTCTATGAGAGCTGCAACGCACGGCGCTTCATCGAGCATGGGAACGATAGGTAGTAAGCACATTTGTCTAATCTTCATACTTCTGGCCTGCTTTTGGCTCCGTGTGTGTTCGTGTGGCTTGGAGATGTTATCTCACGAAATAAATATCAGCAAATGTTCAGTGGTTGCGCTTCACCACCTTATTATTTTAGACTTACTTTTCCAAATCCGGTCACGAAGTTCAAAAGGGGTGAATCTTTCTTTCAAAACAAAACTCAAACACAGCAATAAATGAAGCCGCAAGTACGATTTGCCCCCGCAAGTACGAAGACTAGGCAAATGTGTGTACCACCCATCATTCACATGGTCGCTGAACGATTGCAGTGACAGTGTCCCTTCTAGTTAATTAAAAAAAAAACTTTATGTGCACAACAACTGCACCATAAATTTTAGACACATTAGTTTGACTGTAGCTTGTGCATGGAGAAAATGCTAAGAAAACAGGGTTGTTATTTTATTTGAAGTAATTCCATCAGAAGGAAATTACCACCGTTTCGACACAAGTTGTTCCGCGATTTGATAATGGGCTCAAGAAAGAAAACAGAGTCAATGATGAGGAACCACAGTGGAAATTTTGATTGGATGTAGCACTCTTTAGGCGGTCGGTATAAACGGAAAACTGCGAAAACGTTTGTCCAAGCGAAACTTTTACAATATCGCCTGGATGAAACGTCACAAATGAAAGCCCTGCAAGCGCTACTGCGCTTTTTGCAATCGACCGACCTTTTTGAACGGTTGAAGCTAGCACGCCCTTCCTGTGTGCGTTTTTTAGGGGCGAAGCTCCTTATAGCGGCACCCGTTCGTCCCCCGTAGTATGTAACAAGTATAACATTTTGACCTCCAAGGTGGTGCTGGTGAGAGACTTCTTCTGTGCGTTGTTGAAAAATAAAAAATAGTGCTCAATGTACATGTCAATGGCTGCTAATGGGGAATGAGAGACAGGAGCATTCGGCTTTTAGTTAACGCGCAGGCTGCGATCAACATTAGCAGCCATTGGCATGTACATTGAGCACTATCTGACAAGAAAGGGTTGCTACGTTATACTCGCTGGGTGTAACCTCCTTAGCTTTAGAAAGGTTTAGCGAGCGTTGAGCCGCAGTGCCATGAATACAATGAACTTGTATATACCATGAATGAACTCGAGGTGGTTAAAAATGGGAAGTAGATACGAAGCGCAAGCCGTAAGAAAATAAAAGCCGAATTCTCCGCCTCTCATTTCCCATTAGCAGCCATTGGCATGTACATTGAGCACAGTCCGACTGTAGAAGTTTGCTACGTCATACTCGCTGGGTGTAACCTCCTTGGTTTTCGATAGGTTTAGCGAGCGTTCGGCCGCTGTGTCATGAATACAGTGAACTAGTATATACTATGAACTCGAGGTGGTTAAAGGTGGGAAGTAGACCCGAAGCGCAAGCCGTAAGAAAGTGTGCGTGTGCCACCTCTCGCTTATTCCTTGGAATGGCCGCTGGATGGCGGTGCTTCTATATGGGGAATAAATGATGAAAAGATGCGAGATGGTGGTACTTGAAGTGTTACATAGATGGACGAACGGACACACATACAGATGCATGGATGGAAGCATGAACAGGACGCAGGGGCATATGCATGGACGAACGCAGGAACGGACGCTCGAACAGACGCACGCATGGATGGACGGAAGCAAGAACGAATGGACGGCGCAATGCTTCGCCCCACTCTCCATCATTCACTCCATGGATATGCTGCCAATTTTTTTTCTTTCACGTTGCTTCACTGAGAAGAACACCACATGCACTATTAAAAACGCATCAGAAACTTAGGTAGACAAAGGGTCTTTCGCCAACCAAGACAGCACCATCGCCTTTTCGTGACGTAAGTCCGGTGGAATTTGTCTATATTGTCACGGGGTCGTGACGTGGCCGAAGACAGGAGACTTCGGGTTGGGATTTAACTGTTTATTTGGGCGAACCTGTGCCCGTTAAACAGAAAGTCCAATTACAGCAGCAGTCTCGCACAGATAGCAGTCTCGGACTGATAGCGGCGAACGGAGCGTCGGCCTTCGATCAACAACTGTCAAGCGGCGAAGCGCGTCGGCATTTATACTCTTGCCGTCGAATGTTCTAGCGTTATCGCTGGCGGTGGCGTATGTTCCAGAACAATCTGTATTGTTCGCACAGTGGGCGTGATCTTATCGAAATGATCTACTACAGTCCGGAACCTTCTCGAAAACTGCAGGCGCGGTTCGCGCTGAGAATCGTGTGGTGTTTTGGGACGATAACAAAAACTTGGGAAATGGAACGTGGCATTGCCCCCCTCTGAAAAAAGGCATCGTCCCGATGCTTTAACTAAAGATGAAAGTACAATAATAATGCAAGAAAGTACAATGAATAAATTACGATACAACAATAATAAAAAACACGGGTTTAGTTTGTTAACGCGCATGAAACGGCTTGAGGCGCGCGACATGGACGACTTCAGGTCGCGATCGGCGTCGTTGAGAGTTCGTGATGCCGTCGCGGACAACCTCGTAATCAAGTGGGCCGAGACGTCGAACCACCCTGTACGGTCCGAAGTACCGTCGCAGAAGCTTTTCACTTAGTCCACGTCGGCGTATCGGCGTCCACACCCAAACACGTTCACCGGGCTGGTATTCCACGAAGCGTCGTCGAAGGTTGTAACGGTGGCTGTCGGTCGTCTGTTGATTCTTGATACGGAGACGCGCAAGTTGTCGGGCTTCTTCGGCGCGTTGAAGGTACTCGCTCACATCGAGGTTTTCTTCGTCGGTGACGTTGGGTAACATGGCATCGAGCGTCGTTGCCGGGCTCCTTCCGTAGACCTATTTGTATGGAGATATCTGCATCGTCTCCTGCACCGCCGTGTTGTATGCGAAGGTCACATACGGAAGAATGGCGTCCCACGTCTTGTGCTCGACATCGACGTACATTGAAAGCATGTCGGGGATCGTCATGTTAAGCCGCTCGGTGAGGCCGTTGGTCTGTGGGTGGTACGCTGTCGTCCGGCGGTGGTTCGTTTGGCTGTATGCCAAGATCGCTTGAGTTAAGTCGGCAGTGAATGCCGTTCCTCTGTCGGTGATAAGGACCTCCGGGGCGCCGTGACGTAGGACGATATTTTCGACGAAGAACTTAGCTACCTCGGATGCACTGCCTTTTGGCAGGGCTTTTGTCTCGGCGTAGCGGGTGAGGTAGTCGGTGGCTACCACGATCCACTTGTTTCCGAAAGCCGACGTCGGAAACGGCCCCAGTAGGTCCATACCAATCTGCTGGAAAGGTCGGCAAGGTGGATCAATTGGCTGCAGAAGTCCCGCTGGCCTTGTCGGCGGTGTCTTGCGTCGCGGACAGTCCCGGCATGTTCTCACATAACGAGTGACGTCGGTGGTAAGACGTGGCCAGTAGTACCTTTCTTGTATCCTCGCGAGCGTGCGAGACACACCGAGGTGCCCTGCCGTCGGATAGTCGTGCAGGGCCTGCAGGAGTTCTGGTCGCAGAGCTGAAGGCACCACAAGGAGGTACTTAGCTCGAAGCGGTGAAAAGTTTTTCTTTTGTAGAAGACCGTTGCGTAGAAAGAACGACGCAAGTGCGCGCTTGAATACCTTCGGGACTTCGGCGGTCCTGCCTTCGAGGTATTCTATTAGGGCCTTAAGTTCCGGGTCGGCCCTCTGTCGTTCAGCGAAGTCGTCGGTAGTTATTGTTCCTAAGAAAAAGTCGTCATCCGGGTCGTCGGGTAGCGGTTGGTCGACAGGCGCACGAGAGAGACAGTCGGCGTCGGAGTGTATTTTGCCGGACTTGTAAATGACAGTAATGTCATATTCTTGAAGTTTCAGGCTCCACCGTGCGAGGCGACCTGAAGGGTCCTTCAAGGTGGCTAGCCAACACAATGCGTGGTGGTCGCTCACAACTTTGAAGGGCCTGCCGTAGAGGTAGGGGCGAAATTTCGACGTAGCCCAGATGATGGCGAGGCACTCCTTTTGTGTTGTGGAATAATTTGCTTCTGCTTTGGATAGCGATCGGCTGGCGTAACTAATAACCCTTTCAAGTCCGTCAGCCCTCTGCACAATAACGGCGCCAAGACCTACGCTGCTTGCGTCAGTATGTATTTCTGTCTCGGCGAATTCGTCGAAATGGGCAAGTAACGGAGGCGTCTGGAGGCGATGTTTAAGCTCCTGGAAAGCGAGTTCCTGCGGCGTTTCCCACTTAAACTCCACGTCGGCCTTGGTAAGGTTAGTGAGAGGATCGGCGATGCGGGCGAAGTTTTTCACGAACCGCCTATAATAGGCACACAGGCCCATAAATCGGCGCACGGCTTTCTTGTCAGTGGGCGGTGGGAAGTCGGCGATGGCGGCTGTTTTCCGTGGATCGGGACGAACTCCAGACTTGCTGATAACGTGCCCCAGAAACAAGAGCTCCTCATACGCAAATCTGCACTTTTCTGGCTTCAGTGTGAGTCTGGAAGTCTTGATGGCTTGAAGTACAGCTTCAAGGCGCCGAATATGCTCGTCGAAACTCGAGGAAAACACGACGACGTCGTCCAAGTACACAAGGCAAGTCTGCCACTTCAATCCTGCCAGTACTGTATCCATAACGCGTTGAAAAGTTGCAGGTGCTGAGCAAAGGCCGAATGGCATCACCTTAAACTCGAAGAGGCCGTCCGGTGTTATAAACGCCGTCTTCTCTCGGTCTCTTTCGTCGACTTCGATTTGCCAATAGCCTGTCTTGAGGTCCATTGACGAAAAGTACTTGGCGTTATAGAGCCGATCAAGTGCGTCGTCTATTCGTGGGAGAGGATACACGTCCTTTCTAGTGATTTTGTTCAGGCGGCGATAATCGACGCAGAAACGTAGGGTCCCATCCTTTTTCTTCACTAACACCACTGGGGATGCCCATGGACTCTTGGACGGCTGGATAATGTCATCCCGCAGCATTTCATCAACTTGTCTCTTCATGGCCTCACGTTCTCGCGTCGAAGCCCTGTGCGGACTCTGACGGAGTGGTCTGGCATTTTCTTCGGTTATGATGCGACGTTTCGTGATTGGGGTCTGCCAAATTTTCGATGACGACGAAAAGCAATCTTCGTATTGCAAGAGCAGGGCCTTGAGCTGTTCTTGCTTATCGTTCGGAAGTCTGGGATTGACGTCGAAAGCTATGGGAGGGGCTATGTTCCTCTGAGCAGGTTCTGCAGAATCGGCGAGGGCGAAAGCACTGGTGGCTTCGACAATTTCTTCGATGTATGCGACCGTTGTTCCTTTGTTCACATGTTTGTACTCATTGCTGAAATTCGTGAGCATAACCATTGCTTTGCCTCCCCGCAGCTCTGCAATTCCTCTTGCGACGCAAATATTTCGGGTGACCAACAGATGCTGACTGCCTTCAATGACGCCTTCCAAGTCAGGTGATTTAGGAGCGCCGACTGAAATAATGACGCTTGAGCGAGGCGGAATGGTGACTTGTTCTTCCAGCACATTCAAGGTATGATGTCCTGACGGCGTGCGCGGCGGTAGTGCTTCTTCTGTGGATAACGTTATCGACTTTACTTTTAGGTTGATGACAGCACCATGGAGGCATAAGAAGTCCATGCCAAGGATGACATCTCTCGAGCAACGCTGTAGGACTACGAAGTCTGTTGGATAAATACGGCCGTTAATGGTGACTCTCGCTGTGCAGATTCCTGCAGGCGTTATGAGATGACCTCCGGCTGTGCGGATTTCAGGGCCTTTCCAAGCTGTCCTAACTTTCTTTAGCTTCGCGGCGAACGACCCACTGATGACAGAATAGTCAGCTCCAGTATCCACGAGAGCGGTCACACTGTGGCCGTCGATAAGAACGTCGAGGTCGCTAGTTCGCCGTCTCGCATTACAGTTAGGGCGTGGCGTCGGGTCACGGCTGCGTCGGCTTGTTCCGCTGCTTCCGTGTTGCGTCGTCAGGCCACCTTCGGTAAGTGAGCTATAGCCGTCAGAGCTTTGCCTGGTTGGCATTGTGTTCGGAAAGCTGCGTCACGGCGGCGTCGTCGTCGGAGGATCTTCGGTAGTTCGTCGTACAGCAACCGTACCTCCACCGGTTGCTGCCCTTAGTTTCCCGGATACGGACTAGGAGACCGGCCCCGCGTTGGGCCGGAGTACTACCGGGGGTGCGGTGACATGCGGCGGCTGGGCGACGGCGAACGGGAAGGACTTCGGGGTGTCCATTGAGTTCCTGTCAGGTAGTCGGCGATGTCACGTGGCCGTTCCCCTGGCTGCGGACGTGGTGCATCGACGGCGAAGCCACGCAGTCCCATCTGTCGGTACTGGCAACGGCGGTAAATGTGCCCGGCCTCGCCGCAGTGGTAGCACAGTGGGCGGTGGTCAGGGGTGCGCCGAACGTCGGTTTTCCTCGGCGCACTGCGCTGGCCCGCTGGTGAACGGTAGGTCGTTGGTGGGGGTGGTGGCGGCGGTGGTGTTTGGCGACGGAAGTGCGACGGGGCGGCGTTTTGGCGTGGACGGGGAGGAGCGTTGTGGCGCACTGCAGCGGCGTAGCTCATAGCTTCTGGCTCGGGCAGCGGTGCGTGGGGAATTTGAAGCGATTGCCGAACTTCTTCTCTCACAATGTCGGCGATCGAATCCACTTGAGGCTGCGCCGAAGACAACAGTTTGCGCAGCTCTTCGTGCACGATCGCTCGGATCGTTTCACGCAGGTCGTCGGAGTCACTGGCTTGAGCAGCAGCGCATTCTGGAGTCAGGCGACGATTATACTGTCTGGTGCGCATGTCCAGCGTTTTTTCGATGGTGGTCGCCTCGGATACAAATTCTTGGACGGTGTTCGGTGGATTCCTCATTAGTCCCGCGAAGAGTTCCTCTTTGACCCCTCGCATGAGGAAACGAACTTTCTTCTCCTCAGGCATGTCCGGGTCAGCGTGACGAAATAGGCGGGTCATCTCCTCTGTGAAAATTCCAACCTTCTCATTTGGTAGCTGAACCCGGGTCTCTAGTAAACCAGCGGCCCTCTCTTTGCGAGCGACGCTCACGAACGTTTGCAGAAATGCGCCGCAGAAGACATCCCACGTTCGGAGCGTGGACTCACGATTCTCTAGCCAGGTCCTTGCGGTGTCTTCCAGGTAGAAGAACACACGACGCAGCTTTTCGTCATGATCCCAGTGGTTGAGGGCGGCCACACGGTCGTATATTTCTAGCCAGGACTCCGGGTCTTCGAACGATGACTCATGGAAAATTGGTGGTTCCCTGGGTTGATGCATGACCATCGTGGGCTGGGACGCTGTGGTTGTCATTGTCGCTGCAGTCGCGGTCATGGCCTTGGTCTTCCGCGCTTTGTCTTGTAGAAGCCCGTACTCCGGTGGTAGCCCTTGCTGTTGGTGGCTTGTTCGCTGCTCTTGGTTGGCGTCGGTGTCTTCTCCGCGACGTGGGCTGGGTTCACGGCTTGACGGGGGCGTCCGGTACATGAACGAAGCAGCACCTCCACCAAATGTCACGGGGTCGTGACGTGGCCGAAGACAGGAGACTTCGGGTTGGGATTTAACTGTTTATTTGGGCGAACCTGTGCCCGGTAAACAGAAAGTCCAATTACAGCAGCAGTCTCGCACAGATAGCAGTCTCGGACTGATAGCGGCGAACGGAGCGTCGGCCTTCGATCAACAACTGACAAGCGGCGAAGCGCGTCGGCATTTATACTCTTGCCGTCGAATGTTCTAGCGTTATCGCTGGCGGTGGCGGCTAGCCACCGCCTGATCTAAAGGGTACAGCCATATCCATCCATCCATCCATCCATCCATCAGGTCAAATGCTCCTTGCATGCAAGTACAGAAGTTGTGCCCTAAACCAAGCCCCATCGTGAAAGAAAAAATAAAAAAAAGTGGGGGTTTGGTAGGGGGAGGGGTTGTAGCGGCTAGAAAATTTTTTGGCCTTGTTCTAACCTGCCCAAAACGCTGCTTAAGCAACCTTCAGCACAGTACAATGGTGTCCTTCAAGAACAGTGTATTAGAACTTGGAAGGGGCTGTTGCGTTAGTCACGGGACACAGCCCATTTTGTTCAATTAGTCATGCGTGTATGCACCGCATCAATGCGAGTACTAGTATGACTGAGGTCGTCTAAAAAAGTTACTGGCAATGATTTGTAGCACCAAATGACATTTCTGCTGCCGTAAAAAAATAAACCCTCTTGCCCCACTTTTTAGTTGTTTTTTTGCCACCGTTCTTGCTCGGGTTTACGAATCTCCCCGATTTCGATGTCGCCAGCTTGGCAGATCAACATTTGATTTCACAGAGTGTGTCAAAGGATTTTACAGGCGTGGCAAACGTTGATATAGACTTCATTGATTACTCAGTGGTCTAATTAAATATACCACTTTATTTGGAATAGGAGTTCTCACGTTCACTCTGCCCGATTTAGGTGAGTTGAACATTTTTTACTTATCTATATGTTTTACTAAATGAAATTTTTCTTTTTCATATTGCTCCGAATTTAGGTTTTAGTGCTCCAGTAGTGAAATTTTGCTGCTCAAAAAATTCTCCAAATTCTATTTTGGCTGTTGCACCCCGGCTTGCTAAAGCGAAGCATCTCCCCGCTGCTTCACATCGACACATGGTTCCTTTTAGCGGGAGATAGCGCATTTTAAATCGGTGGTATTTTTGTCTGTTTTGTTTGTGCTTAATAACACGAAAGTGCTTTATGCTGGGGTCCAGCAAGGCTCCGCTGACGAAATTCTACTGATGATGTGACGTTGTAAAATAAATTTCAATATATTCAAACCGATGGTATTTCACAGTGCGGTGGTAAGCACTATAGGCCACGCAGCACACTTTGTCTAAGATGCTGACGGCAAACCTTTTGTATACACCGTCTGCCGTTGGTGGTCGTCAGAGTTTAGCACCTTCAGCGTGTTTTCGGCATTAGTAGCGAGAAGGCGCGAGAAGCGCACGTTTTGAGCACTCGCACAAATCGTCGTCGCCCCACTCGTTGGTGAATTGACTTTACGCCTCGCTATGCGCGTGCGCCTCCACATGGCGTGGTCACAGTGCGTATAGATGCTGGTCACTCACAGTGGTCGCTCACAAGCGTGGGCGCGCTTGTCTCGTGATTCGGATGCTTTGTACTGTTGTGCTTTCACTACAATGTTGCTTCGAAGTAACAGTGGCTGAAGAAAGCACGAAGGTTACTCCACCCTCTGCCATGGCCTTGTTTACAAAAATAGCACGCTGCTCACACATGAAGAAGTAAAACTTGTCACAGTTGTTCGCGCATGTCTTAGGTATACATGTCTATTCGTTTCGTGCGTCTTTATTTATGTTTGAGCAGCGTCCTTTGAGTGTAGAGCTTGTACAGTTATTGTCCACGCTCGTCCAGTATATGCTCATTCAGTGCGACCTTTCTGCGTGAAATGCATGCGGAATGTCTTGAGCTGCTTGCCGTTCTTTGCCTGACATCGCAATTAGTTGCTGTAGCATTCGTTTCTTCGCCTTTCTGCTGGAACAGAACAAAATGAACGCTCAATCGCCTCTGTGGAGACACGTTTCACTTTAGTGTTATACCGATTTCTAAAAAGACGGATCATCCACGTTTTCGTTTCTTTGTGCCAGTTTGAACTAAGCTGCCGAGGCCAGTCACCTAGCTCCCGACTCAACCTCACAAAATGCTCGACGATTCGTTTTATGTCGAGCACGCAGCGAAGCCATGAAGCAAGCCATAATAGCCATAATGAAAGAAAGTAGTGGCGAGGAATCCCTGCAGTTAAGAAAAAGAGCAATTCGAAAAAAAATATGAGGTACCCTAACTAGTATAGGTATTCAGTGAAAAGGAGTGCTTACAACAGCCAGCCCAGTAGAAGAACGAATGCACAAAAAAGCAAAGGTATATAAGTACGGCCCGACGATTGCGGCAAGACTGTGTGGCGGTGACAGCTGCGACACAGTAGAGGTGAAATAATTCATTAACATGTAATGTCTGCAGGCTTCCGGCTCCTTGAGCTTTCGCTGCAGGATGGAGTTGCCGTTTCATCAAAGGTCGCTCTGAGAATCCCTGCGTTTTCTCTTTTGCGCGCCCGCGTGCGACTGCTTAGGAGCAACTGCGGATAAGGATGAGCGGCAAAACAAGGAGACGTAGCAGCGAGAAGCCGGTGCAACATACTGTTGGCCCACCACGTCGTAGCAGCGCCAGATGCTGCGCTTAGGTTAAAGGCACCAGCGGCAACGCCCCCCGATTCGTCAGCTCTGAAGCAAAGCCGTTCACTTCGTGGAAGGCAAAGAAAGGAGCTCCTTGCTTTGATTTACCGTGGAAGGGCAGTCATAAAGACTTGCGGCACACCCACATTTCCTTGCGCCTCCCTTTCGCTGAGCTCCGTTCTAGCCAGTCCTGTTTTCGCGGTGCTTCTTCTTGGCTGTTGTACTTTCCCCAGTTACCACTGACCTTTACTAAGGAGTAAAAGCGACAGAAGCCAAGGTCATTACTCCGGTTCCTTCATCGGGACTCGGACATGGCGAGGGAGGTATGCGCTATATATATCAAGGTCCTGACGTTTGCCGAGGTTCTTTGGTTATGTGCTACCCTGCCTATATTTTCTTTGCGTTCCGTTACGTACTCTTCTTTTAACAAACATACTACTGCGTCCTTCTTTGAAGTATTCTGCTAGAAAGTAGTGAAGTTTCAGATAAGCGATGGAGCCGCTTCCCTTAGTCTCCTTTCCTAGCTAGGTCACTGAACTTCTCTGTGCGGCGGCAACTTGGCTGCTGAACTCTGCGGTAGAATTACTACTTATGCGACGTCACCCGCTCTTTTCTAGCTCTCACCATTTTATTTGCGTTTTTCTTCGATCGACTTCATCCGGTTGTTAGGTTGTCCCTAGAACAAACGCTGTGCTCTGAACATCAATTATTCATATCTATTATTTCGCTCTGTCGATTTTGTTTCACCATTCCAAGACAGTAGAATTCGCAGTAACACGCCTCTACAGACAACCAATAAACGTGCTATTGTATTTGCGTTTGGCTTCATTGCAAAGAAAACTTTTGTTTTGCTGCACACCCCCAAATTGTACTGCATACTCTAACTGCTAATTCAAGTTACTATACAACCATTATTGTTACTTCTTTTCTTTTACTTTGTTTGTTTTATACTTCTTAGCGTATCGACATTTGCATCCAGGCGTAATATCTGAACATTATGTCTTCGCATGTAAAGTCATCTTATTATTTGATGTTATCTTGTTCGCTTTCTATGGTTCATTTTACCCCAGTTCTCTCTGCAAAAGTTAGTACTATGGAGGGTAAACTAAATAAAAAAATGAAATGACTTGTCATCTGCAAGCTTGAATGAAAGTTACTCATGGCGTCTTCTATAAGCAACATTTATTGGAACAGAGTACTAATTTAGAACAAACGGCTAATGTCCCGATACAGTTTACTCATAGGAGCTGTTTACTGGAAGTCTAGTTGGTTGCTGAGTCATGTCCAAATAACATGATTTGGTGATATGTGTCTTTTTTCGTTCTTTTTACTGTTTAGCTGCTGTCTTAAAGGTTGCGCCTGATGTACATAAGGCTTGTTCAGGTGGCGCAATAAAAACAAACGTTGTTTGCAAAACTCTCAAGCTTAAGAAAAGTCCCCTTTACGCTTGGGACTCTATAGAAGGAAGACACGGTGGCTTAGAACTATATATCGGCTGCTTAAGTGTCTAGAAGCCACAGTATGTTGACCAGCAGGAGGCGTCCTAAGGGAAATAAATGGTCTATTCCAGCGTCACGACTACTGTTAAAGCTTCACGGAAGCCACGAATGTGATACTTAATGTTCCTAAAATTATATCAACTAGGACAGAGAGTCTGTTTCGTCATCCAGCATGGTTGCTTTTCGAGCTAAACCGCTGCGTCGGTAAGGTAGAGGTCACGGACGTTGTTCCTGGTAGCATTTAGATGCGAGATAAATGCAAAAGCACCCTTGTACGGAGAAAAGAGAGATGATGGAATAAGGTTAAGTTAAAGGCAGAGAGGGTATCATAAGAAAATTACGGTTTGATACACTGCAGCTGGGGAAGGGATAGAACGGTAAGATAAGGAAGAAAGAAAAGAAAATGGTTAAACAGAAAATATTAAAGAAAGAAATATGCGCGTACACACTCATGCTCGGGAGCTGCCATAATGTATTGCGACACTGGTTGACCTCAGAAACGTCAGCAGCACCTTCGTCGCTTTAATGACTGGAAGCGTGAACGTGCCGGCACTCCCTAAACTGACTGCTCAGATAGCGACCATGTGCTTAATTTTAGGGGCACTCGAAGGGATCTTGAAATGACTAAATAAACTGGTAGTTCTTTACTGCGCTTTGCGCTGCTATTACATACTTTGAAAGTGCCAAAACCCACGAAAAAAGTGTTTTCTCTTGTATTCTCAGAAGCAAGAGCCGAATTCGAAGTACGCCCGACTCTTTCGAGCAATTTTATGATGGGGACGAATGTGGTCCCATCGGCATGCTACTTCCGTGAATGAATGTGAGTTTAATGTCGGGTTAAAATTGATGAAGTCTTTGGCTGGTCAGTGTTTTTGACCATTCACGGGCAGGAAGGTTATTCGATAATGTCTCTCAAAATTCTTACACAACGTACTTTTGATTCATAGATGTGTGTCGTTTAACGTTCCAAACAAACCATGTGATCATGAGAGACGCCGTAATGAAGGGCTCGGAAATTTCGACCACCTGGGGTCCATTTAACCTGCACCCAATTCTGAGCACACGGGCCATTTCCGCCCTCAACACTCTTTGAAAAACAAGAGCACAATATTTGTAACCATTGTGACATAAACGTATTAGCAAAGCGCTATAAATAGAGTCAAATTCGAAAAAATAAATGTGAATATATTGGCTTGATAGGAAGATACTCTACTTCCAATAGATATACTGCTTGCGTCATTATTGTCTTTATTTTCATGAAAGAGGGTGCTGAAGTAAGTGACTGTCTCCAGTTCCACCCAGATTATCGTTTTACTTTTTTACAACACAGTGTATTGTGCGTTTGCTTGATTTTTTTATTTTTTCATTGAATGATATTAGTCATATTGAAGTTAGAGGAACGATGTTACCAGGCGGCAGCTATAGAGCTGGAGTAATAAAGATGACGAAAAAATGATGGTTATAAGAAATGAAGTTTATCAACACTGCCCGACAACAAAAGAGACGGTTTACAAAAAGCTTCTTTAAAATCTTGCGTTAAATGAAAAAAAAACATACCACGGTAACTAGAGTCGGACAAGTCGCCTTAACGTATACGATAAGCTTACCATCAGTAATATTACCAATACGCGCATGCGAAGCATTGTGTGCCTCGGCCGTGGTAGAAGGTGACATTGTTCAATCGCATAACATTCTAAGCTATATAAACTTAGTCGGGTGCTTAGACGAGGGGCGGGTCACTGTAAGTCGTGTATGGGGATATAGTTAGTTACAAGCAAAATTGGTGGACCCTAAACTTAATTTTTAGGAGTTCAACGTGATAGCGATAACCTGTTCCTAGTGCGTAGATAACCGCTTAGTGCATGAAACGTCTTCGAACTTGGTATGCATCCACATAGCGTTAAGAAAATAGGTGCAGTAGCACATGTGGCTTTTGTAGTGTGTAACCAGCTTTAAACTACGAAGACGTTATGATAATCAGATGTTCTGACTCCCACTGTCAATGTACCCTTGAACCACGCAATAATGGGAAGCATATATACAGGATTCGTGTGTCTGTAAAGCATGAAAGCTATTTTCAATGCATTTCCTAGCAGAGGAGGCTTTTTTCATTGTAGTCACAAGCAGACCCGTTGGCATGGCTCGGACGCTGACGCCGACGCTGACGCCGGAACTTCTGTGAAACGAGCTGTTTAACGCTATCATGTCTAAATTGCATGCGAACGCACCACCCAGCTACCTCCTTCTCAATATATCAGAACTTTCTAATTTCTAAACTCGTTATTTCGGAATGTCGGGTAACTGAGGCACCTTCTTTGGTCCCGGCCAGCATATACCTGTATTAACGGCATCGAACATTTGTTCAATTTTGACGGATGCGAAAATGCTGTAGTCCCGTGTGCTCAGATTTGGTTGCAAGTTAAAGAACCCCAGGTGGGTAAATATTCCGGAGAACTCCACTACAGCGTCTCTCATAATCATATGGTGGTTTGTGGACGTTGAACACCACGAATAAATCAATGGAACTTTCGGAAATTCGGCCACATGTGACCGCAACTTGGTTAATTTGTTTCATACCCGAAGCGCCGCAAATGTGTTAATCAGAGGAACCAAGACAGAGTTCGCGGACAGCCGAAGTGGCCGCCGACTTTCAGAAAGGCATGCTCACTATCTACAATTACATTGTTGGTACCTAATACTTTATGGGTTCAGTGGACGTCATGGACTGAATCGCGGATACCTTTAGCCGCGTTCACAGTGTTAACAAAGTCACGGGCGACAAAAATGACGGCATTTGAACCGCTTTATAATTACTGCATTTACATATTGTTTAAGAACATGAAGTAAGCTGTTTTATTTGACATATATATTTATTTCTACCTTGAGATTTCAATAATACTACATTTAGTTAATTCGGACAGTTCTTACTGTCGCGTGTACTTTCAATCATTAGGTTTCACTGCGAATAGAAAACGGGTTATTATACAGGTAGTCAAGGGGTCCATCATCAAGTCGATTAGATGCTTTAAAGGCTTGCCTTATCGTTATGCAGGCTTCCTGCCCGCAATGGACGGTGCCTCTCGGGCCAACAACGGGCTTCTCGATCAAATAGCTGCACTACACTGGATCCACGAGAACATCGACGTATTCGGAGGAGACCACCGGAATGTCACCATACTGGGACATGGACATGGAGCAGCATGCGTCAACTTTCTCATGATGTCTCCTATGGCGAAAGGTAGGAGCACGAATGCCTTGTTACTCTAGCGTAGAGGGCTGCTTACTAGAAATAATGCAATACGCTGGGGCCATTTCTGTCTAGATGCAACTGACCTGAATCGCAGACCTTCAAATTTTCTTTTTTAGCGATGAACGATATGTTCGATAGCAATTTGTGGTTGCTGTAGCTGAAAACGTAGTTAGTTGAAATATGGATTTGTTCACAAAATCATGCCAATGTTTCAAAATATGGCGTCATTATTATGCTTAACGACAATCTGGTCCTGGTTCCACACAAACACACACACACACACACACACACACACACACACACACACACACACACATATATATATATATATATATATATATATATATATATATATATATATATATATATATATATATATATATATATATATATATATATATATATATATATATATATATATATTTATATATATATAAGCACGCACGCACGCACGCACGTGGACACACACACAAAATCAAGCACATAATGAACATTGCTACGCAGTACTCACTCCTTCAAAGCGTCGTCAAGTGAGGATTGAAACGGCAAGTTGTGCGATCCAGAATGAAAGGACAACATACTTCGTGCTTGTACATAAACCACTGTATAGTGCTCTTCGGCAGCGTGGGAGGCAGAGACTTATTACTTGAGCCTGAACGTGCGAAGGCATTCCTCGTCCTAATAACCTTTGTCTCGCTCCACGAAGGCACCACATTAGCCCGCTGACATCGTTGCCTTTATGCGTCACTAACAGTAGCAATATTATTTGCCGGTTTTATTGCACTCGAAGCAGTAGGCGGCATTGTTTAGAGCTTCACTGCTCCCAACGACGTGTCCATCGTACAGTAATAAGAAGCGAAAAACAAATAAAGGAAAGTGACTGCGCCTAGGCGGATTGCATCACGCTAGCTAGCATGGTCAGCGTTCCGCACTTGCATAGACATGCTCTAACTCCATCGTGGCCAAATCGCTCCCCATCAGGGCTTGGTGTACTCAAAAGGTTTTCACGCGTAGCAAGCGCGAAACGTGGTCCTCGTCGTCGTAAAAATTGTTTTGATCACCATTTGCTCAAAAAGTGGGTTTTTCTCCACTCAAGCGTGACACTGGTCGAGGAAGAGCACACTCACATTATTTTACGCGTGATGTGCAATTTTATGCGGGTGGACTGGAAAACTCACGCTGAGGAAAAGTTTGCATTACTGATCACAGTTCTCGTCACGCGAATATATATCCTGATAGGATCAAGACAGGCGTGCAACGTCACCATTACCCCTTTTTGATTGGCAGGTGCGGCTTGCGTCTCCTTTTATTTATTTTATCGCCAACGCGATGGTCTTGAAAGGTGGCGCCGGCTGCAGTATATACTTTTGGCAGGAAAACTTGATTAGAGCCGTTAGAGACATTCACTGAGCAGGTACTTGGCGTCATCTCTGCCAGGTGTTTGCTTGCCCTTCGTGCGTGTACAGTGGGAGGAAAGGGCGGAGGCTCGCTCTGTGTGGTTAAAGTGGTTAAGAAGGGACAGCTTTCTGAATAACTTGACATATATTTACCTGCGTGGTGTGCAGTGCGTTAGCTGCAACAACACCAAATGCGAGTGTCTGGAATGCTCGTGCAACCCCGCGACACTACCTTCACCCTGCATACTGTAGGCACTCGCCTGCCATTCAAAACCGCTTGTAGTAGCTGAGTAAACAAATTAAACTAAAGTTTCTTGGCTCATTGCACATTTTACATATATTTTCTGAACAGTTAGGTTTTAGTGTGTTGTGTAGACCTTCGCATTGATCTCTGAACTTCTCATAAGTGCCAAGGCAAGTTCTCCGTATGCAGTACTCATCAGTTGAAACGCGAAAACTTTGGGCTAAGTAATTCACGTAGTGCGAAATGAAAAGGGAATGTTGATATTCGCAATTAGCTAATTAATGCCGAGCATCAGTAAATATACTCAGCAAAGGTGCCAAGCCATATAGCACAAGAAATATTGTAACGTTGTTGAAGGACTCGGGGTGTAATAAAACGTATTTATTAACGGGCGAACCTGTGCCCACAACTCAAAGGGACTATGGTCGTAGAACGTTACAGCAGAACACCAAAGATGTCTCTTTCTTCTACTTCTTCAAGAGTATCTCAAGCGCATGGTGCACATCAGCCGGAGCCAGCTGGGTTCTCGTGCTATCATCATCGTCTCTGCGCAACACTAGACGGCGCCCATGTATGTCCCTGTGCGCGCGGTGATGGGCGCGTTGTATGAATGCAAGCACTATGCCGCGGCATAATCCCCCTCCTCATACGCATCGTTCCGATGCGTCAGGCAATGAATAGATTCGTGGTAGGCGTCACTGGTCTTCCGGTGATCTTTCATAGTAAGGCTTCATCCAGACTACATGTACAACCTCTGTAGGGTTGCGGCGTTTTGAGCTCCCGTGTATAGCGGATCTGACTTGGTAAGTTACATCACTTACACGATGAAGTACTTCGCAAGGCCCGAAGTAGCGGCTAAAAAGTTTTTCAGAAAGTCCACGCCGACGCACTGGGGTCCATATCCATACTTTGTCACCTGGTTGAAAATGCGCTTCGGTACGATATCTCATTTCCGCTTCCATATTAGAATATTTCTAACGGCCAGACAGGCATTTATTGTACAGGAGAATGCCGCATTAAGTAAGTACAACCTATCTCCTACACAGTCTCTAAGTGTGAAAAAGGTCGCTAGCCATGGTGTGGTGCGCTTAGCGTGATAGTGTGAAAGTGCACCACGCTTCAATCGAGCGTGCGAAAGTTCACCTCCAAACACCATTGCTACGAGTGAAAATTTGGAGCTCTCACGACGCAGTAGTTTCTTTTATCACTCCCATATGGAGGCACCATATCGCTTCATCCAGAGCCGCGTCAACCAAGACCACCATGCAAAGAAATCTGCGAGAAGTTTAAGGCGTGTTTGTGTAGTTTCGAACGTATGCGACGACAGCGTGGTGAGTAGATGGATGGACACCTATATAATGAGCTGAGATGTCGTCGTTTCAGTTCCCAGCGATAGAACTTTCTCGTCATTTTTGTTTGTCATCCCATAGAGTCGAATTCATTAATGACACATCTGTGACGGAAATACGTCGCTGACGTTTTATTGAAAACTGACATAAAAAAATTCACCTAAAAAGACCTTTAGACGCACAATAACAGTATTATTAAACCTCTAACACGTTTTATTTCATTGGTATAATAGAAATATGCATCAGATGCACTTAAAGACTGCTATATCTCTAATTGGCGATGAGATACATATTCTAAACTATATTTTGCTGTACCTATGCAGTTTTCTGGAAATAGTTTTACGAAATTCGAGGCCCTATATTAAACTGCTGCTTCTTGCGGTTGCGCAATTCCCTAAAACGTGCCACGCTTTCTATTCAACTAAATTACTGTTCTTTGAAAGCCATTGTTCCAATTTAAAATGTCTGGAATCTTTCAAAACCAGCGAAAGATTTCAGACATTTCAAAACGGAACACCTTCTAAACTAGCAAAAGAATGCCCTTCAATATAAGCTTCATAGAATATTATTGCTAAGCTGGCGTCAGATTTATTGCCTGCTTTGTTTCATACTTTTTGACGTGTCACTGCGTGGGCAAACATGGCTTCAGTGCTGCACGTGTCACACTGCTAATAAATGGCATCATTGCGATAAAGCGTTTACTCTTTTTGCAATATCTTCTGACGGTAGCGGGACGCGAAAAAGCAAAACTTGCGCGCCAGGAAGGAGACTTTAAAGCAGTCGATAACGCCACCACTCACCCGTTAGATGCACTCATGCTATCGATTGAGGACGGGCGTCTAGAAAGTCCGTACGCTGTGGTATTAAAACCTCCGTTATTGTCTTGAATGGCCACTTTTTAAATTTTTTGTGTGTGTCACTTCAGGTTAACAAGACTAGTCGATAAACCTGATAACGCGCTGAAAAGAGAAGAAAGTCAATAACAGCAGCATTGACGCTTTGTCGGGTAATGTAATCAGATCATGTTGCTTTCTCTTATTTCTTTTGAGTGTGGAAGCATTAGAAGTCACGCTTACTTGATTTGCTGTGAACTCCTCACAACTTTGAATAGCACATATTGGTTCTTCTAGCTGGCAGTGTAAGAAACGATAACACGAAGAAAGCGATTCTATTTGCTTCTATGATGCGCTAAGAGCTCGCCTGACATCGTCTTTTCCTGTCATCGTCTTCATATCAGTGTCGTCGCGCGCATGAATAATAAACTGAGCGGAGCCCCTGTCTTGTCATTGCTGGTTGCTCAGTAAGTAAAAATTGGCCCAGCAAAGTTTCGGCGCCAAGAATAATTCTGTAATTAAAGAAATCGTTGTTCAAGAGTAGCACTATATAGTGCCCTGGGATCTCACATTGTCTTTCGTGCATCTATGAAAATGTCGTACTTTATTTACCATTGCAGCATTTTTGGTAATTTGACGTTACACTAGCAGCATTAAACATAGCACACAAGGCGTACCACAAAACAGAGAAATAATTGAGTCTGAGAAGCCAACACCATGCATAATGGGGTTTTATCTCTGAAAGATTACCATGTTTTTTTATCAGTTATTTTTGCAGCGTTTTCTGCGGGAAAATATAGGTCTTCATGACAAAAAAGATAAAGTACGAGTGGGGATGTTCGAAACTTACGGAACGATGCGTTGGCGCTTACACAAGCAACTCATTGACGTCGAGCTCTTAACTTCAAGAACCAACAAACATGTACTTTGCTCTCAAGTCTGCTTAATCAAGGATAAATATGAATATAGTCAGAAGTAGTAGACCAAAGACAAAAAGTAACGACACTTCGTTGTCATATATATATACATATATATATATATATATATATATATATATATATATATATATATATATATATATATATATATATATATATATATATATATATATATATTTAAATATATGTAGTTGTGTGTGTGTTTGTGTGTGCAGCAATGCACTCTTTGCCCCTGCCAATGTTATTAAAGAACCGAGGTCTACAAATTGGCATAATAAAATATTTGTGCACTTTTTTGTTCTTAACATGATACCGCAAGAATTTTTGCGAATACGTACTCTACTATGGAAGTTACAGCGGTTAGAACATCGGTTTTAGCTGGTTTCAAGTTTTCGCGGGACTTCATCACCCTTCTCTGTCCCAGAGAAAGGCTTAGCCTATCGTCATGACTGGTTCAGACCAATCAACGAGCTGCATGCTACGCAGCGTCATGCGCGGAGAGGAGTATTGGTAAGGCGTAGGAAAGGAGCGTGGGCATTGTTTTTCGAAATAAAGGCTGTGCTAATATTCGGCTCTGCTATAATATTGATAAAAATAAATATTCCGAAAACGTGATCGCCGTGGTCTACTCTACGAAATGCCGTGATTCTTTGAGGGTTGAAAAAAAAAAGCGGGAACCTGTTGACGGGAAAAAGAAAGCGCAACCCCGGAGCTTGACGTCTTTATCAAAGGAGCCTACCAGACGGCGTCATTTCGTCGACGTCAAAACCGCCCGGCTAAAAGGTCGGGTCACGGCGGTTACTATAGCAGGGACATCACAAGCTGATCGCTGTCGCTTGCACGAAAAAAAAAAAGAACCATGGATGGAGTACAACGAAAGTGATCTCAACCCTTTCAGGTACATTTGCTTGTGCTTGGGCGGGAAACTGCTGATACCGTTGCTGCAGTCACATCTGACTGTTATCATCTTTACTCCTTGTAGGCCTATTTTACTCGTAGGTCTCTCTTTACCCTTACTTCAGCGTGGTTTCTATATCAGCTAACAAGGAAAAGCCGTGTACGGCTTGGCTCTGAGCGACTGGTTGTGGCGCCAGGTCGTGGCGTTGATCGGCAGGCGCCGCGGCCGTAAAGAAGGCCGTTCGTCGTAAATTCCTAAACCATGCTCTAGCCTCGAGCTTGCAGCGTCCTCGTAAAGCGAGAGCATCTAGTGAAGGCGAAGCGTTGCCTAAAAGCCGCTCGTTTCGCTCAAGTGCCACGTTGTGAGGTGCGAACGTAGTACGCTGCAGTGTGTGGGCACCTGGCAGCCGATATATATCAACGCGGGGTTTGGATTGTTGCTGTGTCTTTTAAAAGTTTCAAACTTGAAGACCTGGGACAGGTTACCCCACTGTAGTTTAGGCATGTTGGCGCCTTCGATGCCTCGGTTTTACAAAAGAAAATGTGTGGCCTCTTTTGCTTTATGCATTGACGCGTGTTATATCTCGCTGATGTTAAGACGGCAGTGGCCGACGGACAACAGATAAACAAAAGAAAGAAAGTAAAATAACAAAAGAAGAATGATCGAGTTAACGAATTAAAAGAAGCAAGAAAAAGTTCAAAAAAGAAAGAAAGCAAGAAAGAGAAAAATAGAAAAAAAGAAAGTATATATAAGAAAGATTGAAAGCTACGAATATTTTCTCAACATAATAGTCGCAACAAGTTTGACGTTGCGTTATTTAACGTACTTAACGCAACATAAATATGCTATGCCTTTTGCGTTTTTTGTTGCTGTTTTTCATCTATTTTTGCACTCTTCCTTTTTTTTCCTCTAAGGAGTTTACACCAGTTTACCGGAACACAGCACCTATTTCACCGGTCACTAGTTTTCTGTAATAAAGAAAACTCAGTTTAAGAAGAACCGAAGCTTGCCCCAGGCTACACTCGCAAAAAAAAGAATAGGAAACAAATGTCAATTTTTATCAAGTTGTTTTACAGTGTGCCATGTCGCATGTCAGTGGCATCCAACTTGCATATTTTGCTTAAAATAATGGTTTTTCGTTAAAAAAACTTCCTGTTCTTCCTAAGTAGGCGCTATTTCTATAGGTTTATTGCGTCCCACGATAGAATAAACTTTTTCCAAACACACAACTCAATAGACATTGTGTCACTCTCAAATCTATTTTCTGTTCTTTTCTACTGTTCCCGCAGATAACGGACTGTTCCAGCGCGCTGTGATGATGTCCGGCTCGGCGCTGAGCCCATGGGCCATCGCACGGGACGCGGTGCGGTACGCGCGCCAAGTGGGCAGGGCGCTGGGATGTCCGGAGTCTGGCACCGGCGCCGCGCTCGGAGACTGCCTACGTCATCGGCCCGTACGCGAACTAGTCGACGTCCCTCTTGCCGTGCCCGAACACCTCTCGGCATTCGGCCCCACCGTCGACGGCACCGTGGTTCCCGCTGAGCCCCGCCACGAGATGTCCTCACCGCGTTCGTCGTACGCAGACTACGATCTTCTGTTCGGTGTAGTGCGCTTCGAGGCGTACTTCTTGTTCACGGCTTACGAAGAGAAGCACGGCTTTGAGGTAAGTGCTAGGGTCAAAATTCTTTTTTTTTTGCTGTCATCGTAACGTTTTATTCCTTTCCTTTTGACTGAGCTTTGATCGATTCATTATTTTAGTCATCTTGCCCAGTGTCACTCTCACCTTTGACACTGCAATGAAAATGATGTCGAAACACACCACAATGATGCGACGCACTTCGCCATCAGATCTTATCTGCTTATAAACACGAAACTAAATTTCTGCAGCACTGCGAAATATAATTTTGAAACTAAGTGAAATCTGGTGTGTTTTGAAACTTACCGTTTTTCTTGTTTGCTTTTTTTTATGCCTTCAATCCTGTCTATTCAGCGGCTGTTCCAGGGTCTCATCTTACGATACTTTGCAGGGACAAAGTAGATACGCACGTTCGTTTTTTTTGTATTTGAGTGCAAGTTCAAGTTTGACTTTTACCGCGGCTGATATGTACCATTCCCCCACACCCGACGAAGATAGCACCATTACTGCCATTGACGGAGCCCAGATGTTGGCAGTCCGGTATAGCGCCAGATAGTCGCTGTATACGACAAAGCCATCCCTGTTAACCTGCATCGCTTTTCAATATTTACACATTTTGCGTCATTTAATTTCATACCGATGTTATGCATGCTTATCACATCTTTCCCTCCATTGGCTCCTGTACATTTTCCTCTGCGTGGAACATCAAATCAGATGCATGCTCGGTAGAGCTTCCCTGACTTTGGGATGTTAAGCCCCATCATTCACAATTATTTTCCGGCATTTTTTTTCTATTTTCGGCACTCTCCAACCAGAAAAAATGTGAACTATCCGCCTCAAAAATGACGTGCATTGTGGCACGCTACTCTCAGTGCACCGGGCTGTTCCAGTGGGTCACTCGTATGTTGAATCACGAATGAATGTCAATAAAAATTTCTGTTCATCAAATAGAGAGACAGTGAACTAACTGTATTTGGTCCTGAGGAGCTTTATTGCGAACGCCTTACGGGGACTCGCGGACACTGCTGAGGATGTGCACATGTTTCCAAATCCTGGGAACGCATAAACGACTCTTAATTCTGGCCTGCGAGCTTTCGCCAAACTAACATTCCATACTCATACGGTCAGTATAAAACAAAGCAATGGCTTCAGTGTCTCCATCTTTATTGCCGGGTATATATATATAATTTTTTTCGCTTGTTTACAACTGGCTAACCTCCCTGTCCTTCCTATTGCAATCCCCCTCCTTCTTTTCGCTTGTTTGCGGCAATGGTAGGCTTCTTCGAACTTAGAATCAACGCCTGTGTTTTTCTGAATATATACAGAAACAGCACTTGCACGACCAATAGGTGGTATATGATACGAGTACTTGATTGCCTGTACAGTATTAATATCAATTACAATTAGTATTATTATAAACTTGACTTTTTTCTGCCACCATGTACGCGAATGGCTTCGCAATGAGTGGCTTGCAGAAATGTGGAAATCTATCTGCGCCTCACGCTAATTGTACTTTTCATTGCTGTCATATTAAGTGGAAGTATACACGACTAGCCCTTTGAAAACATTTCTACGTCAGTGTTACGGCTCATCGTTGCCTCTCACATTATGCATGGTGGACGAGAAACTTGTTTTTGGGGGGACGTTCTTTCACTTTTCTTGCTCTTCGTTACAATTTGCTATATAAAAGGAAACATTGAATGTACCGCACATTTCAGAGCTGATTATACTTAATATTTGTTTCATTGGCGTGATAAGATTGATTTGTAATATCACAAAACAGAGCACCAAAAGTATCAGAGATCTGTTGATGCCGTGTGACATACCGTGCACAGTACCTCGACATTCTAGACTTTGCCAGAGGTGTCATCCTGTTGTGGACAACCGTAAACATTCAGACCTTGTGTTTGTGATGACATACTGTGTTTTAATTTCTTTGTCTGTTTATTTTTCTGGGACGAATTTGGCCTAGAGGTAAAAAAAAGAATGAGGTTGGGGCTCTGTTGTCCTTGTTCAGGAGAAAACACCGGAAGAAGGCCCGTCACGACGCCTCTCTGCCCTGGCTTTCCAGACTCGGTTTGTCTCTTATTCTCATGGGTTATTTAGTGGGTTTGCTAGAGCTGCTCGGATTGCTTTAGTGGCTACTTCTTGGGTGAGACCACCGGGAAGCCACTTTGTTCGTCAATGAACGAAGGCTGATGTGTATACATGGACATCGACCACACCTACAGAATAAGACAGATGCAGGCCCTAGGGAACCAAGGAGGCCGAAGCGAAAAGTTGGGCCACGGTGTTACGGTCATGGTAATGAATGGCAACAAGCCCTCCCCAGAGGATAGGAAGAAAGAAAGAAGGTACCATACGTGGTGACTCTATACTATAGGCAGCCTCCTCTTCGGTGGTCTCTTGCGATGCTCCTCCCTGCTCTTTTAGCACAGAAATTTCGAACGCTTGTGCTTATGTACTTTCAAGAGGTCTGGCGGTGTGAGTCGTTTTCTGTATGTTTGCTATGTCTGCGTTTTTGAGTAAAGCTTGTAGCAAAACTGGGCAAGAAAAACAATGCATGCTTCACGATAGTGGCAGACACACTAATTTTGTGCAGCACTAGCTATAAAAAACGGAAGTAATGCCAACGTCCTAGTGCAGCAAGCTCGCTTTCGGTACTTTTTGCAATAACTTGGCCAGTGCGCACTTGCCTTGTCCTCTTTAATCATGAGCATCTCCAAACATGGTTTCACTCTGCGATCGATTGCAGCTGGTGAATGCTCTGCTGCTGGGCTCAATGGTTGATTGTGGGAAGCATTAACTAGAATGAGAGGCAGAAAGGGTATCAAGGAAAAATTAAAAGGAGAAAAAAGGAGAAAGAAAGATCGTGAAATATAAAGAGAAATAAACACGGTGGGTGAGAAACTCTTCCCGAAAAAACTTTGCTAATGAGGTGAGATTCGACACCAGGTATCAACAATTTCAAAACAAGCATGGAAACCACTCGGCTATCCAGGAACGCCTACAGGACAAGAAATACTCTTGCGTTATATAATATAGTCATCAGGCGGAAAAAAGAAGCGATGATGTGGAGGGAAAGGTTAAGATAACAATATTATCTGGGGTCTAACGTACGAAAACTACGATTTGATTATGTGAGACGCCGTAGTGGAGGGCTCCGGAAATTTCGACTACCTGGGGTTCTTTGACGTGTGCTTCAATCAAACACACAAGCCTCAAACACTTTCGCCTCAGTCGAAATTGCAGCCGCCGCAGCCGGAGTTCAATCCCGCAACCTTCAAGTTAGCAGTCGAGCACCATAACGTAAAGCAAAGCTTAGAAAAAAAGAGAAAAAAATAACGAATTACAAAAGGGAAGAATAGCAGAAACAGAGATAATAACCGACAGACAGAGAAAGCACAAAAAAATGAGATTGAAAAAAAAAACAAAAAATGTGAAGATAGAAACAGCCAGAAAGAGAACAAAACCTGTATGGACAGAAAGACAGAGATAGAAATAGACACAGAAAAAAAAAAACACTTCGAGTAGAGAGCAAAAAAAGTAAAGACATGAAAGCATGAAAAAATAAAAGACGAAGAGGCCCACACAGCACCGTGCTTCCTTCAGGCACTCGTTTATGCTTATTACCTCTCTTCTCTTGAAGCTTGGCACCACTGGTGCGAAAACTGCCTTGATTCTTTATAAAAGCGGGTAGCCATGATTGAAACCACACTTGACGTTCTATAGACATGACCATTTTGTATGCTCTGAAGTCGATGCTGTTTGAAACGCTGATGGGGGTCTCTGGTAGAATACCGAAAAGTCGTGCAGGATGCCGGGCTCAGTAACGGCTCGAGCCGAGATTTTAGGAGCTTCCTCGCCAAGCTTCTTTTGTTCGGAGCACGTTTCTTGGCGTATACGATAGCTCTCAAATAGAGCGCGAGCGCTTTTGGCACGCTTCCTTTCCCATTGCCGGGAGCTAAGCGAGTGCACATCTCCACGCAGCTACTTATCATGAACACCTTGTAAGCGAAGGTAGCGGTGAGGAAAGCTCGTGACATGGCTCCAATGCGGGCCCGCCACCAAGATTTTCCTATGAAAGCTTGCGAAACTGAAGAAAGAAGGCAGCGTCGGAAGCAACCACCAGACTGCACCAGCATCGATTCTAGGGTGGCGGCAGTGGCGAGGGCTTGCGCCACCAAAACAAGCTCGTTGACAAGCGGAGACCCAAATGAGAGCCCGCGAAGCTGAGGCGGCACGCAAGCGGTGGAAAGGGAGCCTCGTACCGGAGCGGGTGAGGGTAGTGGTGGTAGTGATAAGAAGATGAGAAAAGGCACCTAATTTCTGCAACCCGGTCGGGAGCACGGCGCAGCAGTGGTCGAGCGCCGAAAGCGGTCGGTATATCTGAGGTTGGTGGCACCAACCTCAGATATACCGCTTCAAGAGCGACATCTACCATCGTTCGTTCGGACACGGTTGTGCGACCGTTTGTGGTTTGACAATAAGCACACTGCCATCGCCTCCATCCGCAACGTCCCGTCATGCGCCAACGCCATCGCCATGCTCCATCAAGAGTTTCCTCTCGTCCAGTGCCTGCAGCGGAACGTGCCCGACGACGCTGAATTTGACGTACGCCTCAAGCGCGGGCTGCGTAACAAGGCATCCTTCAAGAAGGGCCTCATCAAAAGAACTCACGGGTTATCCCGATCAATTCTGAGCGAGCTTTTTCATCATCATTTCCATGGTATAGATGGCGTACTTTTATATTGTTTGCTGATCTAGAGATGCTCAAATCATCCATGACACTGGTGACCCAGGCACCGCATTTTCTGTGATGCGGGCTCCAACTGTGAACCTGTGGCTCATACCCACACACCATAAGCCTTGGTATGTGGGTATGTGCCACACGTGACTGATGGAAGTGATTTATCGATGTAAACGACAAAATAGTCACTTTAGTCACGTCATGACCCGTGCACTGTGTTCTTTGCGCATTCACGCCCTCCTTTCCCAATTTCGGAACAAGCCAAGTTATGGAGATGACCACGACCGCACCCAGGCGTAGATAGATAGATAGATAGATAGATAGATAGATAGATAGATGATAGATAGATAGATAGATAGATAGATAGATAGATAGATAGATAGATAGATAGATAGATAGATTCAAAGTGACTTGGGTTCGATAATTCAGTGGAGCGAAAAAAACTTTGCTGTACTACCCAGGTGGACCGCCGGGACCGACTTCTGCGCACGCTAGTGCGCAACTTGTACAGCTTCCACCAGCAGGAAATCTTTCTGACCGTCGTCAACGAATACACAGACTGGACCCGGTCGGTGCAGCATCCGGCCAGCATACTCGAAGAAACGGCTGAGGCGCTCAGTGACGCGCTCGTCGTGGCGCCCGTTGTTGAAGCCGGCACGCTTCACACTGCAGCTGGGGCCGCCCGCAAGGCAGCTAAACAGCAAAAGGGAGGTGGCAACAAGGTCGGCGGTCGCGTGCCGACGACGCACTTCTACCTGTTCGGCTACCACTCGGACGAGTCGTCATTCGCGCAAAAGAACGGCTGCGTGCACGGCGAAGACCTGCCGTACGTGCTTGGCCTGCCCATGCTGGGATCAGGTGCGCCGCTGTATGGTAACTACACCAAGCAGGAGGCCGCGCTCTCTGAGACCACCATGTCCTACTGGGTGCGATTCTTCCGGACGGGGTGAGTGTGATCGGCCCTTTCTTTCTGCAATGTTCACCCTTTTTGTGTGTATGTATCGGCGTGCATATCATGTACATGTGTTCAATCTATGTGCTTTTATTAAGTGTAATAATTTTTATAAAATCTAATAACTTCAAACCTCGCGAAGAATATTGAGACTGCAGTTGACGTTGATGTTCTACATTGAGAAGCCACATAAACCACACACAAACTACACAAAAAATGACGAGTTACCGTCCTCGCCGAACAACTTTGAATAAGCTATATTTGTGGTACAATGGTACCTGTGAGTGCTGTTTGTGGTGAGTGTTTCTTGAGCGGAGGAGTGTGTGAGTGTGTGAGTGCTTTGGAAGATTTCAAAGTTGCGCCAAGTTTACTTACAATATTCTCTAGTAATGCCTGCGTGGTGCCATACATGGCTTAGCTATGCTTTACCTAATAAAAGTAAAAAGCCCGAAAAGAACAATCTATTGCTATTTTCGCACTGTTTATTAGTATTACGCTTCTGTATCAATCAGCATAGCTTACACTCTTATGCCTTAGCCTCTCTTTTCCTCCTCTACATTTTCTTCAGCCTCACTTCTCTTCTCCAACTCATTGTTACAAACGGGTGTGCCATACATGGTTCTCTGCGGCGGCATGCATTTCCGATGGAGGCGGAAATGTTGTAGGCCCGTGTGCTCAGATTTGGGTGCACGTTAAAGAACCCCAGGTGGTCAAAATTTCCGGAGCCCTCCACTATGGCGTCTCTCATAATCATATCGTGGTTTTGGGACGTTAAACCCGACAAATCAAATCATCAATCGCCATACAAGGTTCTCCCTGTCTGATGCCATATATGACAATGATATGTTGTATCTGTAGCAAGATGTGACGATACATATCCTTTCCCTTTTTCCTTTCTTGCTCCTCACACTAATGTAACTCCACCTTACCATCACTTCCTATTCATGTACTATTGCAATACAATGCTATGCTCTCGGTAGTTCTGCCAGTAAAATACCATGAATGACCATGCTATGCATTACCCTCTCCCCTTCACATTTGCCTCCTCTTCACCCTTATTTCCCATTTTACTAGCCCTGTTACACAGGCTATGCTATACGTGTTGCTGCCTGCCCAGTGTCATGCATGACTTCTTTGCTTTATCCCCTCCTTCATCCTTTCCGTCTTTCTTCTTTTGTGCCCTCTTGTTATAACACAGCTATGTTACGCATGGTTCTGCTTGCGCGACGCCCTACACGAGTATAGTATGCTTTTAACGCACTACCATACCATACCAATACCGTTAATGAGCTCATTTCGCAGAAATTCCGGCGTCGGCGTCGTTGGTTGTGAGGGAAAAATTATCGTTTTATGCGTCAGCAAAAAATTGAGAACAATGCAAATAAATCATATAAAAGATTCTGGAGCGAAATGAGGACAGAACCAGGGTTGTTGTGGTCCAACTGGGGATCGAACAAGAGTTGTTTGCACGGCAAGGGGATGTTCTACCACACGGCCACGCCTCTACTTGTAAAAACAGTGAAAATATCTTCCTCTGCTTGGAAATGCAATGAAACTAGCTTTCATGCTTCACAAACACACGCTTCGTTTATACATGCTTCACAATGCAACATAAAATATTGCAGTATAATGCGTAGTGCAAGTGTTCATTGCTAACAGGTGTTAGATAATGTGAATATGAAGATGGCTCAGTGGTTCAAGGCTGGTACCTCGCTAAAAAAGGCACACATGCTACTGCGCCTATTCGCTTAAGGCTACGTAGTGGGTGCATAGCAAACTTAAAAAAAGTTTCATGCACTAAGTCTTTGAGTTGTACACTAAGAACAAGATGTCGCTATCGCGTTCAACTCCAAAAGGCGAAGCTTTAGGGTCTCTTAATTTTATTCTCGCCCTTCCCCCTTTACATACTCTAACACCGTGAAATTTCTCCTCCTCACCCTCACTTCTCTTTCCCGCTCCTTTGCTATACATGGCTAGGACATACATGGCACCGTGTGCCAAATCTCAAACGAGATAATGCTATGCTTTACCCCCTTCTTTCCAGGAATTCTTTCAATTCTACCTACCCTTATCGACTCCTCCTCATGCTCACTTCCTTTTTTTACCCCTTCTTGAACCCAGCTGTGCTATAATGGTTTTGCGCGCGTGATGAAATACATGAATGTGGTACTTTTTACTTTCGTCTTTCGCATTTTCCATCATCTTTCTCTTACAACGCCCCTCCCAGTCTGTTCTCTTACGCTGCCCCTTGCTATGCATGGTTTTCTTTACGTAGTTCTGCCTCTATAACTTTATGCATCTCTGTGCTATACTTTACCTTTTTCCTTCCTCCTTCAAATCCTTTCCACTCTCAAATAACTCCTCTTTCTTACGTCCCTTTCCACTCCTTGCCATACGCGTCTAGGCAATACACAATACTCTTGCCTAATGCCATACATGACTAGCCACGATTTCTTTTTTCCCCTTCTCATTGTCCTTTTCCTGATGAGCCTCGAGACATTACTTCCACTGGCTTCCCTTTCCTCCCCCTCGGTGTACAAGGCTATGTTATACATTGTTTTGCGAGTGTGACTCGAAGCGGTGGCATATTATGACGGAATACAGTGACAAAATATTGCCTTTCTTCTCCCATCTGTTCTTTCTTTCCATCAGCCTCATCGCGACGCCTCTTCTACTCAGCCTCACTTTTTTTTTTACCACAACTCTTTCTGTAGATGGCTGTGCTTTAGATGACTATGTTATAGGTGACTTTGCCTGCTTAGCGCCAAGTGACGACGACAGCTTACGACAGCCCGAGCACCTTGCAATGCGTCTCACTCGAAACGATGGTTTTCATCAGAAGCGCGTAGAATGTAAAACAAAAAAACACGAGTGTGTGATCTCTGGCACTGTGGCTGTGTGGCTACGTGGAACACACAGCAGTAGCTTTGCTGCATGCAGAACAGTGCGAACGTCAATTTTCGTTAATAAGTTTTTGCTGCTCGGAACGACTTTGTACATGCCCGGATGCCTACGCTGAACAGTGAAAAAGTGGGCAACTTAACCATGCCGTTACTCTTTACATCAACGGCCTAGGCAATGTAGAACGTTTGATATTCGAGTAGAAATTCTTTATGGGCTGGTTGGTGCATGTTTTACGGAAGTAATAAAGCGTGAACGAAACAGACACAAAAAGAGATATGGGCGAACGCCTACTAACGTTCTGTCAGTAGACGTTTGTCAGAATTTCTTCTTGTGTTGTCTCATCTTGTGTCTGGTTCGTGCCTGATTCCTTCCTGAAAACCTTTGACATATCGGGAACCTGAATTGACAGCGGTATAGTGCTGCTTCTCTAATAATATAAACATGCATTGAGCGTACCGTTCTCGACAGGTAAATGCGTTTGATTTCTATCAGTTGAAAAGACAAAGATTCATTATTTGTTGAAAATACAAGAACTGCACCTGCCAAAAACTCTTTTTTGCTTTCATAAAAAAAAAGACTTTACCTAGATATTCTGGTGTGTATTTGTAGGTGAAAGTTGAAATATTTCTTCGATCGTCTCCCGACGTCACTTTACTGTTCATGCTCATCATCTCTTGCTTTTTCACTGTACAGCCGACGAGTTCACTTTGAAGCTGCAAATAGCTGGAGCTTGCTGTTATATTGCTAGGATTGCGTTTAACCTCGAAGCAATACCCCTTCCTCTTATTATTTCCCCGAGCATGCTGGGCGCGTTTCTGAGTATAAATATTTTCACAGGACGTCTTATTCGCAGTGCTCCACTAAGTATCACACTGCTGTTTTTCATTCGGAAATTGCAAGACTTTCAAAACAGTTCTCCTACATTTTATATTTGTATAAAGCTGTCTATGTTTATATTTGGGCTCATAGGATTTGCGTTGGCCTATACCCTACTGTAAGGCTCTCATCATTTTCTTCGTAATGGTAATGCAGCTTCCACAAATTCTTCACGAAGAGAATATATTTTCCCCGAATTTCGGGCACTTATATAGAGTTATCGAAGTTTCTGTTTTGAATATTGGGTTGGCTACCTATATATATATATATATATATATATATATATATATATATATATGTGTGTGTGTGTATATATAAATATATATATATATATATATATATTGAAAATCCTGGGTTGGTGGATGATGGCAGATGGTGGTGGTGGTGGCGAGCCAATGGTGGTGACGGTTGAAAATGCCGGCTTATGGTAGTGAGGCAAAACGTGTTTGGTGGAAGGTTTGGTGAGCAAGGTGGATGACGGTGGCGTGATGGAAGCTTGGAGGATGGTGGTGGCATGATGAAAAGCACAATACAGTATGTGAAATCACTTATTTGTAGTGTTTCATTCTTGAATGCGCAGAGATATATGTTTACGGTCAAAAAAAAAAAACCAACGCTACTCATTACGCTTTCTAGTACATTTGTTTTTTTTTTAAATTCCTGTGGTGTCAACAACGCTTCAGTTTTTGTGGAGCATAGGGTATGCGGCCGGGAATATGTTTACATTTCGCGCACGTACTTACATCAGTTTGACATCCGCGATGTGTTTTTTGTTGTTGTTGAGATGTTTAGAAGAATGGAGTTGTCACTGTGAACATGACACGCAGTGACACGCAGTACATCGGCACGCAGTTGTCGACAAATAAATTGGCTTCAGTTAGCGATTGCCCCTTTCAATGTAAGAGCAGAACAGCGCGGTCACTTGATGTCGCCACGCTAGAAACGCAACTCTAGTAATTCTTGCACACTCTATTGTTTGAGCCGTAACTTTAAGTTAACAAAGTGCGTGCGAATACGCATAAACTTTCAACTTTCGAGACGCGTCGAGATGAGCCCCAGCGAATCGGACTGTCACCCTTCTGTTCTACCACCACGATTTCCACCAAAGGTTAGTCATACCGACCGAGCCCGTGCAAGTGTTATCGGCGCTTCTGGGTTTCAGAATATACAATTTTGACGAGAAAAAATTATAATACAGCACAGCTGTGGCATCATTTAACCTAAATGAAGCCTTTTTTATTGTGTACGGTGTCCGCGCAAGAAGCGACAAACATCGATGCGACACGCTTGCAGCACTTCCACCAAAGGTACGCCTCGCCTCACCGACAGCCGCCGATCGTACTCGCCGACGGTTCGCTGGCTCTTATACGAGAACGTAGACACGTCAATTCGTACGCTTACTGAACCAATATGATAGCATAATGTTTTTCGCGCACTGCATTTGTTTTGGACAAGCCGTTATGTAGCTGTTCTTAACGACAGAGCAACAGCGGTGCGCTGGCACGACTGCGGTGCGCGTTGCGCGAAAAACATCAAAATCAATTGTGTTGGCGTATCTATTGAATGAGCATAGTAGTGTAATAAAGCCTGAACTGATATCGCCCTTTGGAAGGAGCGAGAAATGGATAATAAACTTGTCAGTAAACGCCAATAAACTCTATCTGCTCCTCAGTCCAATGAGTTGTTTTTTTCTTTGCGGTTGTAAATTGTAACAAAAACATAGCGCCGTTGCCATTATCGCAGTGGCAATCGTTACAAACAGCAGTTGTTCGTGTTTATCAAATGTGCAAAGTTTAGTAGCAGGTGCAGATCCCGTCCCTCCCAGTAAACGACAAACAAAACTGAAGTTAAACAGTGACTTTCTGAGTTGACTACTTGGATGGATGGATGGATGGATGGATGGATGGATGGATGGATGGATGGACGGACGGACGGACGGACGGACGGACGGGTGGGTGGGTGGGTGGGTGGGTGGGTGGGTGGGTGGGTGGGTGGAATAGTGAGGATGAGGATTCGTACTTTGCAGTGAAGGGTTTAATTTTCACTTGTGGCTGAACTTTAGCCACAAATCAGATAACCTCCTTCTAGTTAATCCTACCCGCTTAAGGTCTATTTTGCCCTCACTGTCTCTAAACCCCAGTGCTTTGAAAAACCCTGCGCCATCATCCTGAACTATAGGGTGAAGCCCTTTACAGAACAATATTAAATGTTCGGCAGTTTCCTCTTCCTCTCCACACGCACTGCATACCGTGCCTAACCCTTCGTATTTGGCACGATATGTCTTGGTTCGCAATACTCCCGTCCTGGCCTCAAACAGTAGGGAACTACCCCGAGTATTATAATAGATCCTTTCCTTGGCAATTTTCTGCTTAAAAGTTCAATAGATCTCTAGTGCCGACTTCTTAATCATGCCATTTATCCACATATCGGTCTCAGCTTCCTTCACCTTCTTCTTAACCGATAATTCTTTTTGGTTTGGCCCCCTGCCGTTTTGCAAGTATTTACCAGTCAATTTTCTGGTTCGCTTCCTCCCTTTTGTATCGACATGCATCATGTACAAGTAGCTGAATACCTTCCTAGCCCAACGCTCCTCCCCCATTTCTCTCAATCGCTTCTCAAATTATATCTTGCTGCTAGCTTCCCTGCCCTGAAATGATGTCCTTCCCATATTACCACGTACTCCCTGATTTGGTGTATTCCCGTGAGCTCCTAAGGCAAGCTTACCTATTGCACGTTGCTTAATTTCTAATCTTGCTTGAACTTCTGATCTCATGCACAAGACCGCATTGCCGAACGTCAGACCAGGAACCATGACCCCTTTCCATATTCCTCTCACAACATGATACCTATTGTAATTCCACAGTGCCCTGTTTTTCATTACCGCTGCATTCCTGTTACCTTTAATCGACGCGTATATTTCGTGTTCCCTTAGGTACTCGGCCCCATTGCTTATGCATGCGCCCAGATATTTGTATTTATCTATCTCTAGCGTGACCTCCTGTATTCTAAGCTCACTACCTTCATTGTCATTAGAAATAATGACTGCTGATTTTTCCTTACTGAATCTGAAAGTTAACCCATCTCCCTCATTACCGCAGAATGCCCCGCCGCGGTGGTCTAGTGGCTAAGATACTCGGCTGCTGACCCGCAGGTCGCGGGTTCGATTCCCGGCTGCGGCGGCTGCATTTCCGATGGAGGCGGAAATGTTGTAGGCCCGTGTGCTCAGATTTGGGTGCACGTTAAAGAACCCCAGGTGGTCGAAATTTCCGGAGCCCTCCACTACGGCGTCTCTCATAATCAAATGGTGGTTTTGGGACGTTAAACCTCACATATCAATCATTACCGCAGAATTCCACCAATCTCTGCAAATCTACCTTGCTGTCGGCCATTAGAACTTCTTTAGCAGAGAAAACGGCATCTGTCGGCGTGGCGCAGTGATTATTGTGCTGAGTTCGAAACTTGGAGGTGTCAGGTGCGATGCCACGCTGGCGCAGCTTTTTTTTTACGGGGTGCCTGATACATTATTTTATACAATACTGTTTATTATTTCTTTATTGGCAGCTTGGCACGGTGGTTCTGACGGTGCTTCGCGCTCCACCGTTGCCGGCTGGAGCGCGCCATCCACCATACGCTCCACCATGTGCCATGCCACCAACATTTCCACTGCCATAATCCACCAAAATAGTGGACGTTTTTTCAATTGGGATATATATATATATATATATATATATATATATGTGTGTGTGTGTATATATAAATATATATATATATATATATATATATATATATATATATATATATATATAATTTACGTCACCATGGTGGTCTAGTCATTACGCTCCCCGGCTGCTGACTGCAAGTTAGCGGGCTTGGTCGCGGCCGCAGCTGTCGCATATAAATGAAGGTGACGTGATAGAGGGTCATTTCAATGCCCGTTACAGAACCGAAGATGGTTTAATTTCAGGAGCCCTTCACTACAATGTTTCGTATTATAATATTGTGGTTTAGGGACTGAACAATCTTAATATTTTCATTGTATAGGTTATTTTCCGTGAGTTTTCAATAAATAAATACAACGGCTTAGCGTGTGCTTCGCGATTTGACGAGAATTTTGATTTATAGAGTGTCAGTAGCCACAAGATATTTACAATGGGTTCTAGAATTGTCGCTCTTCCAGCTTATCCTAAGGCTGTGCTGTAATATTCGCACAGGCCAGGCGCTCTTGTTGTAGGGTTAAATTTCCGAGAGTTTTCTTCGGTGAAATAACAAACAAATCAAAGCGCAGTTATGGGATACGCAGCGATTATATATCATGAATAACTAGCATGCATAATAAATAAACAATGCAGGCAGGCTGACTTCTGTAAAGTGGTTTTCTTCGCTATCATTATTATTTTGGCCCATTAAAATAGAACGTGCTAGTTAAAGTAACATTGGTGGTTGCTGCATCAGTGAAAATCCCAGCCACAACTGGCTCATACTTTGCAAGAGTGATGGCAGTTGAAGCGAAATGCTAGAGATAATATACCAGTGTATCTTGCATGTGCGAGCAAGTGTGTGAAAAGTTGAGACAGATCCCACGAAATGCGAAAATTGATTTCATACGAAGGTATTAGAAGTAGAAACCGACGCCACGCTTCTCCCCTTGAGCCAAGCGTTACGCTGTACATAGATGTCATTGTGTCAATCGAGTATAGCTGCGCGGCACGTCGCCCGCACCGACGTGTAAAGGGCGGCTCAGAGTCCGACCTACTATCAGCACTCCAGCACCAACGTCATTTTAATCGCAACAATGTCCACACTACGGTGTGATAGCGTGCATATCAAAAGCAGCAGGCCATTGGTATACTTCAACAATATTTGACAGTAACATGCAGACTCATAGATGTTATGTTTATTGCGCTTTCGTTAAAGCGCATTGCTAATACTACAACTATAATCGGCATTTCCTCAACATGACGCTTGTAGAGGAGCTTTTAAAGAGACAAGAGCCCTAAGAAGTAGGCGAGTACTACTAAATAATGCTTCATATTTACCATACCGAATTCTTTGTTTTTGTTGCGTTCCCAGTTAGACTCTCAGATAAAAAAAACTGCCTGTCATATTCGTGCTTATTGGTCGCTATTTCGTGTACTAAAGTGGACCGATATTGGATCTGTCGAGCTGCTGATGGCGTTAAAGCGAACCTGTTGTTCTGAATATAAACGAAAAACACAGTCAAGGATGAAGTTCTTCTTGTCATGTCGGTTTAGACGTCATAAGGCCTCTTTCAAACTGCTCCATAAAGTGAGATTTTATTTCATTTTGTCTTGTGTAGTGGAAGTCTTGTTTTTTGTTAGATAAAGTACCGTTGATAGCCAGGAAAAATGCTTCTTGTGTCACGTGTTTACGTTATATACAACTACTTTTGATTTTTTGCACATAAAACATACCCTCCGGCGCCGGTACATTCTTTATGATAGTGGTGTTGATTGTTCAGAGTAAATCGCAGTGGATGGCTTCATGGTTTGTTAGGGTAGCAGCTACCAATTAAAAATAGGTTACACACACACACACACACACACACAAACACACACACACACACGCACGCACGCACACGCACACGCACACGCACACACACACACACACACACACACACACACATGCACGCACGCACATCGTAAGGCGCAGCACACAATGGCAGGATTTGAGGACGCTCTGTCTGCTCGGGAATCAAGAGCCAGCAAGAAGTAATTGAAGGAGAGTGAAATGGTGAAATAAAGCCTCAGAAGAAAACGTCAAGCACTTTAGCTTTCTATTCAAAAGCATCTAGCTGAACACATTTGTTGCTACTGCCATCGCTATCGTCGTCATCATCATCGTCATCATAATCATCAAGGTCATTATCTCGGACTATGATTATCACTATCGTTTCCTCTGCTGGTTTGCTTGTTGCTGCTGTCTTGAATAGCTAGTGCACAGAAAAGTCCTTGTATTAGGATTAGTCCTATACTGACATGCGTACTTGCATACCGAGACTAGCACTTTTTATTCGTCAAAAAGACTAACCAAGCGGATGCAGCAAACGTGTGAAAGGCAGACCCAAAGCCTTGCTTGAGCAAGAAGGCGTTCAGAATTTCTGCGAATTACATAAAAGCCCGCGGACAACAGGAGCGTCTACCGGCAGGTATGTACAGCCAAGTTCACGGTGGTGTAGAGTGCGCGAGCAACCGATTTTTTTTTCCTCGGCGGGGCGACGACCTTGGGGAAGTTTGCGGTTCTGACGTGGTTTGCGCGTGCTCTTGACGCACCTCGTCAGAGTGCGAGAATGCCTTAAGGTGTCGCCCAGCAGAGCGGAAACCGGCGGCTTGCGCGCTCTACGCAGACGTAGCCGTAGCTGTACACTTCGCAAGACACATTGTCGCCTGTGTTGTCGCATAAATTTTGTGTTTGCCCCGTAATTACATTATGATGATGGGCGGTGAGAGCACAATTGCTTTGCGGCAAAAAAAAAAAGAGCGAACCTTCGAGCAATGACCATTTCGCTAGAGATTTCGCGCTGGGACAGTCAGAAAGGGGTCAATTGCCTGTATTAGAGGCTCTACCGAGATCTCTGAAACCGTCTTCAGATGCTGGCAAGCAGTTCTTGATATTTTGTTGCTTAACTGTGCAGTTCACCAAACTTCACTACCACAGAAACAGAAATCGAACGCAGCAAAGGTGGGCGTGGAGAAAAAGTCGGCTGGCCTGCCTATGATCCTGTGCATCAAAAGTACCTCACTCTAGGTAAGCGTCACTTTGAAACGATCTCCTTGAATTGCCCATTGCTCGACAGTTTTACGCGCAATCATCGCTTACGACAACGCATGAAAATTTCTTCTTCGTACAACGTTGCTTTCCAAATTCCTGTAAATAAGCGAATAATATTGCCATAACATCACGTTGCTTCTAACTTCAATTCAGATGACTAGTACCATGGTACCATGCTCTTTGCCCAAGGCGAGCGCAGGGCTTGCTATCAGGGGTGAGGGGGCAGAGGTTGATCTCAATCCTTCCTTCCAACTTAGTCAGTCTACTGTGTAGATTTTGCGCCACCCTACTATGTAACTAGAGGAGGGGGTAGATACATCAACATTAGAGTCATGTCCAAAAGAGTACAAAGGAATAATAAGTGCACTTGGAGGGAAAAAGCCTTCAAGAACGAAGCAATACTTCAGCTGATATGAATGCCAGCAATAGATACTTTTGAGGAAGAACAGAACTCCTTGTATGCATTGTACAGTCACTGCCAGGTTTTGAAATGTCGATAATAATGAACAAGACTGATCTCTAACAAGCATTAAAGTATATATAACTTAGATATAAAGGTTTAGAACCTCTTAGTTTCTGAGTTGCTTTCTTCATAAGAAAAAATAAATGACGAGGCGTAAACTACTTTTAAAAGAGGGTTTAGGTTTGTGCAGCGCCGCATTCCCTTCATAGATAAACCTGCGCGCATGCTGTTTATCCTGTTTCCCGAGACTTTTCGGGAGTGCTCGAATTTCAATAACACTAGTTACGCGTATTGTACCAATACGCTCAAGTGGGTGCTGCATGTGCATACATCGTGCCTCGAGCATTTGAAATTTGAAGCGTCATTGAATGTCAGTTTCGGCACGCGGGCGTTGAAAATCCAAGGGAAGTTCAACTAGAATTTCACTGGCGCTCATTGTTAGCTGGCCGTCAACCGCAACTTCGGGTAAAGGAAGCGTGAAAGCGCTTATGCATTACTACTTTTTTTTCAAACATACGCTCGAACAATAAATTTCCTTCGATTGTCTGTACGTCTGTGTTCACACGTGGCAGCCTAGGAGTAGGTTAAAATTTGATCTGCCTAAAGAAGTTGTGAGTTTGCAGCAATAAACTTTGGAAGCGTGGGCTTCTCCACGAGTTGCTAGATAGCGTTAGGATCATATTTCGCAAGTTCGTCAGCCGAGTGTAGAACAAACAGAAAGGTTGATGCTGAATGCTGGCTTTAAAGAGAGAAAACCACCCAGTACATGAATTGAATTGACCTGACTGAGGAAATAACTTTGCATTGTATTGGATGGAATAAACACCGTCTTTCTCGTGAAATGCGGATTTATACTATGATTTTTCCACTAAAACACAAAAAACACTCTTGGCACCCAGGTAGCAAACAAGTGAAGACGCCTAAGCTCCGTGTCACGTCACCATTTACACTTGTACGTTGTTAATTGTCATTGACTTTTTCTTTTAAGATCAGTGCACTGCTTTTGTTATAATTTTAAAACTCTGAACAAAACCTGCTGATAGGCCTTTTTTTGACAGTGGCAAAAACAGTGACGTCACTTTCGCTTCACGTATGATCCGATGCTCATGATGGGCAGCATGTGCTTTGTTGACTGAGGATCTAGAAACACCTGCCTAGAAGTTGGAGAAGGATGAAGAGTAAGTCGTGACTTCCGTGATGATATAGGTATTGCTGGAGATAATCACAAGTGTAATGAGTACCTTGCTCGCAATTCGGTAAATAAACGTAGTGCGATAACGAGCTTCGAAAAAACTCATTTTAAGTGCTTTTCATCTTCGAAAACGGTTGAAAATATCAGCTTGACAGCAGTTAACCACAGTTATTGCATTAACCCGTATGGAAGAAGAAGCTCAACCGCAATGAGGAGTTCGCGAAAAGCACTATCGGTTCTGCTATTGCTTCGCAGCTTTGCTGGAGTAGTCACTCGAAAATTTTAGTGGCTACTTGGTACAAACATTTCTGTGTACAAATTGCCCATGACCCCTACTGCATGAGAATTTTCTTTGGAGTCTTAAGAAACTGGGCAGAAAAAAAGTTGTGGCCCGTTCCTTTAAATTCAAAACTATTACATAGAACTTGTTAAGTGGCATGCAAGAAAACGTGCGTTTTCAAAAAAGAAAGAAGAACTCCGAGTTTTGATAACACGTAGTTTACGAGGCGACAATGAATGTGTTTGGTAGCTTGGGATGCGATAAGAAGCATGCATAGATGAAAAAAATGTAGCTGATTCCTCTTTCTAGGAATCGGTAAAACACAAAGGTGACATGAGGTTTACATAGGTAGTTGAGCGTTTATTGCGCATTGTGAAAGAATGAGTGCTAAAAGAACAAATTACAATGTTCGGCAAGGAAAGGCAAGCAGCTGGAAACTTACTGCGCGCACCTCAAACCGAAAGCACGCAAGGAGCATACACAGGACCAGCACGGGATAACAACTGTCCCAGCTCGACACTTAAAGCACGCTGTTCAAACAGAAATAAAGACGGCAAAAAACGAACGCACAAGTATATTTTACACAAGGCAAGCGCCAACAACTCTCATAATTATTACTTTTTCGTGTATGAGCAGCGTGCTCCTTTCGTAAACGCTGCCGCGGCAGCGAGTGAAGTGACCTTCGTGCTTTGCTTAACCGCTGTAACTTCAAAGCAAACTTGCAGAGAAAGCACCAGAAGTACAAACTTGGGTACAAACCGCACAAATCCTGAGATAAGCGCACGCGCACGTGAGCGATGTGCGCGGCAACGACCTTTAGAGCACGCGTGCCCTACGGGCTCTTCTCACGACTACTCGCTGCTGATGACGAACACGCGCTCAAGTTACTGAGCTCTCAGATCTGCCTACGGTGCATGTTGTATAAAAATAGTTGGCCGTTAGCAACGGATCGCTCTGTCGTTTAGTGGTTTGTGCCGTGTGCTGGAGCGCGCGAAGTAGATGGTTCGACAGCTTTCGATGGAACATTTTGTTGTCGTTTTTTTTAATCTGCTAGTATATTTTACATCATGTTTATGACAGAAATACGTCAGCGGAGCCATGATGAACCCCGGCATAAAACACTTTTGTTTCAAAAATTTGGCCAACCAGCCTTTCTGTAGGTCGTCGTCATCATCGTCTTTCAGATGATTGAGCTTCAGTTTGTCTACAGTATAATATTATGGAAAGTAAGGCGAGTTGGCTTGAGAAAATTCTTAGAAACATTTCGGCACGCAGACAATAGATGATGTTTGCAATGTCTTTCTTGCGTGATTTCATTCCCGAACTATGCTGTCTCACCACTACTACTTTGTGTATTTGAATAAATTAGAAATACTAAAGATGCTTGGCCTTTGAATGCCTTGTGCCTCAGTCAATTACTACCACTCCGTTGTAGAGAACAGCGTTTAAATGAGCGAGAGCTCGTAGCAAAAGAGCATTCTCTACATGGCGAACAAGGTGAACTCGGAAAATTCGACGCAACGTTCAACAAGCTCGATGGCCCCCATGGTGTTTCTGTTTGAGCTTTAGAATAATTATCGCAACATTACTGTTTTCACTTTCGGAAGTTCATCAGCATGCAAACTAAGCAATTTTCGGTGTGAAGAAAGACGTTACTGCATAGTGGGCGTGGAAAGAATAACGCAAGTAATAATCAATGAGGCGATGGTGTTGGTGATTATGATGGTGCTGTTACAAAGTGGCTGCACGTAAGTGTAGAGACATGACCACCATGAATAGTTTTAGTTTTGGGTGTACGCAAGAAGCGTTTAGTTTTTTTTATGAAATGTTGGCCGCATATCCCATTAAAGCAACGAAATAGTGGACACCGAACCAGGGTTGGGGCACGCAGGCACCAAACCCAAGGTGCGGGACCACTACCACGCGCACCGGCTGTCGGTGTGGACGCAGCTGATTCCGAAGCTGCACCGCGCGGGTGGCGGGGACGTGCCCCGCTCCCACCACTTGCTAGAAGACTTCGATGACGCAGCCTCGTACGACGGCGTGGTGCGCGAGGTGCCGCCTCCGCCCCCTCCCATGTCGCCTTCGCCCACGCCCTCCCTGCCACACTCCACCATCGACTCGAACTCGGGCGGTGGCGGGCCGCTCACCACCAGTGGAGGAGCGCGCGCTGGGAAAGGGGCACAGGTACGACCTATTGTTTGTTAGTCTGTCATGTTAGCAATATTCTAATTGCAACGGACATCAAATTGCCACGCTGACCACAGCCAATAAATATAGACAGCTATATTTAGTTCGTAAACTTGTCAATGTCTGTAGATACAGCATTAGCGCTTCCTTTGATAACACTAGCAAAGCTAATAGTGACCTTCTTGAGTATTTTTTTTCGAAAAGGAACATGTTGACACCCATGACAGCGTCCGAAAAAATGATGTTATTACTGTGAGTTAGCCATTACGTCACAGTCAATGTCGAACACAGGTTAAAAAAAATTGTCCACTTACCTCCGCGCTTCGCTGCAAAGAACGTCGAAAGACGATAGTGTTCTGCCCGGAGGCGCCACGCGAGAAATGGTGCCACCTGGCAATAATGTGAAGACACGAAAGTTTTTTTTAATCACCGAGTCACTGGTAGGTGGCTGCACTAGGTCGTTTTAGTGAAAACCCCGGAATTTTCCACGTAGCATAGGAAACACCCGCTTTTTTGTTCATAGGAACACATTGTCAACGCGGCGTAATCTATATAGGCACTTCGGTCTTAAGAATAACGTAGCTATGCATTTCGTAAACATAAAGAGACACTGCCTAACACTTACGTATACCCGCAGGTCGCGGGATCAAATCCCGGCTGTGGCGGCTGCATTTCCGATGAAGGCGGAAATGTTGTAGGCCCGTGTACTCAGATTTGGGCGCACGTTAATGAACCCCAGGTGGTCAAAATTTCCGTAGCCCTCCACTACGGCGTCTCTCATAATCAAGTAGTGGTTTTGGGACGTTAAACCCCACAAATCAATCAATCAATAACACTTACGTATCGATATTGCGCCTCAAATATACTTAATATTTGCTTTTTGATTAACAGAGTTCACAAGTATGAACGCCACCACCAGATCAAGATAGGTGAGAAAGAGCTTGAACTTTCGCCGGGTGACCCAATTACTGGACAGACCCCAACAGATAGACCAAATTTCTGCATTGATGTATAACAACAAAAGCTATAGTCTTTATTATAACGTGTTTGTTGGTCATAGGTATAAGAGAGGTGTGTCCGTGGTTAGTTTCTCCAATAATCAGTTGTCGCAACCGGCGTTGTCAATCACGTACACTTTTCTGTCTACTTATAAACACAAATCATACGAAGTCTATGGACCTAATAATCTTCTCTAATAACTGCAGAGCCGTTGTAGCTTATCGTTTGTCAATAGAGCGTGGATACAAAAAAGAAAAAGTTTGCTATTAACCATTTCGCAAAGCTTTGCTTGTCTTCTCAGAGAAAGAGACAGAGCGATTGGGTTGCTATAGGCGATACAACGAGAGAAACATAGACAGAGGGAAAAAAAGGGGAATGCAAGGAAGTGAGAAATGTAGATAAAGAGAAAAAAAAGGACATGTAAATGAGAAGAGGGAGAAAGAAAGAAAGCATATCAGTGCCTTGTGTGATATAGCATACCAGGGAGATGGAAAAGAGAAATGCGAGTGAGGAATGGGAAGAGAGAAATAGAGGGTGGGGCATAACATACCTATGTATAGTGCATCAAAGTGCGAGAAAGATAAGAGTGAGAAAAAGTGATAAGTGGGTAAAAAGGCAGGGTAAAACCAGTAGCTTCGCTAGTGGCACCACTATTTCGTAGCTTCCTGATATGTATTATCATGTCAGGTATATTGAAGTACGTGATGGCACCAGCCAGATACCGGGCTACGGTATATTAGTAGCGATATGATATGAGCTTTTATAATTCTAGATAAGTGTTTTACTACAGATATATTTTTGTGGTGCTGCGAGTTTTTTTTGTGTGTACAAATTTAAAGTGCATGAAAGGTGCTTGCATACACTCAGTAGTCAAAATTCACATGGTTAGCGAAATAACATGCACTTGCACTGCGCTTGTGTGTTTAACAGTTTGTGTCAAAATATGGCAACAACATCTCGGCTACTAAAGTTTACGCCTAGGGTACACAAGTTTCCGCAAACGGTTTGAACTTAGCGGTCCTTCTTATTACAATCAATTCTGGGTGATGTTTGTGTTTCGAGTGTTACGCTTTCGATACAATAGTTCAAGTAACACTTACTCTTTTATAACTTTTACCATTTACCTTCTTAAATATCACCAATATATGTGGGCGTCTCATTGCTTCAAGAGCTAAGTGGTGTATTTATTTTGTAGAACTTATGATGTAAAACAAATGTGTTTGCACACAGGCATTATTTCAAAGCCTTTTCAGGACTCGAATAGCATTGTTTTTGTTTAACGATCACCCGATATCTGAGGTGTATTCTTATTTGACATACAATCCCAGAAACTTTGTTGGAGTTATTGCGGCAAAATATTTTTTTCTTGAACGTTATCCACAGACGCAATATTTATTATTTCTTATGTTATACTACGCATGATGTCTGTATTTCAAGCCACACTCGAACCTATTGCGTCAACATAAACACACTATTAGGAAGAGCAACCGAGGGATCGAAGTCAAGATATTCAGTGCATTTCACTTTAAACTAGCTACACCGTGTGATTCCAAGCGTGATGGAAAGCGTCAAACTGGGTCGATACCCGCGACCATTTAGGATGGCGGCCGTGGCGGCGTCACGACACCCGGTGACCCCAGCCAAACGGAGGCCATGGCCATGCCCCAGGGTGGCTACTCTACGGCGCTGGGCGTCACCATCGCTGTGGGATGTTCGCTTCTCATCCTCAACGTGCTCATCTTCGCCGGCGTCTACTACCAGCGGGACAAGGCGGGCCGGGCCTCCGACAAGGCAAAGAAGAGGCCGTTCGAGGTGTGTCAAATTACTCCGGTAATACGTTAGCTCTAAATATAAGTATTAAACGTTACCGAGTTACAGTAAACAGCACTTCCTATGGTCACTTTTATATTCATATTGACTGTTCGAACGAAAGAAAACATACGCAAGGCATTGAGTAGCAGCAAGCTAAGTGTGCGAAACAGTGTACGTGGTGCATTCGCTGTAATGGCAGCGATGGGGAACTTGCCAGCATAATCTTGATCCTTCTTGGAAACAAAAATGAAGCAATACATGGATGGAGCTGTTTGTATATTATTCTTCTTCACGCTAGACAGGACAATGTGTGTGGTTTCGTTGTACTAACATATGGCACAATACCTTTAGTAGACAAAAATTTGTTAACTTGATGTCGTGGTCTGGCCAGATTTATATTGGCTATTTATATTTCTTTGTAAAAAAACATACTAGAATGAACCCACTTGAGATTCCACTAGAACTGAACTACGACACCTGATTGTGGCTTAGACAAGGAGATTTTTTGTTGTTTTATTTGTTTGGTGTTCACTTCTGCCATTCGTAGTCAGTGCTAAGACAACAGGCGCACTTTCCAATAGCTGGCAAATGTATTTATTGCTGAAATATTATTATTTTGGAAGTTTAACGTCCTGAAACTATTATATGATCATCGGAGACGCCTAGTGAAAAGCTCCGGAAATTTTGATCATCTGGCGATCTTAAACGTGCGCTTAAATGGCACAGTACACGGGTCTCTGCCATATTACCTCCACCTAAATGCGACCGCCATGACTGGGATCGAACCAGCGACCTTTGAGTCCGCAGCCGAGCACCGTACCGCTGCATCGCCACAGTCGACAGTATCTAATTCCGAAACTATGCTTTTATGTTATGCGGGTGAAATATGCGAAAGTATACTTGTATGCTGGGCATTGGGCTTATACTGTCGCTCTCTCTTATACTATTGCAGCCTCCGCGCCTGGGCGACGAGCTGGGTCGTGGTTCTCCGCCGTCGCAGCCGGCCTCCATCCTGGCCGGCAGTGGAACGCTCAAGCGACCACCTCCGGCGTCTCCTTGCGCTGGAGGATGCGAGCACCTGGACTACCAGAGCACGCCCGCGGTCGTCACCGGCTGTATAGCCGTCGCGCCACCCAAGGTCCGTGTCCCAATTCATATCATGTGTTACCAGGAAGTGCCTAATTGTTTCTGTCCTTGCAAATACTTTATGTAGTAAATCCTAAAAACATTTTTTTTCGCTAAGGTGATGAGTTTTAGATGATCGATGCATGTGGCCAGTGTGGATCAGGCGCATTCCTTTTAAGGCACACATCAACATGCACTTCGACACATTGATTAGCTCCACACCTAATTAAGTTATTCTAGCGCTTGACGCACGGCTGACAGAGTGTCACAAAATTACCACTATTGCATTTGCATTTACAATAATACAGGAGAGGCAACTTTTAATGAATTGTTTTATATTATTACGTTGTTCGTATTTGTTTTTACTTTAAGTATTATTTTGTACTAGTTTCAAGAAGGAGATTTGCTCAGTTTTCCTCGATGTTGTTTTCGCGAGTTTTAGTTTAGCTTCCCCACAGACATTATCTATATGTGGCCCTGCACGCTTTACAGGCAGAAATCGCACTTTTGTTTAGATAATGCCTGAAGTATTCTCGCTTCATGTTGATTTTCTTCTACGAATATGAGCACGGAATTACATCGCCATAACGTTATGCTACATGTTTGGCAGCAATACTTATTCAGCTGCAAGTCATGAATACTGAAATATTATTTAATTACCTTAGAGGTAATAGGTGCACATCGGTGTACGTTGCGAGATTTCTCAGTTGAAGCATGAATAGGAGTTACAGTAAATAACCTAAGCGTTTTGTGAAAATTCCCTCATATTATCACATACCTTCAGTTAAAGCACGTCGAGAAGTAACACTTCTTTACCACAAAAAGCAAATAAATCCAAGAATAATTAATTATGAGTTGACGGCTGGATTGAGATACGAGAAGTGTTTTAGATTTGAGAAAACAAGAACGTCAAACTCGCTCAGGAAAAGGAAAAGAGACAAATATTCTGAGATCAGTCGCAGTGAATGTTTCATTTTGAAATGCCACACTCCACGTGAAACTAATGCGTTGCGGTTTTGTAGGTGCATCCTGAAGAGTGGTTGCTTTCGAGTTTAAGTCAAAAGCATTACCCTAATTCTTAGGACTCGCACACGTTTCACAACAGTGTGTGTTAATCTGCAGTATGCTTGCTTTATTATCGTACACAAAAACCGCCTTCATCAAATTGCATAAGGCATAAATGAAGGCAGCTTTCGCGTCAGTCTTATGGCCATTTTAGCATTGTAATGAATTCGTCACAAAGACGCTTACCGAGTGCTCATAAAGTAGAAATGCTACATGCAGATATTCCTTCAATCAAACGTGATTTTGTATGCCTGCAGCGAATGATACTGCACCAGGATGTGTAGTGTTGTAATAAAAATAATAACAAGATCTGGAGATTATTGCTATTTTTGTCTACAATTCATCAGAAAATTGGGACGCTTTCGGAGATGCAGACAAAGACAAATCATGTTCATTTCAGCGTAACGCTAGTACCATCTGTCTTCACTAAATTAAATTCTATATCTTGTACTGCTGCTGTGGCTTTGAAATAGCCGCAACGGGCAGTTTCACAGGAACTGGAGACTTTTGGGTAACGTTGCTTGTGCGCAACAGATCTACGGAGTTTATAGAAGGTGAAACCAATTACCTATACCCGAGGATTGGACACTGGACCACGATGTCTGCAAAAATAGAACATTTATGCTTTGAGTGCTTTGTAATTAAAATAGATGAATGAGTGCCTCAGTAGCAAGTTTATTGTTTACTTAAAACTCCGTTTTACCTAACACTCAGTGTATAACAGACCAGTTATGTGAATCCCACAAGGTAAGGTAATATTTCCAGCAACCTATTTGTAACACTGCATACTAAGTGTCGTCATGAAAAAAGGGTGCACATACAGTTAGAGTTTTTTCACTAGATGGTAAAAAGATAGTTAACCACATGGGATCTATGCCTGCGCCTGGGAGCAATTTTTGAGGTTTAGAGACTCTACTTGTGAAAACGTTGGAGCCAACTCAGCATAATATATACATGAAATTACACCTCTATATTGAACCTACGTACTCTAGGGTTAACTCGTAAGCCGGGAGTGGGCTGGACAACGTTTGAACAAGCGCACTTCTTTTTTACATGGCTGAATCTTGCAGTGCTTTACGAGCTTTTAGTAACAAGGTCCCACTATCTCCCTGACTCCTTTCCTCTCTAGTTTAATGTATTTTCAAATGGTTTATCTCATGGCGCTTTTGCCCGAACTAGAATAAAATGGAAAGTGAAGTGGAATAAATCGAAAGTGAAATGCTGAGTTGAGTGCATAATTTAGTTCAGACGTTTTATTTTTGCTCTTGAGAGTACAAAGAAGCTGAAAAAATATTTCGCATGGACACTAAATAATTCGGTGGTATGTAATTCTTTTTCACAATTTTTTTCATAATTTCCTTAAAATTTAATTAATAATTTAAACAGCTGTTAACTATGATTTAGATAACAAATCATGCATAATACAATTTCATTTGAGAACATTCAGCGGTGCTGTCGCACATAATGGGTAAAAACGCACATTGAAAATTTATATCAATGCACCGCGATGATGAAAAAAAAAACACCGAATATCCACGAAGTCAACGACGAGGAGTCGGTGAAGCACGGGAATCACTTACCCACTTTGAACCATGCAGAGAAACATTTAACGTTCTTTACGTTTGTTTTATGTGGTTCAAAACGCGTAAGGTTTTAGATTTTGGTGGGTAGCAGTAGCCGTACGTAACGCTCATTTGCGGGACTTCCCGTGCCACCAAGGAGGGATCTTTACAAGTGGAGCAAACCATGTACCTACTGTTAGCTTCATCATCGGTGGCAAACCCTCGCTGCAGCACGGTGACGGCACTGTCGTGAGTTCGTTCGTTCCAGATGTTAGAAATCTTCGTCAGGTTATTGTTGAACACCAAGCGGTCGAAAACTTCACAGGTGTATGCAAAACTATGGTAGAAAAAATGGCGCTTACATCGCGCATCGGTGCCACCAACCTAAGGTTGCGACCACTTGCGGCATTTTGCAGCCGTTCCCCGCGTTCTCACTGCCTCCGGATCCGCTTACCAGCGTTGACGTGCCGCTGAAGCTTCGCTAGTCAACTCCAGGTCAGCTTGCTGGTGCTGCCATTTCACGGCAGCTTCACGAGCCCGCAACTCTGGATCCACTTGTCTTCATTGCTGCGCTGAAGGTGCCCTCGAGCTCTTAGCTACGCATGTGGTTTCGCTGCCTTGTCTTCACTGTCTTTGCTGTTGAAGAAAAAAAGATTGCGCACCAGGAGCGAGCACTGGCCGCTCTAAGTACTATGTCAAGCCGACGGGGGGGACAAGGCTCGACACTGAGGCAGCTTCGACCCTAAGAGATGAAAGTTTTTTGGTGACGTCCATTTGCAATCACACTATGTCTCACGGATACCTGGATTAACTGTGAATGGTCCCTGCGGGACCATAGTAGCGCATACGTGCGCCATCTTGCCTGGTTAGCAACCATAGTTACGCGGCGAAGGCACGCTATGTTTTTGCAGGCAACTTGTTAAAGCCTGTCGCTGATCGACGAAGCGTGCCGCCGATCGCCAGTTTATGAGCCTGTCGTTTCAGCGACCGGCGAAAGAATAAGAAAAACATGCTTTCGGGACTGTTTCAAAGCATTTTTTGAACTGTCTGTTAACGCGAGGCGCAAAGGCGTAGCGTAGCGCCGAATAACATGCACCGCCGCTGCCGCATGGTGAAGTGACGCCAGCTATGAAAAATAAGCAAGAGTTCACAAACACAAAATATAGGTTTTGAGAAATTGCTTATTTTAGTATGTTTTTGAAAATAGTGCCGAATCCACGCAAATAGGTTCCTGTCGAAGCTTAAGGACATGAATATTAAGCAAATAAAGCACCACTTCATAGCTAACGGGCTACAGAGTGCACGACGGTCACATGATCAATTGAGATGGACGGCAATCGCTTCTGGTGGTGCGGCGTGTATACCAGCTTCTCCGCAGTGCGTAATTCCTGGTGGCGTTCGAAAAAAAAAATACTCCACTCTGCTCTCTAAAGATAGCGTATACAGTTACTCTACAGATACCCCACATGGAGCGCCATCTGATTGAGCCTAAGTAAAGTAATGCCTACCATGCGAAAAATTCATGTTGAAAGAAAAAAAATACATGCTTTGGAATAAAATGCGCTTGCTTGAAGAAGTGGCTCCGAAATTCCTTTTCTTATTTCAATTCTCACTAAATATTTCGATGGCGGGCATGACTCGGCTCAGGTGCCTCCGAAGCCGAACAGCCTCCTCCCGTCGGATCATCCGGAAGCCCAGCCCTTGCTCCCTCTGTCAGCGTCTGCGCGGGTTCTTTCACCTAGTGCACACGCTACGCTTCTCAGGCATCACCAGCAGCAGCAGCAGCAGCACCAGCAACAACAGACACAACAGGTCTCGGGCCACAACACACAGGAGCTGTGCGTGTGAGTACGTAGACTCACCTTCCATTTCATCGCTTACGCTGTCTGTTTTGTGCGTGCCCTTTCCCGTAAACGTTTCATTCACCGAGCCTGCCCAACTGAGAATATTCATCGGAAAGGAGATGAAAAAACTTTGCGCAGAATTACTATTAGCTTTTGTGGAATAGATAACAAAAATGATTTAGTTTGATGCAGGCGTGTGGTTCTAAAAGTAAACATGTTCATAATATGTATTTTTTTTCTAAATTTTCAGAAATTTTGTCCAACATACTTATCAAATTTTTCCATTTTCTCTAAAATACAAATTTTATGCTGTAAAAGAACACTACTTTCACTGATAGAAAAAGTCGATTTCTTCTTAAACATTTTATTCATGACTTTTGAGAAGTTTCAGTAGTAGTTTAGCATCAACCTTTTGTTTTGTTCCATTTGACGAGTGCTTTGTTATACTTGAAACATTCACCAGTGCACAAATCCTAGCGCAAGATTTTACGAATGGATGGTTGATCTGCAGCAATAAAACCTGGCGGCTTCACTTGCACATAAGTAGCTTTCTAGCAAGTCCCTGTAGGCGGCTCTTTTCGTAATGTGGTCAAACTCGTAGGCAGTATATAAGGCTATGTGCTTACTATAATGCAAAAAATACTGTTTTGCTATTAAACAAACAGTATACTTTGTATCTTATTGTTTCAACAACAATATAGTCTCATTTACATACGAAATTCCTTAAAGATTCCATGGCCTCACTTTCGCAGGTGCAGACCCCTGTTAGTGATTAGTTTGTTATAGACTAAGTGCAAATCAAGACAAAACAGTCTACATCGCAAGCTTCATCAAGGTACAAGTGTTATTAAAAGTTTTATAGGATTAACAGCAGCCATTACAACACAAACATTCTTCTAATTTGTTTCCACCTAAACGGTTATTTACGACGTTTCTACAATGCAACTTCTATCTCGAAATTATTGTTCAAAATGGCTATTCAAGTTCAGCCAAATAACCCGTTGGTGTATAATAATAGCTATTGTTATTAGTCATTATTGCTAATGATGTTCTTACGCTCAAGTTAATGGGATGCATTCTCACTAACTTCTTAGACGCGAAGTGACAGTAAGTTTCGAAAAGCAAAATAACCGGTAATTCAGTTACCACTTGCAAATCAGGCATGAGTGGCCAGAATGCGTTGTTGTGAAATTTACTCGCCTTGCCCAGGTATCCGAACTACAAATGCAAGGCTGGTTCAACTTTTATTGGTGTGCGGAGCTACGGCAATGGCGCAACCAGGGACTAGTTACGAGCTGTAAGGCTGGTCACCGAGATTAAAGGCATGGCACCACGTGAGGCAGAAGAGCTCTGGTAGGGCTAGTCTCCTAGCTCCCGTTTTGCTAGACACCAGCGCGGGCGCAAAACTAAGTTGCGTCCTTCGCCCACTTCACATTTACCAAAGAGAATCACTTCATTTTTATGTATTGACCAAAATACCTCCACCCTCCTCATTCCGTTGCTCATGATTAGTCTAAACCACCTGCTTGCTGCTTGGAGTATCGTTTTACATCGAAAGCTGGTATGAGATCACAACTCGGGTCACGCGCGGCGCCGTAGTTCTCCGCCGCAGCTGCCGCCGCCACCAGTGTCCGTAACCGTTTCGCACGAAATTAGAAAAACATAACCAAGTACAAAGGACAAAGTGGGGCTCGAACCCTGGTTCGCTGGGTGCAAGCCCAGTATTTTACCACTGAGCCACGCAGGTGCTTGGGACTTGTTGGCAAACTTGCCTTAGGCAGGCTTGAATGTCGGTAAACCAATCGCGTTAATACGATTTATAAAGCGTTTTAAAACTGTGAAAAAACAACCAGTTATCGCACAATGCGAATAGCGTAACGAGTGGGTCGTCCAATGCTGCGACCATTACGAAAGCTTGTTCCTGTTCACATAATAACTGTGGTGCATACCCACTTCAGGCATAATTCCTCATCGTCATCAGTCACTGCATGAACACTTAACACAAAATTCTTTGCAAGTGTTTAGCGGATACCACGCTTCTCATAAAAATGACGAAAACTAGCACTGTGAATGCCGGCCTACTACCCCCAAAAATTATTATTAATGCAGTATGAGTATCAAGCAAGTGTGCTTGCGGCAGTTACCCAATGAGTGTTTAGAACAGGCTCTGAAAAATCGCTCTTCTAGCTTTCGCTGTGACAATGCTGTACCTTCCGCGCGGGCCTGGCATTTTTTTCTCTTTTTTTGTAGCCCGTGCCACAATTTGTCGCCATGAGTGGCCGCGCATTGTTAAACATACTTCATGGAATGCAGCAATTAAAAACAGCGTCACAACCGTAGTCGGTGGGAAGAAATGCACCGGAGAAAAGAAATGTGATGCGACCCATGTTGTCGTCTGTAGGCATGCGTTCCTGCGAGAAGTTTACGATGGCCCACCCTGTTAGGAGTGCTGACAATCCCTTGTTAAGTTGTTTGCGCCTGATGGCGCACGTGTCTCGTGCATAAGCCGCATTCAGGGGTGACAACTATCGAGTGGTAGGGGGTGTTGTGCTCGCGAGCGTTCATCACCACCACCATCATCATCACTGTTAGAACGGTGGCGCCGGCAGTGACGCCTAGCGGTAAGCCTCGGTAGCAGCACTGGCGAAACGAGCGGCTCTTTTTGCGGGTGGCGGGTGACCGTCCACTGCAGCGGTCCGCAGTGGACGGCACAGCGGCTTGTCTGCTGTGGGCCGTGGTGGTGAGTCAGGCGCTGACGACGCCGCCTTGTGTTTGTCATGTTGAGTGTTGTTTAATATTCTGTAAGGTTGTTCTACCGTGTGGATCACAATTGATGTCATAATAATTCGGCTGGCGATATCGTCGATCTAAAGCAGTTAAATAAATGTGGGTTGTTCTGGTGCGTTCCGACCATGTCTACTGTGATCAATCACTTCAAGAGCGTGGTGTTCTCAACTTCAGACCCCGCAACTCACACAAACAAAAAGAACACAATTGGAAAAGCGGAGGTAAAACCCTATGGGCCTTTTCTTAAATGCGAATGCATTAAAAATTGTTCATAGTTTAAAAAAAGGTTTTTTAACCTGAAAATTGATGAGCGAAATATATCCAACCATCGAAATTGCAAATAACATGGTCGCACCATTGCAAGAAAGTTCAAGAATTTTCATGTAAAACAACTACTTTCCAAAAACCATTATTTCTTCGAACAGCACGTAGTTGAAACGCACTGCCCGATGAAGTTGCATCATTTACAACTGTTCATCGTCCATGAATGCGATAGCGAATCGGCCTTCATTCATTGATTGTTTTGTTGTCGTTATTATAATATTAGTATTGGCACTGCATCTAGATTGTTCTGTGTATTGAGTTGTATTGCTTTGGTATGTTAAGCGCTACCTCATACCTCATTTGTATGTTACTTTGTGCGCACTTTTACCTTTTGCTCATTGTGTCAATTCGTCATTTTGTTCATTTTTGCCCATTGTTTTGCTGTATCAGTCACTCATGCCTTCTTCTTAGGCAAAACTTGCTCATTCTGTCGAAAATGTTCAATACGTGTTACATGGACTTATGTTTTCGATGTTTCTACCTTAGAACGTTTCTAGATTTTTCCCCTAGACACATTGTTTTTGTTATAAGTCATTGCAATTGTTTTCTTGCATAGCAAAATGTAATATCAAATGCATATATATCTACCCACTTCTGCCTACGACTTCGCATAGAAGCCGGCAGTATTTACTAAATAAATAAATACATTTCTTAGTCGGGCTATGTCAGGCATCAGTGCCGGCAGCTGTTATCTCTTTGCTCTCACTTCCTCTCCCATTGCAACAGCTACGGGCGCGCACGCTTTTCTTAGCCCCTAGCAACAGGAGCATGTGGAGCGAGAGAGTGTTAGAGAGGGTAGGTGCAGTGCTTCGCCCACGGAGGAAGGAAAGATAGGAGAGGGCATGCTCAGCCTGCGCGCTACGTGAAATGTTTGGAGGAAATGACATCATAGCGGTCATATTCACTAGGCACAATGGCGGCGTTGCTATGGTTACGTGTTGCGCAGTGTAGCTGGTCTAGCCGTGAACGGCTGCGGCTGGCGGCTGCATGTGTGCCTCCGCAAGTCTCGTGCTGAGCCGTGGCGGACAATATCCGTGCTCTGCGCCGCGTTATTGGTGATGCAGTGTTCTCCTGGCAGTTACTGCACTCTTAGAAACGTTTACAAAACCTTTCGTCTACCACGGGGCCTGTACAGTGCGTAGAACGAGCGCATGTCCATGTGTCGTGCGGCGGATGACGCGGATGAAGCATTTGAAGTGTTCAGTGAAATTGCGTTGGGCACCATGACGAAGCGGAACGACGACGAACGCCTTGCAGGTCAGTGACGATTGGGCAGTGCTCCTGCTTGTGGCAACAGAAGAAACTGTTGTGCCCAGCAAGATGCAATGAGGACCATGTGCACATACGTAGTTTCGTGTTCGGTATGTGTACAGCAACAACTTGTATGTGCGTAATAAAACACCTTTTCTGTTCCGCTTGTTATACTCGCCCCCAGCATTGTAATTCAACGTTAGAGAAGCCGCATTCAAGTCTTGCACCGTGCTCAAAATCACCACGTTCGCATGCTGACACCGGTGAGTTTCACGCGGAACACTGGCCCAGTGGCCAGGTGCTGCGTCGGCCTTGTGTCGGAATGCAACCGTAGAAGAAGGCGCACGACCGATCGTGTTGTGTGTACAGTTGTTGAATTAATGACGTAAAAACACGCGCCGTTGTCAGTGCATCTAGCGCGCGTTCTCTTGTACTTGCTTCGTTGTCGGTGAGCTGTTACTCGCTGTTAATACTCGGACAAAATGATTTCGCCGAAGGTGTCGCGCTGGCTCAGAGTGTTGAGCCCCGTTCCATTGGTTTCAGATCGCCACGACAAGCGCGCTGCGCATCTCATGTGCTTTCCGTGCTGGAGAGAGAGTCGCGCCTTCTGCTTTACATTCGGATGTAAACAAGAGAAGAGAATTTGTCCAGTCAATAAGGCCGACTTCCGGCTTCACGATAGCTTCACAACGAGTGACGTCGGAGCCTCTCCTAAGTTTTTTTTCCTTTCCTCTATGGCTTCGCCGCTCCTTCTCTCGCCATTCGCTCTCTCTACTCCCTGCGCTCTTCCTTCCCGTCCACTCGCGCCTCACTCCCAACCGATGGCTAGCTTGGCGCCTCTCAGAACATTCGGAAATGTGTGCTCGAGACGCCACTGTGAAACGCCAAAGCAGAGACGAGAACGCCGGTGCCCCCCTCTTTCGTCCGCTCGCTCCTCACTTTGACCGTTCACTGGCTGGGCCGCTCTCGAGACGATGGCAGAAGTCAGTGAAAGCGAAAGTCTGACGCCAACGGTGCCCTGTCTCGGCGCAAGAAATGCATTCGCATTTCCTCACGATTGCCTTCAGGGAGGTAGGGCATTTTTTTCTTTCGTTCTGCGTCAGGAAAACAATGTTTCAATATCCATTCTTGTAATGCTTCTCATATGCGGTGCGAGTGGTATCGGTGCTGCTGGGATTAATTTACTACATTTATAGTATTAAAGCATACTCAGCGGCAAAAAAAGCAGGGAGGTTAGCTTCTGGCTAACATCCCTGAAATCCTTTCTTCTCGTTTCTATTATTATCCTATAGGTTGCATGACTCTGTTGTTCCGCAGAAATGTATGTATGTAGCAAGGTACAGATATTCCTGGGCACATTTAAAGTGTGATGACCTTCGCGAACTTTCACGTGATGCTTCATACAGGCAAAAAACGAACAACACTTACATATATTTTTTCAGTGCATGATAGATTTAACGACAAAGCGGAAGCTGGTTATTCTCGCTTACACATAGCTATCGTGACTAGAATAATGCCTTAGAAAACACGAGAATGCCATGCGCTAGGTATGTGCGTTTTGGAACGTCATAACAATGTGCGGTTGCTCATTTTCTTTATTTCTTGCTCTCGGAAACGACATCGCTAACAATCAGAGCGAGAATTTCTAAGATATTCAATAGAACAAATTATTTTTGCAACTGATTACTTGGGCACGCACGTGGAAATTGAACAGCGAACATTGATCCTCCAAGGTTTTGTCGCGGGAGAGAACATTTGAGTCGTAGAGAAGGCGCTAAATCAGGTTTTATTATCGAGCTGAGTCTCTGCCTTTACAATTTTTTTAAGGACCATTACTCTCTTTCAGATTAGCCAGCTTCCAGACTCTAGTGCTTCTAGTCCATCTATTTCACTACTGCCGCAAATAGGCAACAGCTTGGTGAAACAGTTTTTTTAGCACAATGAAAAGCGATTGCACTAAAGTGTGTTAGAACAACTTTCGAATAAATATCGGTGTCTCTTCACACCTTCAAACTATATGAGAAGCAGCTGACTGACGAAATGCAAAGAAAGTGAGGAACAAAAAAACTGCCATAGTCGCACGTAACGAGATACTCTACTCGTACGAAGCAACTAAAAAATGTTCGTGGTAGCGTCAGAGATAAATTACATGGTTAGCGGCCAAGGAATGACACATCACTATGAAGCTTCAACTGGGGAGCGCACAAGTTAACATGCGGATACCTTAAGAAGACCTAAGAAGTAGCTCAAAGCAACTCAAGATGAATATGCACCGCAGTCCTGTATTCTTTCACTACTACATACAGACCAATATTGAAGCGAATTTAAGCAGTGCAAGAAAGAGTCACATTTATTTCACATTAACAGGTGATGCCCAGCAATAGACCGTAAGACTCAGGAAGTTAACACAGGCCAGGGGGAAGCTGTGCTGTGCAGCTCTGACCCTGACCAGAGTTGCAGGGTTATGCAAAGATTAGAAGATGCCGGCTGTGCCAATAGGCTTGTGGTCACCTAATCACAAAACTGCCCATAAATATACATAGATATGAACGTAAAGTTTTTACTCTCTCACTTTCTTTCATGGCTCTCTTTTCTTTTGCTCTCATGGTTCACTTGACCTGACGAGCGCTTTGGTTTCGTGCTCACGTAAAGAGAAACGTTTGATGCAAATATTTCGATAACCTAAAAAGGGTGCAAACTTGCGAGCACCATAAACACCCAGAAAGCATAATTAAAGAGGGAATAAATGTTGCGCACTGCTGCAGCCTCCAGTTTTTTTATTCTTCATCTTTGTGGCGTTTGTCTTTCTTTCAATTCTATGAACAGAAGTTTCCGGGACCGGAGGGAAGAGACAACGGTCTAGCATCGGTGGTGGTGGCGCGGTGGCCTTCCGGGCGTGAACTGTGGCGAGGAGTTGCACTGGATACCAGTGGCCCCTAGGGACAATAACCGACTGACGGACTCGGCCGGACACTCCCCCTTTGGCTAGCCCGCGTCATCGGTGCGGGGAGGGTGGTGAGTCACTGGAATAGGACTCACGCCCCAACCAACCTATGTTCTTCACTTCGAGAAAGCAAAAAAAAAACGACTCTACGAGAAAAAAAAACACAAAGACATTGTTACTGTGGAGAAAGGAGCAACGTTCATATTTTTGTTCCTCTTGTCCACTACACTTCATCCTTCTCGACAACCACCAACCACCACGGCGAATCTGCGTACGAGGAGTTCATAGCGTCGCTCTTGGAATGGCGCTGGCTCAGACGTCTTTTGTGTGCCTGTGTGTGCGTGTGTGTTTCTGTGCGAATACCGTTCAACGTGTCTCGCGGATACGGTGCGCAGTGGGTTCTTTCTGTTTGGCTCGGCTGACTGACGCGCGTGTTAGCCGGCGGGTGGCGCTGCGTGGTCTTTCCGAGGCTAACGAGAGAAGACGGTGGCCTCTAACGAGCCGTTGTGACAGGCCTTCGGTTGTGCTACTGAATGCTTCCTTACGGCGTTGCCCGTAATGTTTACTGACGGCGTATTTTTCCGTTTCGACCTAATTATTTGTCATTGCCGCTTCTGTGGTCTGTGCGTTGGTTTCTGACAAGACTTGTTGGCCATTCTTTGCTTTTCGTCCCTTTGAGTGAGTCAGCTGCATAATGGTAGCGGCAGCTGTAGCCACAAAGGCGTCCTATGACGCTAGACAACAAGCCCGTTAAATTCGTTCTTTTTATTCTTTTTTTTTCACTTTAGCAAACACTTGGGTGCCGATCCAGCAAAGTATGATGAATAATTTTGTACCAGTGCTCACAATACGTTCCACGTGGCGCTCACAGACGCACTACGCCCACAAATCTACAAAACATGTGTAAGGACATGACTGCTGGCCACCCCTTTTGGACTGTTCCTAGAGCTCGCGATGTGGGATTATAAAAGAAAAGAGTCGAGCCCAATATTCTGCCACCATCAATATTTTTTTTGTTCGACGCACATTCTAGAGAATCTCAGGGGTCACGAGTGGTAAACACTTTTTTCGTTTGTAGTGTGTGAAGGATTTGGACAACCTTGTTCAAATGAATAAGACCAGTCGCGTGGATTGAAGTTTAGGATTTTCAAATTATTATGTTACACCTCAAGACATAGTTACGACAATGACATAAGCGATGGATCTCAGGCCCGTATGCATCTATCTGATTTTTCTTGATTTTTGCTGACGGACTTCGGTGAAAAGAAGTGAACGTACGATTCGGGACACAACTCATGCTCAGTAAGCGCAAGCTTCTTTCATTTAGTTAGTCTGAAAGAACTGTTGTAAACCGAATGCCATTGATTTGTATCATACACACATCGCAATATTTTCCATCACACTTGAAACCAGTTAACGCTCCCGTGTCCTTCGATGAAGTAACATGTTTAAAGAAGCCATTTAATTTTTGAAGTGCATTTCGGTTATCTTTATTTTGTAGATTTTGTTTCAAGGAAGTGTTGGTTTCCTTTAATCAATTGAGAAACTCTCTACAAAGAGGATTTTCTCGAAGTTCCTCTATTGATTCTTATTTTGTCGCCATATCTTGGCTATGTGCTAGATTTGTACAGTACTCGTTGGTAATAGTGATATCATTGGCCATTCAAGATTTTGCCGTTACAAAATCCAAATACAAAATAATGGTGTAACTAAGAATGCCATCTCATTGTGACACATTAACACCGACATCAAATCAATACTTCCTTATTTAGCTCATTACTGTTAGCGATCTGCATGGAGCTGTGAAAATCATCAATAAAACACATCCTTTCTTGCAGCCCCAACATTTCACAATTAACCGAACATGTTACACATATGGGTCTCTATTGTTTTCATGTGCCCTTTAGAAGAAAAAAAGAGCGTATGATGTGTTTTCAATTGTACAAACAAATAAAGCTTCTTATTATGAATTTGCATGACAAACTGCTGGAAAGATGAGCCTCAAGTAGCAAAAAGGCTTTATGAAACAAAAAAAATCAACCCACTGCTAGAAGCTTGTGAGCAGTTCGTTGAAGTCTTGAATATTATGCCGAGTAGGCATAATGCATTCACATTGAGAAACATCCACAGTCTTCACTCGTTCAGAAACAGGCCTAGTCCAGAACATTGTGCTACATAACGACCCTGAAAGATGAAGGCATCAAAGGTAATGTTTTCTTCACTACTTATGATATGTTCAAATATGTTGATACATTTTACGTACTGTTTCGGGCTAGTGCGAAGCAGTTCGTGATAAAGGTTACTTGCGCACCACACAAAAAAAGACGTCGGTGAAAATACACACAATAGTGAAATTTCAACTGCTATTTATTGGAGAAAACGAAGTGGTTTGTTAAATAGACATTAGTGATGTAGTTTGACGGAAACCTTGAAATATAAATATGCAATCATTAAAGAAAACCATGTACATGTAGAGATCCGCTCTACTTCCTGCAAGAAAATTAAAACTTTTAGCTATTGTCTGTCTTCTCGAAGTGCTAGTTTTACGTGATGTGCTACCAACCTTTGTCATGGCTAAGCACAAGGAATTCTCTTTATCAAAGTATACCGAATATCTAACCATCCAGAATTATAACAGTCGTCACAGATGATGTTTCGTCACCAAACTCTAGCATTGCAATGCAACTGAGACCTATGTTACGTACCATGTAGTTGTTCGTAGCCTTGTACAAGCTGTTGCGGACAGGTAATGCTATTGTAGTGTGTCGATGTCAGTCTCTGACTTGGTTGGAAATTTAGTGTCCTCCCCTTGAGTAAAACTGCTGCTTGGGCAAGTTGGTTTATGATTAAGGCAAGCTTACCAGCTCAAAAAGACAAAAACGCTGGTGTTCCTTTTGTATTTTGTCTTTTTTCGCGCAGTTAATCTATTGTCCTCTTCAGGTATCAAAAAATTGGCCTCGGAGAATGCCCTCGAAAGGCGAGAGAAAAAAAAACGACTGGTGCGAGGGCGTCAATCTTTCATGTCTTTAGGCCAATATAACGTGATTTGAGGGTAGCAGTGGGCATTAAAAATTATACTCATGGTGCATGATACAGTTTAACTATATGTTTGATGTCACTCCTCATTCTAAATTTGAACGGTGGGAAGTGGTTTTGTAAGAGATGAGAAGAGAAAACTGAGTTCCGCAACTGTGTGCAGCTAAGTGCGACACCTCAGCAGTAGGTCACGAGAGAATGGGATAAGGACGGATTAAAAGGTATAGAGTGACTAGTGAAGATAGAGAAAAGAAAAAAGACAGGGACTTGGTCGAAGGAGTATGAGGACGGGGCACCTATTGGCTAGAGCTACGCTGGTGTCTCAGATAGTGGACGACACGACCGTTAAGCACGGAATCCACCAAGTGGCTCATAAATTTAATGTGACCGACATGGTAAGTTTTTTGCACTGTTATTCTTAAGCAATTTTCGTTATTTAAAAAGACACGTACCTGCTTCTGCTGCATGGGCCGAAGATGACTGCACGTCTGGCTGGTTGACCGAGCACTGTCGAAACAACCATTAAACAATCGATTTTTACGTGGCACTACAGCTGCGAGCGTCTAATAAAGCGCCTATTTGACACCTGTTCACAGTGAATAACGTGTCGTGACCAAAAGATAGCAACTAAAGCTGTAGGGCCCAAGCAGGTTGAGTGTCAACAGAGATCTCGCATTTCTCTTTCACGTGGAACTACAGCGGCAAGGGTCCAAGCAAGTTGAGAGTCAACAGGGGTCTTCAATTTCTCTTTCTCCCCATACGTAGTCACGTATGGCTTCACACGAGTAATACCATGCAGGATATTGTTATTTAATTTACAGGATATTGTTATTTATTTTATCGTATAGTAAGGCCGCAAGGAAAGAGAAGGAAGGGTGAGGAGAAGTGTAGGGGGTAAGGCATATCATAGACATGTATGGTGCCACGCTGGAAAATGATATATTAAACGATAGTCTTTCTTGGGATACTTGAATGCAGAACTTTGGTCTGTCTGTCTGTCTGTCGGTCTGTCTGTCTGTCTGTCTGTCTGTCCGTCAGTCTGTCTGTCTGTCTGTCTGTCTGTCACATAATTCAGGCACTCAGCCAAAATTAAAGCACTTGCTGGGCATCCACTCATATTGAACTGTTGATTGCGTTGTAAGCATTGTTCAACATAAAGCAAAAATTACGCATATCTGATGTGCAACATCAATACGTAAGTATGCGGTGGCGTGTTTCTTTATTATAAACTAGATGGATATGACATTTTAAAGACCCTAGTGTTTCTTAGGCTGCTCTAAAAATGCGACGCTATGCACAAAGTTTCCCCTGGCGACGATATGATTGTGTGACCTGGCAGTGTTCTACACGCTTTCCTGTTTACCAACACCCATGTCAGATGCAGATCATATCTTAGGCAGTGCTTGCGCTATATTATTAATGACAGCCGGATGCGGCCAATTCGACATAGAGGAGGTGCTGTCCGATGCAAGGCAAACATAAATGACTACTTGATGAAATACAACCCAACCCACAAGACCTGACCCAGGACAATCTCCTGCCAGCCATTAGGTATGGCTGGCAGGAGACTAAGGCCTTTCGGCGACATTTGCGGCCATGCATGCGGAAATGCGGCCATTTTTTTTTGGATGGCTATAAGTACATGAGTTTGCTATGCGTTACCGTCATCTATACAGAAACGGAAATTGACGGATGCAAATGCACATGGTATAGGATAAAAAATAGTTATTATAGTAATGCAAAGCCATGCGTAATAGAGTATAAAGGTAAAGTATATTGTTGTATTGTCTAACTTTCGCTGACGTACAACTATGATATTTAGATCACAAACCTTGACACCGAAGCCAACACCGGAACTGCTGTGTGAAACGCTCTTTTATGTTTAAAAGCCCTAAACTTTGAAAACCATAAAAGTAAAATGAACATGCTTGAAACTGGCGAAGTTCTCAGCGCTGTTCACTAGGCTGCCCCAAACAGAACTATCCGGACATTGCTCTAGACGCCCTACAAGCATGGGCACTTACGGTAGCACGCGCAAGATTGGGCGGCATGCTTGCGCAGGGAAGCCGGAAATAACATCCTAGCTGTGGTATCCGGACAACTCCGACATAACCAAAATGTCATATACAATATCGCTTTTCAATACGGCGATGGACATCGCATTCGCGCCAGAGCTCATCGTAACAACAATCCTTGGGTAAGCCGCAGTTGATTAGAATAAATGAGTTTCTTTTAAAGATATGCATATCTTTTTCACCCATGTTACCGAAATCAACAAAAAGGCGATGAAAGAACTGTACTCACACACATTATCAATCCAACTGTCACTTCTGGAGCGAAATACAAAAGGCGTGCATGACTTTTTGGCTTACAAAAGAAAACCCGCAAAAGCTAAATACAGAAAAAAACAACGCCATCACGTGCACACCAACGCTACTCGCCACCGAAAGTAGCTCTCTTAAGAAAAATATTTTGGAAAGCAAAGAAAACGTAGCTTTATTCTTCACGCTGCTCCATGTACAGTCCCTTAATGTTTGTATAGAACTTTAGTCTATACCACTTTGTGGATGGGGTACAGAGAAAGTGCATTATGTTTTTTTTACGTTTCTCAGTACTCTTCGCAACAATCACGGTACCCAGTAAACCAATCCAAGGGCTCTTCTTTCTGCAGCCTGCTTTCGCGCATGTTTTCTACCAAATTCCGAACGCTTTAAACAATTCAACCTCAGCTTTAAAAAATGAAGCATCGTTGAAATAAGACTGGGAGCCCCACATATATTTGTGAACTGCTTTCGATTTTTCGTTGCCAGGTCACATTGCCAACATGGTAGTAAAAGCATTGAACTGATAAGACAGAAGACACCAGCTTTACTGTCCGCCCCGAAATCTTAATTATAAAGAGGTAGAAGCGAGAGAAGTACAAGAATATATCGGTTTAGGGGCTGTTACAGAACTGAGCTTGCTCAATTTATTCCGCAGTTCGAGCTACAGCGTCCCTCATGAAATCATATATAAAAGTTCTGAATCTCAGGGAGTTTTCGTGTTGCACGAATCACTTCCTGTTTTCATAAATTACGCGCATCACCGGATAAGCCTGCTACATGCCACATTTATACATTCATTATGAAACAAACGCCAAAAAGTAGTAACATGTCCATGCACAACTGGCAGTCATCCTATATTTATACAAATTGTCGCCTAAATTTGTGAAGATTTGAAAAAAAAGAACTGCTACAATTGACTAAAAACCGTAATAATGTAGTGTTCAAATAAGAAATTATTGGTGTGAAGCTGTACTAACCTGATGCGCTCCATCACACTTTCACAAAATATACATACACTAGCTTTGAGGCTAAGCGGACAGATGCACTTTTCAAATATTCTTAGACCTCCGAACATTTTATGAGGTTTACCCGGACAAAGTGTGCTTTACTTTTTCAAATTTATCAAGAAATAACAATAAAAATGTTTTAATAAATGAGGTTCATTACTTTTCATCCCATTTATTCTGCGTAAATAAAATGCAACCTTTGAACTTGGTGTGATTTATTCAGAAGTCGCTTCTCCTAAATGTCGGGGTTTACATCATAAAACCTCGTTATAACGTCGGAGAACGCCGTAGAAAAGGGCTCCCGAAACTCCCACCATCTTATAATGTATATCGTACACCTATACATGACACGGGCTTCAAGGAGTTTCACCCTAGTCTGAAATGCAGTTAACATGGCCCAAATTTCATTCTCCTCTTTCGCGTGAGCCGTTAAGCACTATAGCTCGGCATTATCGCAGCTGGTGATTCCCAAATTAGAAATACAATCTTTTGCCACCGCAGTACTGTTTGAAAAATATTTACGTTTTTGTTAATTGGGCATATTTAAGATTATGTGCTCTGCAACCAGTGTTTTAAGTAAAAAACAAAACAAAAACAAAGAATACTTTGGTGTGAAGCATAAGTAAAAATAAAAGCAACAGATTCACATGGATGCACCTGCGCCTATTATTTCTCTGCAATATTTGCCCTGCTATTACCGATAACGATGCCGTAAAGAAAAGATCAACTGGCACGCGTCTACTGAAAGATTTTACCACTCTCTTGAGCTCTCCTATCAAGCCGTCTTCATTTCCCTATAATGTTCCTTTTTAAATTATTTTGTCTCTCTCACTGGTGAACAACGAGGCGCATTCTCAACGGCGCACGAAAACATGAGGAGGGCGTTGTTTAGGAAAGGAAGCGGATGTGGCTTGGCACAACCGCAGTGGGAAGCTGCGAGAAGAGGAAAGAGGGAATCGACGCTCTTCCACGCACTCCCGCTACACTCTCCCGATTGGGAGAGAGTGTGTGTCTCTCACGCTCCAGAAGGGAGAGTGATGTGGGTAAACGGGGGCGTGCAACCCCTTGCGCAGTGGGAAGTGGCGTTGGTGAGGAGGGCACTGGAGAAAGGAGGATGGCGACGGATCTGACGGGGACTCGCTGGCGCTACACACTCGGACTAGACGCAGCCAACGGCGTTTCCGTGGGAGCGGCCACGCTGCTTCGGCAACGTGCTGCCAACCGTTGTTCATCATCGCCAGACCACATCGTGATTCAATCGCTACCCTCGATCGGTCCTTAGGCACCATGGTTCGTCGCAGAGTGTGCGCATTGTGCTCTGCTTCTGCTAAAGTGTTTTTCTTGTTCACCATCTGCCTGCGGGAAGAAAGTTCAGTTGCACTCTTTCGACTCGTGAACCGGTAATCGTCGTGTGTTGTCATCGCCAGCAACTTGAAACTCAGCAACGTTTTGACGTACGTGCGCTAGTGTTAAGTGGCACCGCAGGTGGACTATCACATTTTCGCATTATGTTCTAGCTGTAGGCATGATGAAAACTAGGTGGACAGAGACGCGCATTTTAGTTCTATCTTATCAAGTTGTTCGCGTGAATTTGGTGCGGAAGAGGTAGCGTTAACGCAATTTGTGGCAATAGATTGTTTATTCTTCAAAGCGTACTTTTTTCTAAAATGTGCGTGGAAGCGGCTCTAAAGACTTTGCCAGCCGTTTCAAAACTTTTGCGAACTTCGGAAAGTGTTCTGTATTGAACGCATAAATGTAGCCGAGGAGACTCACGAAAGGGAGAACTCATAGTTAATGAGAAAGTTTTATCACGCCAGTGTCTTGGAGTAATAATCAGTTCTGCCTGCATATGCCTGGCACAAGGCATTTTAAGCTAGGAAAACTCGCAATGCGACAGTAATTTGATATTGACAGCTTAACTGACCATCAGCCATTTGACTGTGAAGTGTATGTAAAAGATTCCGAAGCTTTCACAAGGCACGCAAACCTTGAAACAGCGAAACTTCGTGATTCTGAAGACTAACGTGGTTGCTCCAAGTTTGTTTCTAGATTGCTTCTAGGTGATTTCTTGACTTAAGTTAAGAGATGGTAGGCTGTTTATACGTTCATAGTTTGTGCAGAGAGGTTTTTAACATGAACCATAAACAGTCGTAGACGCGACAGGAGCACGTTGCCCTTGGTTGACCTTTTAAGCACTTCAGGGTCTTCTGGCGGCCGACGTCACTTTCGGTGTTGGTATTCTCTTGTTGAACGTGCCAGTTGTCTTCAGCTCACCAGCGTCCCTTCGCAGTCATTTTTTCAGGCTAGCCGTTGGCTTCTTCCGTTTTAGTTTGTCATCGATGAGTATTGGGAATCACCCAATTTCTGTAGGGCATACCTATTTGTGCTGATACGTTAGGAAGGGGGTGGAGCAACTAAACTGCGGCGATCAACTTCTACGTGAAAGGCTTACTTAGCCATTGCTAAGCTATAATTAAACAAGATGAGACAAGTTACAATAATTCAGGTCTTATTGAAAAATAGAAGACAATGCTGTGATAAGTCTGATTGCGACGTGAGTAAAGATACTGCCACGATTTCTTAAACAGAGCTCGCTATGCCGAGCTTGCTATAAAAAATTGTCTTCAGTTGCCTTGCTACAGAATGAAATTTTACTCCTATCATGTGTTCATTAGGGCATCCGATCCCAAGCTGTGTGCTGTTCATGAGCTTTTTCGACGAGATCGCGCAAATCTAAGAGTAGTTAGGCAAATGTTTTCTCTCTCTCTCTCTCTCTCTCTCTCTCTATATATATATATATATATATATATATATATATATATATATATATGTTGTTACGTTCTTCTCGTCCGGTGTTTCTCTGCTTTGTCTCCTTGTGCTTGCAAAATACTCTTTAGGAGGAATAGTCCTTGCTGTTAGCCATGTTTTATTAAAAACTGACAGTGGCTTGCGCAGTTTTTAGAAGTTGAGATAAGGCTGACACAACATTAAAATAAGTCCTGCTATGAACAATGACATCTATTCGTGTAATATAGTTAGTAGTTCGCTGGGCTGCTGCGAAACTGTCCGCAGAGCCCGATAGCTCTTTAAACTGTTATATTATCTTGTACAGCAGCTTCGTTGTAAACAACGCTATTGGTATTTATTGAAAAAAGTGATCCTTTAGTATAGCACTGATATATTATACTTTATGCTCTAGATTGCTATCGAAGCACAAAACTAATAATTCGAAACACTGCTGCCTCCGAGAGAAGCTGTGATAACCAAATCTCGAGAGTTATTTGCTGAGGTGCAGTAGTTTACGAGGTTGGCATCATGGTTTCTCTTGCATCACACAGACTATGGGATTGGCTCATTTTGAAACACCTCCCATGGGAACTCGCATCTATAGTTGAAGTACAATAAGCTCCTCATATTGGCGTTGTGGTTTCAATAGTAAATGTTTTGCTGCTTCATACTCACTGTAATGTTATAATTTCATCGTCATAACCTTTTCTCAACGTGCTGCAATAATCCCGGCACTGTGGTTGTCGCCGTTGCAACTGTACCTCGTCGCTGTCAGCTTCGTCGTACCGCTCTTACGGCCGTCATTGCATGCAATCCTCGTTTATGCAATCTTCGTTGGGCTGATGACGTTGTTACCATCGTCGTTGTTGTCCATAACGCTATTGTGTTTTAGATCGCGCGGGAGTCTTTAAGTTGTATTAGTAAGGACCGCTGCTTACTTTCCACCAGCATGTTATGTCAACATGCTGGAGGAAAGCTCTGACATTTCTTTAACATGACAAGGAATACAGGCACAAGCTAATCGCTCCGCGTAACTTTCCTTCACAAAGATGGTAGAGCTTGAATACTTCTTTTAATTTTGCATCGACACCTGTTCACATGTTTGATTTATTATTTGGGTTTTACGTCCCAGAACCGCCTTTTAGTTACGGCAGACGGTGTAGTGAAGGGCTCCGAAAATTGCGACCACGTGGGGTTCAATAACATGAACCAAAATCTGACCACACGGGCCTACAGCATTTTCGCCTCCATCGAAAATGCAACCGCCTCCGCCGGAATTCAATCCCGTGACCTGTGGGTCAGCAGCCGAATACCTTAGTCAATAGACGACCGCAGTGGGGCGACACCTGTTCGCGCCTGCTATAATGCAAATCGCATTATAGCGGTGGTGATATAGGTAGAATGGGCTTGGTATACTTTGAAAGCAGCTCCGCCACGGTGGTCTATTGGCTAAGGTACACGACTGCTAACCCGCAGATCACAGGATCAAATTCCGGCTGCGGCGGTCGCATTTTCGATGGAGGCGAAAATGCTGTAGGCCCGTGTGCTCAGATTTTGGTGTACGTTAATGAACCCCAGGTAGTCGAAATTTCCGGAGCCCTTCACTACGCAGTCTCTCTCAATCATATGGCAGTTTTGGGATAATAAACCCCACATATAAATCAATCACATTGAGAGCAAATGATGTTTTTCTGAATCCCTTTTCAGATTACTCATAAGCCTTTAGGCAGCTTTACGTCTCGAAAACCCTCGTGATGAACATCACTATCTTGTCGGCTCGATGTAATGTATTCTGTTACCTTCAAAATGTGAGCGCAACACAACTAAGTGTCGCCCATTAGGAATTTCATCACACGAAGAGTGTCGGGCCGATGGGGCCTTATCTGCAGCACGCTCGTTAGAAGCAGGCGCCAGGATAACATTTAGAATAACGCACGCCGCATTGCCATGCGCGTGACAAGTGGCAGCATTGGCCAAAGCCACAAGGTGCGAGGAAGAAAGGCTAGCTGATAAGAAGGGAGGTGAGACAAGCCAGCAGACTTTTTTCGTGGGAGGGCGATGGAATGCACTAACGGTCACGTGACGCGCCAGGGTTTTCCTGCGTGAGTGCTGCAGAGCGGAGGCCACGCCGATTTGGGGCCGCCCGCTAAGGCAAGTCGCTGGGCCGTCTTTTACTGCGAGTTGCATGTGAGTTTTGTTCGCTTTCGTGCCATTATGTTTCGCGCTGTACGTTTCGTTGACCGCCAATCTGCAGGGATTGTGCGTTCCCATTTTTTGGTCCCCTTTTATGCGTTTGTTTGTGTTGTGCCGGCCCGTAGGGCTTGATGAGATTCTTTTGAGTCTTGAATTAAAAGCGGTTCTGGTTCCTAGCGTTCATGGTTTGTGTGCCAATTGCGGCTCACTGACACCCCTGAGCGAAAGCAGGGGCCTGCAAAACCAAAGCAAATGAATGTGGAACTAGTTGTCGTTATATACCGAAAGGTGCCCTCTTCGTGGTTCTTTCTCTGACCACATAATGCTCAGGAGGGCGTTTCGATAACCTCACAAAATGGACGGAGACTGTGCCCTTTCGGTGCCTCGAATTTCGCGTAGGTACAGCTTTGGGCCATAGTGCGGCACTTCGTACGCAATAGTTGTGGCTTTGAAAATGCCTTCAATCGTTTAGCATTTATAGATGCTTTGCTGAGTTTGAGGGCCTTTATTCTTCACCGCTTGATTGTGTCATTTAAAATGCCTGCTGAAAGTACACACAGACAAGTCGATGGGTGAGGACACAGACGACTACCTTCCTTGTGTATGTTGTATCTCTACATAACATAACACTGTGTGTAGAAACCATGAAGCCGTTGCATTTGTTGCCAGTATGCCGAAACAGGAAGCTTGTTTGCCTAAGATTTAACACTTACAAGCTCGAGTTTCATGTTACAGCAGCTGTGGGGTGCCCTACATCGTACTGGGTTGCTCCAATTCTTCCCACGCTGCTCGCATACTTCCTTTTTTAAACAGAAATACCCATTACCTAGCTCATTAAGAAGGCAACTATCTCAATTTAGGTGGCGTAAGTGTTTTCGCTTCAACAGTTCACGTAATTTAGTATACATATTTGTGCATATCGCAAACGTGATGTAATAACAGACGTAGGAGGGACGAGCATGCCGTAAAGCATTACTCTGCGAGGCTTTTTATACTATCATGAGCGGAGGGTTTTGCCACTCTACTACAGGTTTTCCCGCTCAATTTAATACAAGCGCCAGCCAAATTAATCTAGGCGCCAGTCAATTTAATCCAGCCGCCACTGAAATTAATCCAGGTGCCATTCATTTTAATCCAAGTGCCACTGAAATTAATCCAACCGCCAGCCGATTTAATCTGGACGCCAGCGAATTTAATCCTGATGACATTGTGACTTCAAAACGACCCAGAATTTTCGGGAATGCGTGGAGTGAATAGCTTTGGAGTGAATTTAACAGAGAAAAATCATGAATGAGTCACTCGTGACACAATGTGACTCACGCGACATTATCTCGCCTATCACCCGCGTAAGCACTATTCACACCTTCGACATGCAAAGGAAACGCCGTCCACACAGTAATAACTTGATACTTATTAACCAGGCCGATGATCTCATCACGAGTGACTTAGGTGACGACCTCACGCATATCACCCACGCATGCACTGTCTTAACCTCCCGTCATGCATATCAAATGAAACGTCTTTGAAAGGGCGGGATCTTGATACCTAAAACTCGGCCAAGCCACCCGATCACCAGTGACTCAGGGGACGTCATCACCCATATCACCCGCACACGTAATTTACTCGCCTACCGACATGCATACCAAACGAAACGTCTTTGAGAGAGCAATAACGTGTTACCTATGACTCGGCCAACTGACTTGATCACTTGTGATTTAGGTGACGTCATCACGCCTATCTCCCACGCACGCAATGTCTAACCTGCCATCATGTATACCAAACGAAACGTCTTCGAGAGGCTAATAAATTGAACGCTGTCAATCGGCAGAGTGACGTGATCACTAGTGACTCATGTGACGTCATCGCGTTTGACACCAACGCACGCAGCGTCTAACCTGAGTTCATACATATCAAATGAAACGTGTTTGAGAGAGTAATAACTTGAACGCTGTCACAAGGCCCAGTGACGTCATCACTAGTGACTGGCGTGACGTCATCACGCCTATCACACACGCACGCAGTGTCCAAACCTGTCTTCATGCATATCAAACGAAATGTCTTTGAGAGAGTAATAACTTGAACGCTGTCACAAGGCCCAGTGACGTCATCACTAGTGACTGGCGTGACGTCATCACGCCTAGCACACACGCACGCAGTGTCCAAACCTGTCTTCATGCATATCAAACGAAATGTCTTTGAGAGAGTAATAACTTGAACGCTGTCACAAGGCCCAGTGACGTCATCACTAGTGACTGGCGTGACGTCATCACGCCTGACACCCACGCACGCGGTGTCCTAACCTGTCTTCATGCATATCAAACGAAATGTCTTTGAGAGAGTAATAACTCTAACGCTGTCACAAGGCCCAGTGACGTCATCACTAGTGACTGGCGTGACGTCATCACGCCTGACACCCACGCACGTGGTGTCCTAACCTGTCTTCACGCATATCAAACGAAATGTCTTTGAGAGAGTAATAACTTGAACGCGGTCACAAGGCCCAGTGACATCATCACTAGTGACTGGCGTGACGTCATCACGCCTGACACCCACGCAAGCACTCTGTAACCTGCCTTCATGTATATCAAACGAAACGTCTTAGAGAGAGTAATAACTTGAACGCTGTCACAAGGCCCAGTGACGTCATCACCAGTGACTGGCGTGACGTCATCACGCCTGACACCCACGCACGCGGTGTCCTAACTTGTCTTCATGCATATCAAACGAAATGTCTTTGAGAGAGTAATAACTTGAACGCTGTCACAAGGCCCAGTGACGTCATCACTAGTGACTGGTGTGACGTCATCATGCCTATCCCACACGCACGCAGTGTCCATACCTGTCTTCATGCATATCAAATGAAATGTCTTTGAGAGAGTAATAACGAGTTTCTTGCAGAAGTGTCGAGTAAAGTTTCACAGCAGGAACGAGGATTACAGGCAGTGTTCCTGTTTGACAACGCACCAGCGCACCGCCGCGCCGAACAGGCTGTCCTCGCGGCAAGCGACCACACAGTCAAGTGGCTACCGCCATACAGCCCTTTCTTCAATCCGATTGAAGAGCTCTTCTCAAAGTTCAAGGCAGGTGTAAAGGGATTCCTATGCGAGCGGAGGGATGATCTCCTCACGACACCGGAAGGGATCTCCAAAAAAGAACATCGCCGTGCTCTGCTGGTTGAGGCCGCGGGGCGCTCTATGCAGCACATCCAGTGTGTGGACTGTGCCGCTTATGATAGGCACAATTACACTTTTGTAAAAGCTGCCCTCGACTGCCTTGATATGTAGAACACTGCTCAGCAGCACATCTATGGGTGCGTGTTTATGAAAATTGCTTTGCCTGTATAATAATAAATTTTGTTTCTCACGGACTTGCCCCAGTTCTCTTTCATCACCCATTTCATAACCAATTTGACGAGCTCGACGTTATCAGAACAACAATTTTTTTCTTGAGGTACGGTAGATGTTTTAAACGGGCATCCTCTTTGCTTCGACGTTGCGAAAACATGTCAGGTAGGTCGTAACTATAGAAGCCAGCTCTATAGGCACCGAGAAACCAGGATTTAGGCACCAATAATAGGTGGCCAAAACACTCTTTAAGGCTTCCAAAATTGTGAATATAGGCAGAATAATCTTTGACAAAACTCAAATTTTCCAATAAACAGGTGTGGTTTCTGTCTCTACGACATGAAAGCAAGCAAAAATGTTCTAGTTTATAATTGTACAAACGGGTAATGATTTAGCATAAACATGCGTTTTTCCGCGGGGTTCGCAGAATACGGTCTCTCCATTTCTATGTCAGCATGGTCAGTTAAGTGTGCACCATCGTAGAAATATGCTTCTGGGTCTCTTTCTGTGTGCCATAGCTAAGAAGGGCTATACATGCGCAAATAGTCAGAGTGCCAGGCGCCAGAAGGATTTTTTTTGCGGCGTATAAACTTGGCCTAACCACACAGGCTCAATTTTTCTTCTGTCTGTGAACACTTTAAGGGTCGTTACACAAACTTAAGAGTTTTGAGAAGCGTAAAGGAATGAATGCACTGAGCGCTCAAGATCTCATTTACCAAGATTTCCAGTACTACGCGTGGCATAAAGAGGTGATAGGCCAAACTGAACACGGCTTCACCTTCATCTCATGGGCTTGCGCCCCAACATGGTGAAGGTGATAGAATGGTCCAGCCTATGTCAAAGTAGATTGTGACACTGCGAGAACTATTTGAGACAACGTGTGTAATTTGTACAAACTGTTGCCTAAATAGAAGCACGAAAGTTTGCAAAAATGTTAGATCACACAGGCGAAATCTATTCGCCTTATTTATTTAATTTCATATCGAGAGAGACGCGAGACTAAGGTGCCTCCATTTTGTTTGCGTTGGTGTTCTCGCAGTTTGCGCATTGTGTCAAGGCCAGCATTCACAACGCTGGGCGTGGTTTTGGTGTATCGTCCCTAGCAGAAGATGCAGCGGTGTGACGCTGTGTATCGGGGTAAGGATACGTTATCCAAGCCAGCCTCTCCAAACGTGCGCGCAGATAGGGATCCATCCCACGAAAACTCGCAGTACAATACAAAAGAACATCGAGACGCCAGAACACCGCTTGCACGCACGGGCTGACATGGGCATCTCATGTGAGTGTAGGTTACGCGCGCATGACGTGCTCATGCACGTCGTGTGATGCTCCAGCTCCGAGTGAATTTCATACCAATAGCGGGGAAGGAATTGGACTTACGAAGTCTTCTTAGAGTTAGTGGCGAAGGTTTGAAGCTCACCTCCTGAGATTATGCTTTCACCGCTTCTAATGATCAAATTAAAATTTCTAGTGACACAAACCTTTTCATTGGGCAGGCAACATTTTCCACTGCCTAAATAAATATTTTCAGGTGACCCAGTGAAGCACCACATGTAAATGACAAACAAAAAACAAAAACTACATAGATATTGCTTTTTTTATCTGCACTCTACTTCCTTACTTCCCCTGATGACTCTCCACAGTTTCGCATTCATTTTTCATCTTCCTGCCGCTGCACAGAGGCACCTCCTGCTCCCTACGCATCTGAGCGCACACTGGAAAGAGGCTGAGCAGACGACGCGACATGGATGGTATACATGTGTAGAGGCTAGTCTACCTCCCTCTTGGCTAGAATGCCTTCTGAGTTTGACAGTTCTAAACGTAACTCGTGAAATAAAGAGTAGTTTGCACCTTACAGTGTCCCGAAATCTATATTTTGCCCGGTAACATGAATACCGGGCTCAGTGGTATTTGAAAGCGAAATTTCAGGTTAAATAGCGTTTATATAGGCATCGATTTTGAAAACAGACATTTACAGGCACCTATACGAATTGAGGCTACAACGCCCGAAATAGGTATATATAGGCACTATAAAAGCACTCTAAAAGCTCTCCTCGCCCTCTAATTTGTGCTCACGTGTCAAAATGACACGATTTGAGCACAAGAAACGAAACAGGCGTTTGCACATAATTCGGCTATAGTCATAACACTGTATATCCTTAATCAAGCATAAGACGCACGGTCTGCCTGCTGCAAAGCTTGCTACAAAAAGATTTGTCTACCACTCCTTCGGCTCAACAATTATTTCATCTGGTTATCCTGTGAAACAAATCCGTTGTAATAGAGGGCAGTCCCCATACTTGAGATACATACTATTGCTATTTGCAACTGGCCATTTGCTGAAGCGCCATTCAATGCTGTGGCTGACTCGTGCCTTCCTTTCTACATTCTACGCCACGCCGTTTCTTATAGGTTAGTGTGCTTGGAATAAGCGTGCCTGTTTAGTGTAGAACGCCTGTCCGTTCACAGTATTGCGGCCTGGCTGCCCGCATTTTCAAGGCATTCTACGAAACACGAGAAGCAACAAAAAAGACGCGTACATCTACCCACACGACAAGCTGGAGTAAACGTGTCGCAGGGAGGTGAGGGTATCGGTTGAATGTTGCGTAATTGAGTATGGTTTGTAAAATGCTTAATTGTCATTTCGACTTCATTATTTCTATTTATTGAATGAAGGAGAAGCGCTCCCCTCAACGAGCGATGTGAAACTGTTGTTGGGTTGTACCACACTGCTGCTTGAAGGTGCTGTTGCTTCCATCGCATCTACACGAGTCAAGAAAAGCGTCACGTCAAACAAAAGCCATGTAAAGACGCCTTTGACTGAATTCGAAACGCGCGATCTGGTGCCTACGTATACCGGTTAGCTGGTGAACGGCTGTGCAGCGCGAGAAGTTAGTTTTTTACTAGCAGACGCTGCCTGCAACGGCCTTCAAGTTAATGTTCTCTCAATGACGTTTCGTTTGATATTCATGAAAGCACGTTAGAGAGTGCTTGCTTGACTGTTAGTCGTGATGACGTCACGTGAGTCAATAGTGATCAAGTCGGTTGGCCGAGTCATAAGTATAACATTATTGCTCTCTCACAGATGTTTCATTCGATATGCATGAAAACAGGTTAGGACAGCGCGTGCGTGTGTGATAGACGTGATGACGTCACATGAGTCACTAACATTCACGTCGCTAGGCCTAGTGAGAGCATTCAAGTTATTACTCTCTCACAGACGTTTCGTTCCATATGCATGAAAACAGGTTAGGACAGCGCGTGCGTGTGTGATAGACGTGATGACGTCACGTGAGTCACTAGTATTCACGTCGCTAGGCCTAGTGAGAGCATTCAAGTTATTACTCTCTCTAAGACGTTTCCTTTGATATACATGAAGGCAGGTTACAGAGTGCTTGCGTGGGTGTCAGGCATGATGACGTCACGCCAGTCACTAGTGATGACGTCACTGGGCCTTGTGACAGCGTTCAAGTTATTACTCTCTCAAAGATGTTTCGTTTGATATGCATGAAGACAGGTTTGGACACTGCGTGCGTGTGTGATAGGCGTGATGACGTCACGCCAGTCACTAGTGATGACGTCACTGGGCCTTGTGACAGCGTTCAAGTTATTACTCTTTAAAGACATTTCGTTTGATATGCATGAAGACAGGTTTGGACACTGCGTGTGCGTGTGATAGGCGTAATGACGTCACATGAGTCACTAGTGATGACGTCACGCGGCCTAGTGCCAGCATTCAAGTTATTACCCTTTCAAAGACGTTTTGTTTGATATGCATGAAGTCAACATTATAGAGTGCTTGCGTGAGTCCTAGGCGAGATGACGTCACGCCAGTCACTAGTGATGACGTCACTGGGCCTTGTGACAGCGTTCAAGTTATTACTCTCTCAAACACGTTTCATTTGATATGTATGAACTCAGGTTAGACGCTGCGTGCGTGGGTGTCAAACGCGATGACGTCACATGAATCACTAGTGATCACGTCACTCTGCCGATTGACAGCGTTCAATTTATTAGCCTCTCGAAGACGTTTCGTTTGGTATACATGATGGCAGGTAAGACATTGCGTGCGTGGGAGATAGGCGTGATGACGTCACCTAAATCACAAGTGATCAAGTCAGTTAACCGAGTCATAGGTAACACGTTATTGCTCTCTCAAAGACGTTTCGTTTGGTATGCATGTCGGTAGGCGAGTAAATTACGTGTGCGGGTGATATGGGTGATGACGTCCCCTGAGTCACTGGTGATCGGGTGGCTTGGTTGAGTTTTAGGTATCAAGATCCCGCCCTTTCAAAGACATTTCATTTGATATGCATGACGGGAGGTTAAGACAGTGCATGCGTGGGTGACATGCGTGAGGTCGTCACCTAAGTCACTCGTGATGAGATCATCGGCCTGGTTAATAAGTATCAAGTTATTACTGTGTGGACGGCGTTTCCTTTGCATGTCGAAGGTGTGAATAGTGCTTACGCGGGTGATAGGCGAGATAATGTCGCGCGAGTCACATTGTGTCACGAGTGACTCATTCATGGTTTTTCCCTGTTAAATTCACTCCAAAGCTATTCACTCCACGCATTCCCGAAAATTCATGGTCGTTTTGAAGTCACAATGTCATCAGGATTAAATTCGCTGGCGTCCAGATTAAATCGGCTGGCGGTTGGATTAATTTCAGTGGCACTTGGATTAAAATGAATGGCACCTGGAATAATTTCAGTGGCGGCTAGATTAAATTGACTGGCGCCTAGATTAATTTGGCTGGCGCTTCGATTAACTTGAGCGGGAAAACCTGTAGTACGCATCCCGTGATCACGCACAAATACCCATTTCAACGCGCAAAGAAAATTTTGTCATCGTTCCCTGTGTCTTTCCACGAACGTAAGTGCATCAATTTTAGGATGCCACTTACTAGACTTGTCACATGATTAGCTTTTATTTATTGAATGTTAGTGTCTGCCTGAATGTATGCCTGCCTGAATTAACTTTTTTCACATCACGTGTATATAATCAGCTCTTGAAGAACACTATGAAAAAAATGGCGGCGCATTTTTGTGTTTTGCTGGAAACGCCATTGAAAGACGACAGTCTTTTTTGTGCATGACGTCGCATTTTCAGCGCAGCCTATGGAACACTAGAGTCTTTAGAATCGCGTATCTGTGTAGTTTATAGTAAAAGAACATACCACTTAATACTTACGTATCGATGTTGCGTGGCCGATATTTGCAGTATTTGATTCTTGATCTACAATATTCACATGTATGAAAGCAGCCACCAATTCAAGGTGGCTGAGAATTCAGCAAGTGCTTAATTTTTGCCGGAGTGGTTGAATCGTGTGCCAGACAGACAGGCAGAAAGACAAACAGGTGAAAATGTATGCGTGCAAGTATTCCCAAAAACAATATCTTCTTTAAGAAGGAGTGTGTGACTGCTTCGGTTGGCTCCTCACTTGTCGCGTACACAACTCTCTTTAGAGAGACACTTTACTTAACTTGTGGGTCACAATACTCTCACATGAGAGGATAATGACATGAAGAGGAAGTTCACATGAATGATCAAGGAGACTCATGTACGTTAAAGCCATGACAAAAAAGTCAAAATGCCCCTTTTTACATTGACGTAGTTAACATTTTCTACAATGTCGGAGCTACTAGCCATTTTAGTAGACACCACCTTGAAGGGACCCTGAAACACTTTTCAAGTAACCATGGAATGAATTCACTGGAAGAGCTTATTGCCTCAAAAATTCAACGCCACAAAAATTTTGAGAATTTGTCCAGTGCGAGTGTAGTTAAATGGGTTTGTCGCATGCTGCAATTGCATTCTCTCTTCTCTCGTCCCGACGAAAGTGCTTGAAGCTAAGCAGGTAGGCATGGCAGGGCGACAAAAAAAAAAAAAAAACCGTCACGCGCGCCTCGTGACCTTGGACATTTTTCTTTTCTTCGAATGCGCAGATTTTTTTAGTTTGGTCGGGCGCGCACGCATGCACAAGTAACGGCCTCCCGCGCCGATATCTCTAGCGAGCGAGCACGCTATGTTGAAATCAGCCAATGGGTGATAGATGGGCTTGCTACGTGTGATTTTTTGGCATATTTCGTGGTTAGTCAAGAGAAGAGAAAACAATTTCTGTGTGAATTTGATAATTTGCCGTGAATATCGGTCCACATGCTGCGCTAAAATATTTGGCTCGCGTGTTGTCGGAAGCCTCTACTACAAATAGGCAGCGTTTTCTGACCATGCTCAAAAAGTGCTGCAGGGTCCCTTTGATGAAACGTCGTCAAAGGTGGTTGTTATTTGCGATGTCTTGTCTCTCACATGTGCCGTAAATTTCCAAGTGTTTAGCGCGAATGCGTGATGGCCATCATATTCATGATGAGACAAGCGCAAAAAATACACACACTCAGTGAGGACACAGACAAGCGCTTACTAGCAACTGAAATTTTTATTTCGAAGCGAACACTAATAAATACATCACATGCATGTACGTCACTCCCACCTTCCCCTGTCACCATCAAAAACGTGATAGTACAAAACATGCACGCGCTCACAACCGGAAACAAACATGTACCAAGAACTAAGAAAAGAAAACGTAAAAAACAAAGAAACATTATTACAGAGAAAAACACTGGGTTATGTGACGTCCAAAAAAGCAAATTCCGCATCTGTTAGTAGAACTGACGCTTGGCTGACGCAACTGCCCCTCCTTTCCTTATTCTATACGCTTCCATTATTTCTCTCGTCGTCCGCTTGTTGTGACTGTCAATTATTCGTGTGTCGTAAAATTTCGGTTGGCATGTGCATTCCTTGCAGTGCATCGCTAAGTGTGAGTAAGGGGCCCCCTTTAGTGAACTCTCATGTTCACGAAGGCGCACATTTGTGCACCGACCCGTCTGACCAACGTATTCCTTTCCACATGTGAAAGGAGCTCCGTATACAACACCTTTTTTGCACTCAACGTACCTCCTGCCATGCTTTATGCTGCATTTTTTCAATTCTCCAGTTCCTTTCTTGTTAACTAGCCTTTCCACTGCTGGACAAATTTTTGATAACTTGTTTTCAGCTGAAAAAACAACCCGCACGCCATACCTTAATGCAACTTTTTTCAATCTATGTGCAATACTGTGCAGATACGGGATTACCACTGTCCGCTCTCATCATATTGCTCAAACTCTTAATGTCACCGAGAAATCACGTTGCCATTAGCAATATTTTTATATCACTTTCATGTGTCGTTGTCACATTTGCCAGCCTACCAAATTTCGGGGCGATGCGACGAGTCTTCAATTTTTCAAACGTGCGGCAGTGATGTTGGACGTCGGAGGCAGAGGTGAGGTCATCCCTGCCTATCAGAAAATTGTAAACGTCTTCCGCTATGCCTTTCAATAGGTGTCCGACCCTGTCTTCTTCAGACATCTGCGGGTTTATATTCTTGCAAAGCTTAAGAACGTCCTCTATATAGGCAGTGCAGGTTTCTCCAGGAGTCTGGGCTCTTCCAGCAAGAGTCCGCTCCGCGCTTTTCTTTCTTGAGTCGGAGTCACCAAAACACTTCTTGAGTTCTTGAGCAAAAATAGCCCATGTTGTCAAGGACTCTTCGTGGTTTTCATACCACATCAGGGCAGTGTCCGTGAGAAACAGCGCGACGTTTTCCAGCTGATCGATAGAGTTTCAGTGGTTGTACCGGCTCACCCTTTTGTAGTGCGTTAGCCACGCGTCCACATCTTCTCCTGCCATTCCCGCGAACGGGCGGGGTTCCATGTAGTGATGTCTTGGTGTAGCCAGTGTAGATTGACGCGAAGTCGAGGCGGTTGATTCCTGACCTTCGCTCTGGGTCATGACGACTGTTGTCGGCGGCAGACCGGCAAGACGACGGCTCCGGCGAACTCCGAACAGCTGTAGCTCCGTGGTACGTCGATGTGTCTGACCCAGCACCTCCACCACTCTGTTACGTCTACGAGGGGTTTATTCGAAGCAGACGTAACGGTCGACTCGATGGTATACCGCAGTGAACGGGCAGCAGCGAGCTTTTGCCACCAACTGAACGTCCTCCTCTTCTGCTACCACCATGTTCCCCGCTACACAGGTGCACATACCTAAATTACACATGTGGTAACAATATAAATTCACTGCAAACAGTCGTTCACGTTCCCAAGTTTTTAACGCGAGTGCACGAGCGTTGACCACCAGGTTGATAAGTTCCGTACAAAGAGACAGCGCCATGACGTTAATAAAATTACGTGCGCTTCTGATAGGTTATTTGCAGACGCCATTGCCAGCACCTTTATAGTAATCCCGTTTTCAACAGCGAAGTCAGTCTTCGCCATCCACGAAAAGAAGTTAGCATCATCATTAACCAGCATTAATGATGGCAAGGATATAGAGCTCACCTACGTCAGCCAATTATTGGGGCGTATACCGTGAGTGTCTAGATTGAAAAAAGGGCGGAATTTACTAGTGGCCGAACGAGAACCCGACAAATGAGTGTGGTGTAGGAGCTAAAGAAAAGGAGAGAAGCGGTTTTTGAAAATGCCACGCCATAATAAATGCTCAAAATATTTATAGTACACGTTGGTTTTGAGCACTACATCAATGAGTTATCGAAGTACGCAACGCACTTTACTTATTCAGCTTGAATAATTTCTGCGAAATGAACGTACGCGCGCACGCTCATCATTCACGAATACAGTTTGTTAGTGAAAGCGCATAAGAAAAGTTTGTGTTATAAAGGCTTAGTTTTTTTCTAATTATTTCTATCTGTGCAAAGATTATTTGCCCCCGCCGCGGTGGCCTAGTGGCTAAGGTACTCGTCTGCTGACCCGCAGGTCGAGGGATCAAATCCCGGCTGCGGCGGTTGCATTTCCGATGGAGGCGGAAATATTGTAGGCCCATGTGCTCAGAAATAGGTGCACGTTAAAGAACCCCAGGTGGTCGGAATTTCTGGAACCCTTTACTACGGCGTCTCTCATAATCATATGGTGTTTGTGGGACGTTGAACCCCACATATCAATCATTCAAAGATTTTATCCTTCTCTAATGCGTGTGTTTTATTGTTATTTCCAACGTGCGACCTATTGTACTCCTTCCATTTACGCAACGATGAAGAAGAAACAGCTTGGCATTATGCTTGTTCATGATTATTCACTTTATCGTACTACGAAAGGCTTTGGAAGCACACGTTATCGCTAAAGAAAGTGTACTCTGTCACTAGTAGGCCATCTAATACTTTTCGTGTGGTGATAGGTCGCATATGTTTACGTAGTTCAAAGAAAATTGTGTCCGCATTGAACACTGCCCAGCAGGACACTTGTAAAATAAATGATCACTTTAGGCAGAACATAACATGCGATGCATCATAACGCGATGTGGTTACTGTACAACAGCGTATTTAGTTATTTAGTGTCCTTACACCAGAACTCTTGTCATTAGGTTTTTTGTAGATGTTCTTTGGCATTCGCCTCTAGTTAAGGAAATACATTTGCTGTCGAGAAAACTCTCACTACGCCTTCTATCTTGTTTTTTTTCCATTCTTTGTAGAGAAAAAATGAAAACAGACAGAAAGAAACCAAGATATATAGTGTACGGGAAGATGGAATAAGTTGGAAAGCAGGAAGGAGTATCAATTCTGCCGTAGCGCTTGCATGGAGGGCGCGAGTTTATATCCTGTCATGGCGCAAAACGGAGTATGCTCAGAAGGTGGTATATTATTCACTGAAAATACATTGGATGTCCTTTCTCAAGGCGACGTTGTTCCACACTGCCCCGGATGCGCAAACGTGGGTTACCATAGCAACCTCATCTACAGGGTCTCCTTCTGCTGCTCTCTTATCGCGGGTGCCCAACCATTGCTGGCGTGCAGGTGATTTGTTTCGATGAAATAATGTCCGTGCAATGCTCCGAGTTGGTTAGTTATTGGCGTATCACTGTGCAATATGATCCCACAATATCCACGCGAAACTGGCTGCGATAAATCAACACAAGGAAGAAACAAGTAACGCAAGAAGGGAGACAATATTATTTTCACGAAGGAATGTTTTTACGAGATTAATCATCACGATCTTAGCTGGTTATGCAAGAGTGAGTATACCCAGGGGGCGGAAACTCTCTATACCTACCTCGTGTTCGTTCTCACATGCCGATACGCAGCGGAAGCACCGTTTTTACCACGGGAAGTTGCCAGTCATCCAACCGGAAATAAATCACAAACAGAATGTTTCTTTCGTGACGTCACTGGTGAGGCCGTCCAGTAGAGGGTGACGACGAAAAACTGAGAGGTCGGTTGTCCCGGAAGCTCTCCTATCCCAGTTAGCATGCGAGCGGAATGCACTCAGAATTCTTTCAGATGCACTGGCCGCTTGGTCAATGCGGCGATTCTTTAAATTTTATTCACCCCTTTTATATTTTCTTCTTACCTTCGGAATGGGCGAAAGATAGGCTGACCGACTTCTCAGTAAGACAAATATTTTGATCGACAAAAATAAAATGGTCGTTCATATTACACGTTTTGTATATATATATATATATATATATATATATATATATATATATATTGTGGGCATTTGTAACTTACATCGTCCTCATCCCTGCATAATCACAATCACCATCATCCGCTTGTCTCTTTGCCCTCATTGCCACTCTGGTTCATCATCATCGTCATCGTCTGTGTGCTGGCTCTGCCCGTTCGTTTTGCGAGGTCTTTCCTCAAATAAACGCTGTCGCAGCCAAGACTACCAAGACTTCATACGTGGTGGAGGTGGATTTTCGGTCCTCTGACCTCCCGCAGCCCGCTATACCCCCTGGAGCTTCGTTCAGGCCGCCGCTTGCTCCCACAGTCAGGCAGCATGTCCCAGACCGAGCCTGCCGGCACTGATGTCATCAACCACGCACCGCCGCAAGCTGCCCCTCCTACTTACATACACGGACATCAGCGGGAACCCCCGCTCTTCGCTGGTAGTCGTGGAGAAGACGTAGAAGACTGGATCGACGACTACGACCGCGTAAGTGTCGCTAATCGGTGGGACGAGGCCGCCAAACTGCGTTACGTCCCATTTTATCTGACCGGAGTCGCAAAGACATGGTATTTTAACCACGTCATTGACTTACCCGACTGGGCTACCTTCCAGCAGCAGCTGCGGCACGTCTTTGGGACACCAGACATTCGATCCACCGTCGCGAAGAGGACACTCGATACTCGCCGACAACATCGCGGTGAATCGTACACTTCATACATCGAGGATGTCCTCGCACTCTGCCGGCGTGTCAATAAATCCATGCCGGAACCGGACAAAGTGCGCCACATATTGAAAGGCATTGGGCCTGTTGCCTTTAATGCCCTCGCTGTGCAAAACCCAGCTACCATCGCTGATGTCATTGCGACATGCCAGCGCCTTGATGCGCTGGACTCCGTCCGCCTTCAACCAGACATCGGCGACCACCACTCCACGTCAGATGGCCATCTGCGTGACCTCATCCGGGACGTTATACGCGAAGAATTGCGGTCCATGGGCTTCACACCTCCTACACCGCGACCTACTCAGCCTTCGGGAATGCCCTTACGTGACATCATCAGGGAGGAACTTACATCCCTGACTGGCTCTGCACCCGTACAGCCACCTGCTTCTCACCCTTTAGCCACGTACCCTCAAGTTGCTGCCGTGCCTCCCAGCGACGCCCACGCGACATTGCCACGTCCATCCTACGCGTCAGTTGCTGCCGCTACCCCTGTGAACTACCATTCCGTGCCCCCTGAACCTTCGGCCCACCTGACCGCGCTATCTGCAAGTGCCCCGAATGCCTTCTATTCTCCACCGTGGCGCTCGTCTCGCCCTGTATGCTTCTACTGTGGCTATCGCGGCCACATATCCCGTTTCTGCCGGAAGCGCCAGCAAGATGAGCGTCGGAACGATGTGCGTGAACGGGATTTGTACAACGGGGCGTCTTATCAAGGTCGGCGTTATTCGTCTCCCCCGCACCGGTCTCCATCTCCTCCTGCATCGACTGCACCACGAAACAGCCGAAACACGAGACGCCGCTCGCCTTCGCCCTTCCGCCGTTCCACTTCTCCACTTCGGCCCGCCTCATTCGCCTCTGATATTCGTTCGGAAAACTAAGTGATGCAGTTTGTGGAGGAAAAACTGCATTCGGAATTAGAACTGAAATTCCTCCATTAGGCCCGTGTAACATGGTTTCTGTGGAAGTGGAAGGAGTGCGAGTCGATGCTTTGGTGGACACAGGTGCGACATTGTCTGTGATACGTGCTGATTTGTGTGAACATTTAAGGAAAGTAATGACGCCTTACGATGGTCCCACGTTAGTTGCTGCCCAGGGGAACATCATTCGCCCTTCCGCGCTTTGTACTGTGCGTGTTTTCATCGACGGCATCCGCCATCATGTCCAGTTTGCTGTCCTGTCCCGCTGCTCTCACCAACTAATTTTAGGGTGGGATTTTCTATCATCTGCTTCCGCGGCGATTTGTTGTGGACAACGCGTCGTTCACCTCGCTGACACCGACTACATGCTTGACGACGATAATCAGAAGCCACTTCGTCTGGTCGCTGCGAAAGACATCGAACTCCCGCCACTACAAGAGCAAATTGTCACCATTACGTCCAACGACATCTATCACGGGGATGTATTGGTCTCACCGTCACCACTTTGCGTTCGCAAAGGTATAGTTCTTCCGTCCGGTGTCGTTCGTTTTTGCAATGGCTCGGCACTTGTCACCGCTGTCAACTCTACACCGGAGAAGATCTTACTGCCACAGGGCACTACTGTGGCCCGTGTTGCTGACTTTGAGCCTGTACTCGTCACGCCACTTCAGGCCATCGCATCCAAAGAACCTTGCCTCGGTGAGCATGTTTCTTCCTCCGCCTTTACCACCACTATCAGCAGCGAATTGACATATTCACAGAGGCAGCAGTTGCTCGCATTGTTACAGAAACATGCAAATTCTTTCAATATTTGCTCGTCTAAGCTGGGCCGCACTAATACTACAGCACATCGAATTCAAACTGTTGGGACATCTATTGTACACCGCCGACCCTACCGCGTGTCTCTAACTGAAAGAAAAATTATAGAAGAAAACGTTGCGGACATGCTTAAACGGGAAGTCATCCGTCCCTCATCTAGCCCTTGGTCGTCTCCTATTGTTTTGGTCCATAAAAAGGATGGCTCTGTGCGGTTTTGCGTGGACTACCGGGCGCTCAATAAGATCACACGCAAGGACGTGTACCCTATGCCACGCATTGACGACGCCCTTGATTCCCTACAAGGCGCGGAATTATTTTCAAGCATCGACTTGCGTTCTGGGTACTGGCAGATCCCCATGCATGAAGACGATAAAGAGAAAACAGCATTCGCAACCCCCGACGGGCTATATGAATTCAACGTGATGCATTTCGGGCTCTGCAACGCACCCGCGACTTTTGAGCGCATGATAGATACCGTGCTGCGTGGCCTGAAATGGAAAAGTTGCCTTTGCTACCTGGACGACATTATTATCTTTTCGTCAACGTTTCCTGAGCACCTAGAACGATTGGATCAAGTTTTGACGTGCCTTGCCGGCGCCGGGCTTCAAATAAACACGAAGAAATGCTCTTTCGCTAGCAAATCTATCAAGGTCTTAGGACACGTCGTTAGCAAAGATGGCATCCGGCCCGACCCTGACAAGATTTCTGCAGTCCTTCACTTTCCGCGCCCCGAAAAACCAAAGGAGCTTCGCAGTTTTCTTGGCCTTGCCTCCTATTTTCGCCGGTTTATCCAGAACTTCGCTTCTATTGCTGCTCCATTACACCAACTACTTGCTTCCAACGTCCCCTTTCTGTGGTCTCAAGAATGCCAAACAGCATTCGACCTGTTGAAGCGGGCACTCACATCTGAACCTCTGCTCTGCCACTTTGACGAAGCCGCACCAACTATCCTCCATACCGACGCTAGCGGCCTTGGTATAGGAGCCGTACTTCTACAACGCGACAAGTCTTCCCTAGAGAAAGTTATTGCATATGCCAGTCGCGTACTCACCGCTGCTGAAAAGAACTACACTATAACTGAGCAAGAGTGTTTGGCTGTGGTTTGGTCGGTTCAGAAGTTCCGTCCCTATCTCCACGGGCGTCACTTCACAATCGTTACGGACCACCATGCCTTATGCTGGCTTTCTACACTGAAGAACTTGTCCGGACGCTTGGGTCGGTGGATACTACGCTTGCAGGAGTACGACTTTGATATAACTTACAAGTCAGGCAGAAAACATCAAGACGCCGATGCTTTATCTCGTTGCCCGCTTCCAACTACCCATATGAGCGTTGGTGAGAACTCAACCACCACATCTACCAAAGTTCATACGCTCGCATCAATAACGCAACCCTTTTCGGATGACGAGCCAACATTTATCTCCCGCCAGCGGTCCGATTCATACTGCAGACGCATCATGGACCACCTTCTGGGAGTTTCTCATCCACCAAACGCGCGACTCTGTCGTCAACTCCTGCACTTTAGGCTGGACAATAGGGTTCTCCACCGCCACGTCTACCACCCTGACGGTCAGCGCTGGGTTCTTGTACTGCCACGCTCTCTCCGACTTCAGGTGCTCGAAGCCTTCCACGACGACTTGACTGCTGGTCATCTTGGTTTTAAAAAAACTCTTGACCGCATTCGATGTCGTTATTACTGGCCTGGCCTTTCTTCTAGTGTAGCTCGGTACGTCGGTTCCTGCTACCCATGCCAGCGTCGTAAACTCCCCACGTCGGCACCTGCTGGACCTCTACAGCCACTTCCGTGCCCTTCAATGCCGTTCGAGGTTGTAGGTGTTGACCTTTACGGGCCTCTCCCCGTCACATCTGCTGGCAAACGATGGATAGTGACTGCCGTGGACCACCTGACACGCTACGCTGAGACTTCCTCTGTTATTACAGGCTGAGCTGTGGAAGTTGCAGACTTTATTCTTCACGCAATAATATTGCGTCATGGGGCTCCTCGTGTACTGCTTAGTGACCGCGGCAAAGTGTTCCTGTCACAAGTTGTAAATGAAGTACTGCGCGCATCTGGAACTACTCACAAGACAGCTTCAAGCTACCACCCTCAGACAAATGGTCTCACAGAAAGATTTCACCGAACCCTTGCAGACATGATAGCCGTTTACGTCCAACCCGACCACAAAAACTGGGACACTCTTTTACCATTCCTGACATTCGCTTACAACACCGCCGTTCAGCGAACAACTTGCTACTCACCGTTTTACCTCGTGTACGGACGCACCCCGACTACCTTTCTCGACGTCTCCTTCTTTAGCAGCCATGGGAATTCATGTCAGTCTTCTAGCGAAGAATACATTTCCCGCCTGGCCCAGTCTCGCCATCAGGCTCGCATCAATACTGAAGCGAGACAGCACGAGCGGAAGATCATCTATGACGAATCCCACCGCGTGGTGTCTTTCCAACCTGGTGACGAAGTGCTGCTTTTGACACCTATTCGCACTCCTGGTCTCTGTGACAAATTCCAACCACGCTTCATCGGGCCATACATTGTTTTAGAACAGACTTCGCCGGTTAATTATCGTGTGACACCACTCGTCGCCCCAACAGACCGCCGCTACCGCAGCACAGAGATTGTACACGTTTGTCGCATGAAACCTTTCACGCGACGTTCCCCATCACTTTGACTTACGGCGGCCAGGGTGTCCGCTTTCAAGTGGGGGGGGAATTAGTGTGGGCATTTGTAACCAACATCGTCCTCATCCCTGCATAATCACAATCACCATCATCCGCTTGTCTCTTTGCCCTCATTGCCACTCTGGTTCATCATCATCGTCATCGTCTGTGTGCTGGCTCTGCCCGTTCGTTTTGCGAGTTCTTTCCTCAAATAAACGCTGTCGCAGCCAAGACTACCAAGACTTCATAATATATATATATATATATATATATATATATATATATATATATATATATATATATATATATGAGAGAGAAATATAGTGTGAAAGTGTCAATCTATAAAATCTTCTTTTTACCACTGACATGAGAATATTATGAACAAACATTGAACGTAATATATTTGAATCAATGCAAATATTATCAACAATCACGAGCAGAACATGTCGTATTTGACGTACAGAACTTCAGTAACACTGAAACTGAAGTTAAGAGGCACGAAGAAACTTTAAGCGGTTAAAAATATCTCAAGAATGTCACTGAAAACTCTTTTGGCAATTTTTCTTGTCCTCGTCAAAATAGAAGCGTTGCCTTGACTAAGAAAAGTTCATTTGTCAAAACGTTGGCTCCAGTGACAGTCCCTGTAATGATTTCTAGGAGCACTCAGTTCACGACATGTATTTAGGTGACAGTATTAGAAGTAAAGAGTCACTAAGTTTCAAACCGTGGCTACATAAGTTTTATGAAGAGGAAGCAGTCTATTTACTTGACATCATTTGAAAAACATGAAAAACATTGCAAAAGTAGAAGCAAATACCATTTAGCCAAGCAAGCACTAATTCGAGATTTTCATTAAACTAATTTTGTTGACAGCAGCTTGGCTGCCGCATTTAGCGACACCGCACTACTCTCAGTCCAGTCAGGCTTGAGAACTGGGTTTACTCTTGTACAGCCGTCAGCACCTTGACCTCGAACTCCCTGGCGCATAGGCTCATCTAACTTGGACTGAGGTGAGCGCCGCCAAACGTTGAAAATCATATGCTTGCTGCAGTTACCGATAAATGTAGCACGTGTCGGTTCCACTAGTAAATTGTGTATCCAGTCTGCCAGAGCCGACGTATTCCAGTAACGTTGGCTTGAGCGGTGGGTTGAATGCACTTACTGAGTACTTGGCATCCCATTTTCACCACGTTTCGCTCGCGGCTAAGTTATCGCTTGCGCCCATGGTGTTCCTCGTCTACTTATCTCGACAATGAACTATTGAGTTTGATGGCTTATACGCACCTTTCAAGTTTTAATTCGTAGCTGCTGCTCAAAAAAAGTCACATGTATAAAAAGCAGAGCAAACTCACGTTCACGGCATCTGTAAGAGTTGCACAATAAATAAATCTGGGAAATGATTTAAACTCCGACCAAAAGTTTGTGACGAATGCCGATGTTTCGGAACCGACTTGGTTCCCTCCGCGGGAGAAACTGGGACTGGTAGTGAAATGCGATGACGTTGTTCATGTTCTGATTCCTTAATTTTTAGACAGTCTGAACTAAACTGTTCTTGCAGTTTGGGGTTTGTCTTCCTGTTCGGTACACGCTGCACAGAAGATGTGGTCTTGGAGCGCAAGATTTCAGCGTGTAATAAAATTTGTAAACGTATTATTATAACTTGTGCGTGTAATAGTTTGTGCGTGCAATAGCGATAAATTTAAATGACATGGTTATCCTTGGCTTGAGTTCTGGCTGTTTTAAAATTCATTTAACACCCACCCTGTGTGCTGTGTTTGGGAGTGTGAGGTGCTTTGAAACTCTAAAAAGAACAGATTCATGCAAGAAACTTTACATGTAAACCGCAACCAAGTGTATGTTTTCTTGACAGGGCACGGTTCCGCAAACAGACACCTGTATTGAGCGACTCTAATTTTTTTTGACTGAGTTGATCAAGATAATAATTACAGCTGATATCAAAACAAGGCGGGACATTTTGCACGTCCTACAAAACGGCGGAAGCTTCCATTAAAGATATCTACATGTATCCTAATGAAGCCTAGTTGGTGGCGGTGAAACTTGCTGGGGAGATAGTGAAAACATTTATTGCCAGCAAATGGCGTCAGTGAACGCAAGTCTTAACAAGCTTTATTCATGTTGTTGCCAATAAAGGTATGTTCAAGTATCAAAATTAAGTATAACCAATTGTCCAAGTTATTTCTCTTAAAAAATAGCCTTTGGAATCGTTACGGCCACACAGTGTTGGGGTACCCGCATCAATTGTTTGTTGAACGTCTGAATGAATATCTAGTTAAATTTAAATTGCTTAAAGACAGCCAATTGGTTTCCGTCCAGGTAGCTCAACAAGTCTAGCTGTGCTGTCTCTACCTGATTACATAAAGAAAAGTATCGATTCGGGAATTTAGTGGGTTCGACTTTTTTAGATCTCACTAAAGCCTTTGACACTGTAAATCATCAAGTCTTATTGCATAAACTTCAGTCCTATGGAATAACAGGCCCTGCGCTTACATTCTTAAGAAATTACCTACTTTACCGACAGTACACAGTACACGCCGCAAATACGTTCTCTACAACAAAATATGTTAACCAAGGAGTACCGCAGGGCTCAGTATTGGGTCTTTCGCTATTTATTTTATATATGAATGATCTTCCTGATGTTCATAGCTCTTTTGACTTGTGGTCACTGTGTTCTATACGCTGATGACACAACAATATCTTCATCTGATAAATACAGTGATGCTCTTTTTTCAAAGTTAAATCTGGCGTTAGGTACCCTTATGAATTGGTGCAGCAGTAATAACTTAGTTATCAACCACACAAAAACTAAACTTATGGTGTTTAAAAGTGCTCAGAGGTCATTATCTGCTATTCCCTTAATACAACTTGGTATTCATTTCAATTCTGCTTGTTCTGATGTCGTCTTTCTTGGCATACATTTTGACCCACGCTTTATCTTTCGCAGTCACTTTAACCATCTTAAGCAGAAGAGGGCGTTTGGTATCCGCGCATTAATCAAAGCTCGCCCTTTCTTTTCCCTTGGTGCTGTATTTTGCGTTCATTCATAGTCATAATATTTACGGTGTAGTCTCATGGGGCAACACTTATGCTTGTCATTTATCCTCAATACAGCACATTCAAAATCAGTCAATCCGCATTGTCACTTTTAGTTCTTCGCAATACAACGCCTACACACTACTACGCTCTTACAGTATCTTGCCAGTAAATTTTTTATTCCGGTTAAATCTTGTGACCTTATTCTACAAACGGCTGTATAATCAACTCGCATTCTCATTTATTGCATCTGATCTTTTGCAGAATAATAATTTGACCAGGTTTGCGGCTGATAAAAATTTCCTGCTACCTCCCGCTCATACTAATTATGGGCAAAAAACTTCCGCTTTCAGTGTGATATCTTTTTGGAATGCGTTATCTTCTAGCATTAGGCGTTGCACTTCAATTAATTTGTTCAAAAAGCCCATCAAAAATTACTTTCATGAATAACCTTACTTGTGATCGTGTACCTGTTTGACTCGTTTGTTCTTCGTTTTTTTTTATACCATGTTGCGTGTTTTGGCTTGATTTGTGATATAAAAGTGCATTTTCATGTCTGTATATTGTAGGAATTTTCTGTTGCTCTTTATAAAATTTTACCTTCGATATGTATCGACAAACCGTGGATCCCACTAAAGTCTCTGGCTCTGGGACCCTCGTCTGTATATCTTAGATTTTGTACCTTGTTTTTGGAAATAATAAAATTGAAACTTGAAGATGCGACGGGACGACGAGTTATTGTATGTGCACATTCACACCGCTACAGTCTAGTATATTTCATTTATGATGAATATTTTTCTTTTTACTTGAACGGTCACTATCTTATTTGACCAGATATCTATTTAAGTTTTTATGCAATACCTATACGCACGAAAGTTGCTTTGATTGCGTTGTATCCACGCGTCTTCCTTGCTGAGAACACGCACAAGCATTGCGCTCCAAGACCACATTTTCCGTGCAGCATTAATCGAGCAGAAAGGCACATCCTAAATTGCGAGACCAGTAATATATTTACGCTGTCTGAAAATCAATGAATCGGAACATGAACAACGCCATCGCATTTCAGATTTATTTATTGTTCAACATTTACAAACGCATATCAACGTGCGTTTGCTCTTCTTTTTATACATGTCATCTTTTCTGAGCAGCAGCTGTGAATTGAAACTCGAAAGGTGCACAAGCTGTACCACGCAACGATTCATTGTCGAGATAAGCAGACAATGGACGCATTGGGTGCGCACGATAACGTAGCCACTAGCGAAACGTGGCGAAAACGGGATGCCAAGTGAGTGCATTCAACCCACTAGTCAGGCAGAGTGGAAACATAAATCTACTAATGAAACCAACGCGCGCTCCATCTGTCATTAACTGCAACACGCACATCATTTTCAACCATTGGTGGCGCTGACATCAGTTCAAGCGAACCGAGGCCACGCGTGTGAGGGCTCCACTCATGCAAGATCAGTAGCTGCTCAAATAATGGGTACAAATACTTGTGCTCAACCTTTGCCCCTTGTAAAACTGCAGAACCTTCGCGGAACTGAAAATCACCGAGTTAACACACCGCATAGCCGTAAAAAACATCTTGCATGATTTAGCCATCTTATTGGTATGCATGATTTACCCGGCGTAGCACAATGCGGCTAATGTTACACCCCCCCCCACCCCCACCACCATAACCGGCTGTCTTTATCTTTTCCTTAGTTGGCACACCAACCGACCGAGATAACTGAGCGAGATCCAAGTTGCAATGTCGCTGAGCGAAATGCGAGATAGATCAGAGGCAAGCGCTGCGAACTCAAGTCAACCACTTCCCGCGCCCCGCTGATTTAAAATTCACACAATAGGAAATAGAAAGAGACGTACAAACAAACGAAGAGTTCTTTACAGTTATTTCATTTTTTTCCTATTTGTAAAAACTTGTGAAAGCCAATAAATGCAAACATCCACATTAACCTCACTCCGTTCAACCAGATCTGAGCGTGCCTGGCAACCACAACGAGCGTGTATGTTCCTTGAAACCGAAACTAGCGCCGAGTTTCCGGGGCTTGCTATGCCAACGATTAGTGCATCCAAGTTTCCGCGTTTTTAAGGTCACGGAAAAGTACTGTATCACCACATGACAAGGTGTTTTTACACAGGCAAGCTTGGAATGCATATTTTTGACTAACAGAAGGGGGCGTGTAGCGACTGCTGCTTGCTTTGCTGCTAAGTCACTAGACTCTGTATCGCCTATAGGGACGCTCTCCATTCATCAACTTAAAAGAGGCTCAGTAGGAACTGTTTGCAGCTTAGAACGCCGGGATAATTGCACATACTGCAGCAATTTCCCCAATAACACCACACCCGGTGTCACATGTGTCACCTTTGACGCTGTGCTCATAGTCTTACACAAAAGCAAGAAGCGTAACTCGGCTACACAATAAAGCACAAGCCGATTCGCAATTTCGTACCACTGAACTTAAGGATATTCAACGAAAGCCACCACATGATGTTCCAATGTTAGTGCCAGTACAGTTATTTAAGACAACAAGGCGAGCCCTATACCCGCCATGTATTTTAGGCCAAATTTATGTATATTTTTCTCCATAATCTTGAAAGTCACAGTATTTATTTTGCTGTCATTGTGATCATAGGTGATTCTTCTTCTTACTGAAGCAGAATAATTCCTGAAACTTGTAATGCTACTTGTCTATTTTTTACTTGAGGTACCTAATTATCACCCGTTAACCGGTATTAGATGTTGTGTTTGGATAAATGTACTTCCTCACACAAGAATAATTCTGCTTCAGTATATTTTCTAGCATGGCCTCTGAATATTGGCTGTTATTTTTGTTTTCAGATAAAGAGGGTACTGAGAGCAAGATCCAGAAGTACAAAAAAAAACATTTTTTGAGATGATCACGTTTAAAGAGGAAAATATGCTTTATTTCTAAGGTACCACAAAATAACCACCACCTGAAGGGCGTTTTTAATAGACACGAGCCATATACTCATCGCCATATCACTTTTTCTTCTTGAGTTGAGGCGTCTGGCCAGGCGGGACTGCTTTGTCGCCTGCTTCGCAGCTCTGTCAGCGAAGTACGGTCGAGGCAGGTGAAGTGCGTAAAGGCCCTGCACTGTGTAGTGACTTAGCAAAATTTCAAACACAGCTCAACACATTTAAACGATCCATTGTGAACTTACTTACAGCGCAACACCAAAAAAAAATACAGGACAGGGAAGGAGCAAAAGAGAGGTGATTTCGTCTGTGTGGGAGTCGATGGTTCGGAGCGTTAAGCTCGTGAAACACAAGCTCAAGAAAATTCTGATGGAAAAAGAAACAGAGCAGTTTTGCCTTATGTATACAAATTGGCGCATGGGCTGAAAAACGTAGGCTCAAGGTGTGGTGTTGACGTTCTCTTTTTCGCCAAACATCAGGTAGGTCGCATTTGCCCGATGGTTGATATTGCGCTGAGGAACAAACAAGCCAAAGGGAGATGCACCGTGAATCATAAGAACAAGTACATCGCATGCTTAAAAAATGCTGTGTATTTATCTCCATTATCGTGTGGTAGGGAGTACGTGGGACAAACGAAACGATGTGTGAATGTTCGTTTAAGGGAGCATGAGTTATCTCTTCAAGGGATTGCGCGACTTCATCTGCCGGAACATTGCAGGTCATGCGGTTTTCGTCCCATTTTTGAGAGAACCACCATCATCTTCAAGCATCCTAACCAGCTAACAAGAGAAATTGCTGAGGCATATCATATAAAGATTAGGGGTAGCAAGCGCGTAAGTGAACCATCCGTCACACTGCATGAAAAAGAATTAAGTTATTTAGGCCAATCTTGTTTATTGCCATGAGTCTGACAACGCTACCTCGGTACACCGAGTATTCTGCGCATGTTGTGATGTAGGCTGCCAGTATCTATATATATGCTTTTCACCACGTTTTTTTTTCAATAAACAACAGTTGTGAGTCAGCGCCGTCTTTTTTTTTCTTTTTGCTCCTTCCCTGTCCTGTATTTTTTTTTCTGGTGTTGCGCTGTAAGTAAGTTCACGATGGATCCTAACCAACTGGCCCAACTTACCGTCTTTTCACCACGTTTTTTTTTTCAATAAACAACAGTTGTGAGTCAGCGTCGTCTTTTCTTTCTCTCTTGCTCCTTCCCTGTCCTGTATTTTTTCTGGTGTTGCGCTGTAAGTTAACGATGGATCCTAACCAACTGGCCCAACTTACCGTCTTACTACATATAAATGAGCTATATTGCCATCATTAAATGGGATTACAGCGTCAAGACTGCATATTTTCAGTGTTAGGTGCCCGAGAAAAATGTTTTTTTTTTTTTTTGGAGCGTGCCCCCATATGACATTGTTGAATGATTCGTTGGGGTTTCAGTTTTTCGATGGAGGCATTTCGCAGATTATTCGGGATTTGAAAGTTGCTCAAAAATTGCCCTAACAGCCTCAAGAACAGATGCCGGAAGGTGTTCTTTTGGAGCGTGTGGTTCGCCACTGTGCTGGGCTTTGTTAAATTTGCCCCAGGTATCAGCATCCTTCGAGCAAAAGCTGTGGGATGAATTGGTATCCGTAAATGTCATGTGGAAATATGTGTCCCAGACAGCCTTTCACATGTCCTGTAAGCTGCCTGTATTTCTTCTGCTGGCTAAACCATAATAATTTTGGAGCTCTACGAACAACGCGCGCAAAAAACACGTGCAAAAAAGAGGAAAAAAAAACGCCCGCAAATTACTTTTACCTGCGGCTAAACATTGACTCGGCCGATGAAGCACTTGTTGCCCGACGAAATATTATTTTCGCTAAACTTGTAAAAAATTAGTGCCACTTTTTACGGCGCGTTTTTTGCTGCCCACGTGTGCACTCGGGTGAAGTGTACCTAAGGGTGGTGAAGCAGGCCGCCGCATAAGTATTGAAATATGTGAACCTTAGACAAAAAAGTCGTGCTGGAACAAACAAATGACTCATTATGATTCGGAATAGGCTACCGATTCCTAATTGAAAAGAAAACCATTTTTGTAATCATTTTGCTACCCTATCTCTTTCAAAGTGTAGTGCCTCATTCACGAAGTGAATGGTGATGGAGGAGTTTGCTCGGAACTGATCGGGAGAACTTGTGAATCCTTTGTACAATTCATTGACCATCGCCTAAAGACGAGACGCGTTGTTATTGGGGTGATTGTTTATGCACCTATATATACAGAGGATGTAATCACTTGAATATCGATGCAAATATATACAAGGACTACATTACTGATTACAAAGCTGCGGGATGCGTTTTTGTTTTAGGATAGCAATTTCGTGGTCGGCAAAATATGTGGAAAGGTGATCTTGAATTAGAGGTGGCAGTTGCAAGTTAAAGAAAGCAATGTCGATTCAGGTCCTGAAACGACGTTCTCTTGCCACCGCTTGCGTGCCGCCTCTGCTTCGCGGACTCTCGCTTCGGGGTCCAACTGTGGATGGGCCTTCTTTGACGCACAAAGTTTACATAATGCCTTACAGATTGGTGGTGGGTTACTCGCTTATCAGCGGTATGGCGAATGGCATAGTGGCATAGTCGTCGCTTTTCATGACAGTTACGATGGGCGTGTATTTGGGTACATTGTACGGTGGCACCTTTAGCGTACACACGTCAAGGGACATGCCCCAAACTTAAGAAGCTTGACGAGTAAGCTCCTAATAATTAAAATTAACAAGCTAGGGAGCCCCGACACTCTCCTAGTAGTACGCGTATCGAGGGAAGGTCATCACCATGGGGCATAGCAAGCGGCCAGTACTTCGTTCGTGTAAACACGTCGTTCTTTCGTATGTAACGCAGTAATGAGCGCTCAGATGACCGTCCCGAAACTCAAGATTGATGGTACATACCGACAAGAACACCTTTGTTATGCCGCTGAGACTTGTTATTTAAGCCTATTTTAAAGACCGTCAGTGTTACAGAGTTTCCATCGTTGCATTATGAGTTACAGCGAATGATTGTGCAGCCTAGTGGTAAATCGCCTATAATAGACTACATGCGAGACCACCACGGTGAATCTGCAGTTACGGTGCTAGACTATACTTGCTCGAAATTCATAGTTTTGATTGGTCGCTTTTCGGTGAAGGAGAAGTGGTAGAGATGAGGCCCATGAGCTGTGAGATAGCAGCGCACGTTAGAGAGCTCCACTTTGTTGAAATTCTGTAACCCTATACTAGAAAGTGAGTCATAACTATACAATTTTAGGACTCAAAACCCCACTTACCAAAAAAAATGTTATATGGGCAACAAAAATTACATTGCGATAAACCTTCGGCATCTAGGGAAAATATCATTTTTGAAGGGCAGATATCAAAATCAGACCAAACGCAAGAAAGAAGTCATGAAAGATCATAATGATTGTTCGGAGCTACTAATCGGAACAGGCTTTATATTCTGTCCTGCGTACGACTACATATACGTGAAGATTGTTCGTGGTGCACGGCTTTAGATCGTATTGGCACTGCACACAATTTGTGAGGTCAAATAACGCTAGTGCGTCGATTTGATCGAACACTGGGCAGGGCGAGTAGACAGGGCGAATGCGGAAGCTAGGCCGGAAGAATCAGGAGATAAACTGCGTTCCGGACCACTGAGTTGAATGCTGCTGCCCGGGACCCTCTCATGAAGAAGCGTTTCCCGGCTACGCGAATCAGCGCAAGCGGAGATAGGCAATAATAAATCATGCTTAAAATATAACGCGCATAGAGCTTGTACGACCAGCGCGAGCTGTAGAGAAGTCGTGGTTGTGGAATATGACGGCCTTCAGTTTACTCTTTATATATATACGCTTCATGTAATGAAATGATGTGTGTGGTTTCTTTAAAACAACTAGGAATCGATAGGAAGTCGAAGTTTCCCAATTGTATGCTCTCGATGCCTTGTTCAATACACTTTAATTTCTGTACTTGGCTGTGAAGCAATGAAAGGTCTTGCACGTTATCTAGGCCTACGTTCAACGAATGATTCGTGCAATAGGGATGTTGACGACCAGACGCGTACCAAACGGGCCCGATAATACGTAAATAGACAAATAGGACATTAAAAAAAGCGTAGGGGTGTTAATCGAAAGATGGACCTTTCGCCAGCTATACTCTTCGTTAGGCAGTAGAAAGAAGGAAAAGAAAGCAAATGCAAAATAAATATATTATATAGTATTAGGGCGTGTCGGCGCTGAAGCCCCAGCTTCCCAGAAAACCAACATGAGCACCCAAGAATGCGCATTTCAGTCTCAATACTTGGAGACTCCAATACAATTGTTATATAATGAACTGCGAAAGAAGGGGATAGAAGGTTCGGATCTAACCGAAGAAACTGGCGATTTTCAAGACATTTTAGCTGCTCTCAATTCAGGTGGAAATCATTACACTACAGTTAAATAGGCTGAAATTTATTGTTTCCACTCATATCTTTGCCTAAATAACTTAAAGGTTCGTCTCATTCATCAGGCATAAACTGCGAGGACCAGAGCTGCATGCAGATATTTTTTTACGGGGGAGGAAGGAGGGTTGGGGCGAGGGGCACCTCCTTGATACGAAATGGGGGCCGGGCGGGCAAATGGTCATTTGGCGCTACGGAGGAATGGTTAAAAAATTTCAAGAGGAGGTGGGGGGGGGGGGGGAGAGCGCTGGTCCTGGGTTTTACTCCCTAGTTAAGCCCCTGGTAATCACATATAGCTGGCACAATTTGAAGAAAAAAAAACAAGTGTGGCGCGAGGAAAATTACTATTCTCAAAACATCAAGGTGACCCATAAAGAGAGAGAGAGAGAGAGATAAAGATGCAAGGAAAGGCAGGGAGGTTAACCAGACGCACATCCGGTTTGCTACCCTGCACTGGGGAAGGGATAAAGGGGAGAAGAGAGGTTGCAGAAAGATGAGAAGGTACACACAATCACGAGCACACTCGGGGAGCACACACAGTCTACAGGCGGTCGCTCAGGTTTGTGGACTTTAGGTAAAGAAGCAGTGCTTTAGTTGCTTTCTGCGCAACTGAGGCAGATGCCCAAGGTCCTAGTATCTTCTGCACACAAAATGGTCCGGGGTCAGGTCGATTCAAAACCATCCGGAGCTGGCATCGCTGTGTGTCGTAGCAAGCGCAGCTGCACAGGACGTGTTCGATGGTCTCTTCAGCTCCGCAGTAGTCGCATGTAGGAGTGTCTGCCATACCAATGCGAAAGGAGTACACCTTTGTGACTGCAACACCCAACCAAATGCGGCATAACAGTGTCGCATTGGAGCGGGAAAGTTGTGATGGTAGCTTTATCTTGAGCGAAGGATCCAGTTCATAAAATTGACACCTTTGGAAGCTGGTAGACGACCAGAACGTGCGTGTGAGATCTCGAGCCAGCAGGTAAAGTTGTCTTGCTGCATCATTCCTTGATAGAGGAATCGGAACTACACTGGTTTCTTCATGTGCTGAGCGGGCTGCATCATCGGGTAATTGATTTCCGGTAATACCGATATGTCCAGGCAGCCATTGATATATAATATCATGCCCTCGTGCTAGAGCTTCGTAATGGCAATGTCTTATTTCTTGTACCTTTTGGTCATGACTCCTCCTACGCATGGCAGACTGCAAACTCTGAAGCGCTGCCTTCTAATCACAGGATATGACCCATTTTCCTGGACGTTCTTGAACGAGATATTGTAAACCAGCCCTTAAAGCAGCAAGCTATGATGCCGTAGATGTAGTCATATGCGACAACCTAAACTTGATTGCCATTTCTGCAGCCGGAATTACAGTGGCACCTGATGAGCTGCTGGATGAGACGGACCCATCAGTGTATATCTGCGTTCGGTCTAAGTACAACTCATGTAATAATATTAGTGTTGCTTGCTTCAATGCTACTCTGGAGTGACTGCTTTTCTTTTTGATTCCCGGAATTTCTAGACGTACTTGCGGCTGATCGAGGCACCACAAAGGACATGCCGTTCTCGCAGCTGGCGTATATCCTGATGGAATGCTGTTTAGGTACTTGGCTATGACGTCTGAAAACGTAGCACGTGGTCTTCCGGAAGGTAGAAGGGCCAAGTCGTGGTCGGGGACACGGCTAGCATGTCGAATGTGCGCTCTGAGGCAATCCACAACTATATATGTCCTGACCGGATGGTCTTTGGAAAGAATGATTGTGGCATAAGTAGAAGCGCATCGGGGCAGTTCTAGGCAGATACGCAGTGCCTGACCCTGCAAACTCTCCAATGAATGAGTATTCGATTTGCAAGTGTTAGTCAGTACCGGCAAGCTGTAGCGCAATAGACCCAGAGATAGGGCCCTGTACAGCTGTAGCATGGAGGCCACAGAAGTTCCCCATGCTTTACCGCACAAGAATTTCATGATATGCACAAGAGATAGCAGTCTCTTCTTCAAGTACGCACAATGTAGGCTCCACGAAAGACTTCTGTCGATTATTCTGCCCAGGAAACGATGCGTCCGTGCATATTTGACACTCTGCTCATTGATGTAAACAGGGTATGGCGTCATTAGTTTGCGTGTAAACGCCATCAACGCGCACTTCACAGTTGATGTATTTAGGCCTTGTTTATGAAGGTAGGCTGTTGTGAGGGTTGCTGCCCGCTGTATTCGTGCACGCACCTGAGGGCAAGTAACTGCAGCACTCCAGAGGCAAATATCATCGGCGTATATGGATAGGAACACCGACTTTGGCAGAACCTTCACCAGACCAATGAGGGCCACATTGAACAATGTGGGGCTTAAAACATCTCCCTCAGGTACTCCGCAGTAGGTGTAATATTGGGCAGTTGTACCCTCATATGTTTGTACAAAGAAACCCCTGCCAGTTATATAATCTTTTATCCATTGAAACATTCGTCCACCAATGCCCATTGCTGCGAGAGAAGTGAGGATGGCATCGTGAGCTACATTATCATATGCACCCTTCACGTCATGAAAGAGTGACACTGATATGCGCTTGCGACTTTTTTCTTGTTGAACAAATGTCGATAAGTCAAGGACACAGTCAATGGAGGAGCGGCCCCGAAGAAAGCCTGCCATGCAAGAAGGGTATTTGGTGTATCGTTCCAAGTACCACTCGAGACGAAATACAATCATTCTTTCCATCACTTTTCCGAGGCAGCTTGCGAGGGCAATAGGGCGATACACTGTCAAGTCCAATGGTGATTTTCCCGATTTCAAAAGTGGTATTAATCGACTTATTTTCCATTCTCGGGGAACACTGCCGCTGAGCCAGGAGTTGTTGAAGCACGTTAAAAGTTCTTTTCTGGCTTTTTGTCCAAGGTGTCCCAACGCACTATAAGTAATACCATCAGGACCTGGCGATGACATGCGCTTAGAAGCGACTAACGCACCTTCCAGTTCTTCCATGGTGAACAAAATGTCCATTTCTGGTAATCGCGCCTCAGGAACGATCACGGCGTCGATGCTCTCGTTCATAATATTCCCGGCAACTCTCGTGCAAAATTCTTCAGCCACCTCGAGTTCTGTTTTTTCATGATGGAGTGCCAAAGCTTTAAAGGGGTGCCGTTGTTGTGGAGAGGAGCGAAGACCACGAACTGTTCTCCAAATATATGACAGCGGTTTATGAGGGTCTAGAGATTCGCAGAATGCTTTCCAGCGTTCGCTTTCCAGTTTGTAAATGCGTCGTTGAATCTTTTTCTGGAGCCGCCTTGCTTCCCTCAGATCGTAAATTGATCTTGTGCGTCTGTATCGTCGTTCAGCACGCCTTCGTATAGCTCGTAATTTTTCCAGTTCAATGTCAAACTGTGTTACTTTAGACGAAAATGGTAATTTACATTTGGACGCTTGCATAGCTTCCACTATGGTATTTTTCAGGCTGCAGGCGAGGCCTTCTTGGCAAGCGTTCTCAACACGCGATGCAAACATCGACCAGTCAGTGCCAATTGCAACACCGGAAGAGAAATTTTTTATGATACCATCGATCGTCACGTAGGTGGGTATGTGATCACTCCCATGAGTCTCAATATCGCAAAACCACTTAACTTTGTGAGAGAAGCACTGTGACACCAATGTCAGGTCAAGGCCACTGCCATACGTGCGACCCCGCAGATATGTGGGGGTACCATCGTTCATGATGGAAAGGTCGTAATCGGAAGCGAATGTAACAATGTTCCGGCCCCTGGCATTCATGCTAGTGCTCCCCCAAATCATGTGATGGGCGTTGAAGTGACCGGTGATGATCCAAGGCCCATCGGTTCTCATTAGGATGTCTTTTAGTCTGTCGCAGTCAAATCGCGTTGACGGAGATATATATCCACCAATAAGCGTGAACGAAACTGCATTCTTCTTCACACGAAGACACACGTACTGATTGTCGTCATTTGAACTTATTGGGTGCGAAAGATAAGTCAAGTCTGTGCGAATGTAAACAATTACTTTGCTTTGTTCTTCGCAAGCGGCTGAACAAAAAGCTTCATAACCGGACAATCTATAAGGCGTTGATACGTTTGGTTCACATATGACAAGTATAGGGAATTGATTAGCCCGAACAAATTGGCAAAAGTCCGAGATACGGGACTTCATGCCTCTGGCATTCCACTGAAAAATCGATGTACTTTTAACTTCAGTGCAGAAGATGAGATTTTGTTGAGCCATTGTGCTTATACGAAGTTAGCAAGAACTGGATTCAGTGCATCCAGTATTTGCAGTGCACTCTTAGCAGACGGAGATTGAATGCTGCTCAGTAGCGTGCGAATCGTGGCAATTAATGATTGCACGATTGCAGCCACTTGCCTGTCTTGTTTGGAAAGATCTCGAACCGGGACGATTGCAGTCACTTGCCTATTTTGGTTGGAAAGATCTCGAACCGGGAGCGCGGACTGGCCGTCATGAAGCTCCTTCGGTTCGCTTGATGCTGCTTCCCTTTGAAGTGCAGGCCACTCTGTCGCAGTTAGGGTATGCTCACTGGCTTTGTCCTTTACAGCCTTTCCCACGGCATGTGGTCTGGGAGGCAAAGGAGGTGGTACTGATGAGGGATCACGCAAACGTGTCGAGAAGGTAGCGGGCGTCCTCGAAGACCGACGTCGACGTGAACGACGCCTTCTGACTTTAGCTGCGGCTTCTCGATGAGATAAGTGATCGCGCACCATCTTCTTCAAGATGGCAATTTCCTTCTGAATCCGCGGGCAGACCTTCGATGTGGCTTCATGGGATCCATTGCAATTAGAGCATTTGTTGACAGTTGCGACGCACTTATCTGCTTCATGGTGCTCGGCGCAGCGGTGGCATACCACGGAATTCTCGCAGACGCTGCTCACATGTCCAAGTTTCATGCATTTACGGCACTGGAGAGGCTTTGGAATGAAAGGCCGCACAGCATGTCTGAAGTACCCCGCCTTCACATGAGAGGGGAGTGATGTGCTCTTAAACGCAATCTTCACACAGCGAGACTTGCCTAGCCGGGTGACATCAACAATTGGAGTATCAGTTGTTGACTTGACAAGAAGTTGTAAGTCCTTATTGGAAATAGCGACATTATGTCGTAGATCACGCCGGTTACTACATCACATCCCAAGGGAACATGAGAGCGCACCTGGTTGCCGTCCAAGTCAGTTACACTGCGCAGAACGCCCAACGCACTTGCGTGCAAAACGTCCACAGCCAGTATATTCTTTCTGGCGTTCACTCTTATGTCCGTGATCTCATTTGGCACGAGCGTTTCCAGAGACCTCGACACAGACTGTCTGTTAAGGCGTTTCATGCGGACGGTAGGAAGTGCAGGCAGAAACAAGATGGTATAAGTGTTCGATTTTGGCGCTTCACTTACAGTTTGAATAGTTGAGGATGAGGATGTCCTCATGTTCCTTCTCTTCGCCTTGCGGCTCAGCACAGGTTGGAAACCGTCATCTGAGAAGTCCTCACTGCTGAGATAGTAAGCATGAGTATCTTCACTGTCGCTGTCGCTGGCTTGTCCCATCCGCTTCCTGAAGGCGGTCGCCGCTGACGCCGCTGGTGCCGGCAGGCGCCCAGGGTGGTCTACATCCATCCCCTCCAAGGAAGCAGCGAAAACTGATCAACAGACTTAAATTACAACTGAAATACGCCGGAGTTAGCAGAAGTAGCTCCTATTCAAAACACACTTCTTCGTCTTCTCGTGACCCATAAAAACTTCACTAATGCCTTTATGGTACCATGACCATTGTTGAAATACGCGTATGACTGATGTCAAATAGTTCTTGAGAGCTAAAGAGAATGAATGAATGAGCAAACCTTATTCAAAGTCCGGCAGTTTTCACCGGGTGAGGTGGGGGAAAAGGGGATTAGCCTCCGTCCATTCATACTCTCCGTCGTTAGCTAAAGAGAACGAAGAAAATAATATATTGAAGGTAGCGATGTTAACTACACCATCCAGTTTGCTATCCTACACATGGGGAGAGGGTAAAGAGGAAGTAAAAGAGCGAGAGAGAGAGAGGAAAAAGAGATTGCAAGTAACGCGCACAATGCCCACACAGTGCGGAGTTTCACAGGTAATTGCTTAGTGATGTTGCCCTTAAGAATTGTAGAAGAACTCGTGTGGCTTACAGGTCTAATTTACTTGAAGGCCACGCACCCAACAATAATAACGTAGCTTATGGCGTGAAAAAAAACACACACGAGAGAAGAACAAGCGCAAACTACAAACTAAATTTATTCGAAAAAGCGCACACATATATATACAGGTCAACAAAGTCACAAGTCATCTTAGCATAAAATAAATCCTTTCAGTGGCAAGCACTCAGGTAATCTGTCTCGATGACATCTAACGTGATTGAGGGCCTCGCCACGTATGCGTCACCTAATCTATTAGTAAAATATGCCTTCTCTATTTCTCGTGCAATTTTTCCATCCATTCTTGCGAGCACCCTGGCCTCTGATAGCAAGGGTGCGCAGCCGCACTCCCTGCAGTGTAACGAACGATTCGAACAAGGTGTCCCCCTCAAAGACGCCTTATGGGCTAACAATCTATTGTGTATACACCATCTGATTTGCCCGACATAGCATTTTCCACAAGCTAGTGGTGTATTATAAAATACATTTTTGGCACACTCGAGCAATTTATCATGGCGCTTGATGTCGCACCCGTAGACCCTCTCGCTCTGCCTAGATAACTTCTTACCCACAGCAGCACAAATCCAGCCAAGCTTGTCTGCAGCACAAAAAACCACGCTAAATCCAAACCTGTCCCCAACTTTCTTCAGCTTATGGGAAACCCTTGGGACATACATAATGCTTATAAAAGGAGCCCCTTCCTTCCGTTTTACTCGGTTTATAACCCACGCTTCCAACTTCAATTGTTGCAAGACCCTTTCATTTAGGACCGCTGATTGGCGTTCTGGGAACCTATACTGCCGAAGCCTCTCAATCTGCCGTGCAAAACTCTATTGCGTGCTGTGTGGGCACGACTTCTCCAGTGACGCGCTCCTAGACAGGCCATCGCAACACCGTTCTTTACTATTTTGGAAATACCCGAACGAAAGTCGATGATAGTTTTGACACTACGGGGGCGTACATCCAACATACGTGGTTTGCACCAAAAGCTATGCGCAAATCCAAGAATTGGATGCAACCTTTGTCGAAAACCTCACAGGTACAATTCAGCCCCAACCACACCTCATTGAAAACCTTCAAAACATCGGTCCTAGTACAAACACGCTGACAGTCCTCACCAAAAATCATGTAATCGTCCACGTATTTGAAGGTTTTCACTACCGCCGAGTCCAATGCAGTCTCTAGGTCAAAAACACTTAAAAAGCTTTTACTCAAAACTAGCGCGACCCTCGACTCAATGCAGAATCCCGACCTCTGAGTGTAAAAGCACCCGTTCCAAGCAATCTCAGTTGACCCCAGGTACACTGACAAAAGCTCAAGGAAGGAATTCGTAGATGCGCCGCATCTGTTCTGAAACCTTAAATCGTCATTATCTTCTTGAAAGCAATGCCTGACGCACACCAGGAGTCTGTCCTGTGGCAATGAGTAGAAGAGGTCTTCCACATCGACACTGAACCCTGACAGTACTTTTAAGGAACCTTCTATTGGAAACCTCGCCGCTTTCTCTGAATTTTTCACCCGGAAAGGGTACACCACACAGAGGGACATGAGATTCTCGAGAGAAATCCAGACACCTCGCGCTGCCAAGTCTCACGCTCGGAAACAATAAGACGAAAAAGGTTCTGAGCCTTATGCGTCTTCACCGCTAAAAACATTCCTGGCACGGTCCCTTTCACTACCCGCCGTAAGCTACGCTAAGAATGAACCAACTCGCCCAACAAGTCAATCAGCGGCCCCCAAAATATTCCGAGTAACGGGCTGATCATCCAGTTTTTTTAAGGCACACTACAGAGTCAGGCAATCTTCTTCAAAGTCTGGACAATCTCTCAGGACATAGTCGAAAGTTTCTATGCAATTGCAGTTATCACAGTTGGAGGAGTCAGCCTTACTGATACGTTAACTGAATGAATTCGTAAAGGCTACGCCGATCCACAACTGACACAGCATTTTAGCATCCCGTCGTGAAGTTTTTGACGGCAGCTGTAATGGTAGTAGTAAACCGAGGTTCTGCGGCCATCGAATGGAGTTCAGTAGAAGATTTTATCGCATAAGTGTGGGATTATGCGTGATGTGGCGAAGTTCTCTTGCAGCGTCAACGCTTGACAGGGGTATGAACAACGTGGGCACAATGGGCAGCGTTGTCAGCGAGGTGGTTACCACTAATTACAGAATTGTCCGGGAGTCATTGAAAGACTATCATCTCCTTGGCTAGAGGCACGATTACGGATTTCATTGACTGGGGACTCCAACTGATGGTAGTTCTCCCGTCGTAGACTCCGCTCACATTGAAGGGCCACCTTGGAGCAGCAGAATATAACCCGCTTTCCAGAGGATTTACTGTGATTTATTTCTCGCTTGAGCCGTTAACTATGTTTTTCGCTACAATCAAGCTATATTTTGTCAATCAACAACGCTGTTGAAACCTGCCACCACATTTTCTGCGACACACGCTTTTGTAACGGTCACCTTAAGATTTCCGAAGTATGAGAATATACACTGTGAAGCACCCGTGTTGTGCGCCTGACTACCACTGGCCGTGATATCCGGGTATGTGTTCCAGGTTGTTCGCTGCGTATATCAACCAAGACCCAATTTCCATAAATATTTTTAACGCAACCTTCTCGCCTCAATCAGCCATACTGAAGCAGACCTTATACCACTTGTAAAACACAGACATTTCAATATATAACAAGAAACGGTTTTCAGGCCACACCCACTACACATGACCGCTAATAGACAAACTGAAGAATAGTTATTTCAGCAGACAAAAATAAAGAATAACGCTGTATCCATCTTGCCAAGCAAAACAATAGGAAGAAATAGATGAGTTTCCCGCCTCTCAATTTCTGCGAAAAAAGGCAAACAGGGTGCACACTGAGATTACCCCAAGGGTCGCTTTATCAGCGTCCGTGATTCATGGAGATATAGCCCATTTTCAGTAATTTTTTTTCTTCCATCCATTACCCTCCTAGCTTTTGCTCCTCCGTGACAGCGCTGCGAGTGTCTCCGGTATCGTAAATTAGATTATTGTAGAGTGGCTGCCTTTTCCATCCCGTGTGCAGCTGCCGCCTGCGAAACCTTGAAGCGTGTTGTGTCACGTGGGATAGTTTAAAGCGGAGAAGAGGCAGGTCGTACCGTGGAATTTTATTAGCAAACACTCGGATATATTTCTCCCCATGGCGTCGCAATCCCTACGCGCTATCTTGTTATGTATGTGCACGCTTCAGCTGAGCGTGCTTGAGGGCTCCGCGACTTGACAAAGCTGTTATACTGGGAGTTAACTTGTATTGTGCGGATTGCAGGGAAATAAATTTTTGACCCCAGTGCAATTGTGACAAAAACAGGGCCATAATTTCTCTTTCTCTCTATTTTAGAACCAATCTACATAGCATATCAGCAGAAAAATGCTTGGGATATTTTATATACAATTGTGGTGTTGCAATATGAATCCTGTGGATTTTGTTGCGACTATATTGCAGCAGTCTTCCATTTAAACGAAGAAAGACGTTGGACCTGTCCTACTTACTTTTGAAACACACGGTAATACAGAGACTGGCATAGACGCCTGTGATGAAACATGTGCTCAATTGTTATCCATACTTATGTGAAAATATTCTTCAGAGCCTATATAAAGGCAGTTCGTACAGCTGTTTGCGTTCATGTAATACACTTATCAGGCGAAGAAAATCTTGAAGTCCTACTCATTAGTGATGTTTACGTTGGCTCTTGGAGATCACCTGGATACACTCTGAGCAATGAGTGCACTACTGCATTTGCATTTTTGTTTCAATAAATGCGAATCATTTCTAAGTTAACTTCGCCGACATTGACCGTATCTTTCTTTCAACATATCTAGCCGCCTACCACTTTTAGCTCTTCTGGTCTTTTCGATAATGGGATCTATACCAACATTGGTATGGCGTAACATTACCGTATGACAAGCATAAGTTACTAGTTATAACATAAAAATCGTGACATGTATGTCATGAATGACACTGCTCTTGCGGCGGTCTATTTCACATGACATATTGCCAAACTTGTATGGGATGACATGACTGCAAGGCGAACATATGTGAGATCCTAGCATGGAACTCATGACATGCGTGTCATGTAGGAACATGACAACATACCCCGCTCATGATGCACTCATGGCTGTTTCGCTAGCTTCACGTATACCAATTTTGGTAATACATGGCTTAAATGGACGGTGAAGCTAAATGACACGCCCCAACATAATAATGATGACATGCGTGTCATGTAAAATACTAATACTTGCTACTCTCATAGCGTGCTCGCGTCCATTTTGCTAGCTTCATTATATACCAAATTTGGTATTACGTGGTGTGAATTGATGACGAACACAAATGCCAAGAGCAAGCGTGATGATAAGGACATGGGATTCACATGCGGCACGATTTACGTCCGCTTCGTAACGTTGTGCTGATTTTAAAGTGGCATTTCAATCTTCCTCATTCGTACTTCGCATATCGATTCCCACTGTACGTAGGATCTGCCAAATTTTCGTCTTAGTGAGAACACACCTGTATTTATGTACTACTTTACTTTTCGCGTTGCTTTCGCTCATCGCATCTTCGATTTTGGAAATATTTTATTAAAGCTATAGTTTAGGGCAGAGCAGGCATGTGAGAAATGGGGGATCTTTAAGCTTCGCCTTTAAGAGTTGAACATGAAAGCGATATTCTGTCCCTAATGCGCACTTCAATTACATAGAGTATAAATTTCATTGTATGACGTCACTCGAGAATTGTAAATAGGTTATTGCTGCAAGGCAATTGATAAAGTCGAAAGTGGCTTCTGCCAGTGACACTTTCGCATTCTGTGTAATGGGTAGCGTGCTTTAAACCTCGAGCATTTAGGCGTGTGAAATGTTTCTGAACACTCTACCTATTCTCTACGTGGTTCTAAGGGAATACACGCCATACCATCCCTGTTTTTTGTAAGGGGTGGCCGGCTTTAACCATGACTTAGTTACCATATAACATGTTCTGACGCCTGATGGCCATTTAATTTAGTACCACGCAAATTACTCTGATATTACAAGTAGTATTGTGATGTTTGCATACAGAACGCGTGTGTTTGTAAAGAATGATGAACGTTATTTTTACTGACTTCGAAGCAAATTTAGGTATTTTCACTGTATTTCGAAACAGGCTGCTTAGTGGAACATCTGCTTGCCATGGGTCAGATACTCTCTGTGAGATACAGAATGGGTCAGATACTCTTTTATATCCAGAAATTTTTACTATTTATTCTGCTTGCGTCTTTATTCATTTTGCGGTCACGGACAAGATGATAACTTTTCCTCATAACGAACGAAGCAGATTCCGACACCGACGATAGAGTTTGAGCGCATCAATACGGTTTATCGTGAGTGCTTCAATCGAAATTAAGGTTAATGGTAGGGAAACTTCTGTAGGCGCCTATACGTTCTCTTAATGGCTTCCCATCATTTATGCAGCTCCTTATGGGACATAGCGAAATCCACGCGAGGAAAGAACCCTGAAAGTAATACAATATATAAAACATGTTCCAACACAGTTTTTGTTATATAAATGAAGCCAATTTGCTGGCACTAACACAAAACTTGGTTGGAAGGTACATTTAGTAGGCCACTCATCACTGAAGACGACTGCTAAAGCAAATAAGAAAATCTTCCACGAGTGCGCTTGAAGTGAGCACCAGCTAAACTTACATCAACTCATGACTGGATGGGATTCTGTAAGTGCACTTTTGGTTAATTCACCTTAGTTTCGATATAAAACCTACTCTTGCAAATTTTATTCAGTGTGTGAGGCGAGACGACTTCCAGCGGCACAAAAAATAAACAGAATGATGTATTCAGTGATCAACGACGTCATTTTGTGCGACCCTAATTTTATTTATATAGTTGTAGAACCCTGATTTGAAGAATATATGCTAAGGTGGGCCAGCGAGTCCTTGCTGCACAGGTGTGCTGCCATTTATTTCGCTTTGGTTCGATTTGAATACTGATTTTGAGAACTTTTATTATCAGGTCGTGACATCTTCCGCAGCTGAATTAAACCTAGCAGAAACGTACTCGTGGTGGTTGCTGCATTGCTTGTTTGCTTCACAGAAACGCAGGCTTATCAAAGTGCACATTGTTATTTTTTGCATCAGTTTTAACAATAACGAATCGTGCGTAGCCGCGCGTAAGGTTATCAGATTTCGTTTTTTTAATAGACACTACGACCCAATGTTAATACATTGCACACAATGAACAGCAATAGAGGTAATAAGTACGTAAAGTACGCACACCGAAAATGGAGAAATCGGCACACTAAAGCGGAATACGACAACAGCTGTGATAGACTCCTAGTGCCAAGAGAGTATAAGTTGTGCACATGCCAGGACAGAAAACCACTACGATACAAACGGGGCGAAAACAGAAACGCATCCCGTTAGCAACCGAGAGAGGAGCAAGCCAACGACATTGCTGGCTCGTAGCTTGCGGTCAATCGGCTAACAACACATTACTTGTGTGGCATAAAGGTACCAACGTTAGCAAACAGAAATAACGAACAAGTAACTACAAGTGCAACCATAGTTAATCCGCCTCGTTTCCTTGCTTTCTGTCTCTCTCTATCTCACAACGTTAGTCTCACCACAACCTTGCTTCCACTCACCCATTCCATCTGCCTTACTGTTGTCCACTTTATACGCTTACTATTGGAGCCATTTTTCAGGCGAATACGATTATTTTGATGTTGTGCAGCTTCGAGTGTCTTACTTATTTTCCGTCGGACATCATTTCTTTGTCTGAGCTTTCGTCTCGTGGAGTCATGACGACGACGCAAAATATCTCGATATTATAAGGAAGCCACTTGACTGCGGCTGCACGAAGATGCTTCGAGGCAGGTAAAAAAAACAATTCACTGACCTTCGGATCAAAAAAGCTGTGTTAGTGGTTGGCAATGGCCGTAAACATTGTAAGAGCAGTAGCACATACCTAACACTATAGCTAGCTTTTCTCTACTGTCGTTTTTCTGTCGTTATGATATTAACGGGTGACATAATAGGCTTGTCTTTTACTTTTCGTGTACTACACAGCTTCTTTTTTGTTAAAGCAAACAAAACTGTTCTAATTTGCATTTTTGTCCAGCATACGCCCCCTTTTTTATGTTTGCAGTCCTTTTGTGAATGTCGTCATATATTCGAATATGCTTTGTACACGAGAGAAAGTTCAATCCAATCTCCATGTCTACTTTCCGCTAAGCTAGTTTGCTAAGAGTAGCTAAGTGGTGCATGCTTCTTCTCTAACTTTTTTGGAATGCTTTTGGTGGATGAAAATCACATAATTATCTTGCACTTCCCAAGAACCTGAAGTGCTACCTTTTGTAAGCAACATCGCAAACAAACGTTTAGCTTACGTGAAAGATATTAATGACCAAATGTTTCAGAGTTGGCCTTGTCTACCGATTCACTAGTGATAGCCCGATTATCAGGGAGTGCTCCTGAATGGTTGCCAATATTTATTGACAACACAAGGTCTTCTATCATCCCCCACTAGTGTCAAAGCAGCTGATTAGTGACTTTCTTTACTAAAGTGAAACCCCTAGACGCCTGATCAAAGAGATAATTGGCCTTCGGTGCCGGCGGGAACACACAAGTGGTGTGAAAAACATCATGCCGTGACGCTACGATATGAGGTCCCATATGATAAAAATTATGATATCGTTATGAGGTCACATTACGTGACGTAACATCACGCATTCACATGGCGTCGTAGCGTGGTCTAAGGTGGGCTGACGACTAAGTCTGTGAGAAACTAGGTGATGTTCAGACAGGATAAGAGCAACGTAGTTGAAAGACAAGGATATTTCAACTTAGTTTTGACATACAACGCCTATAATGCTTACGAATTAGGAGTAGTGTAAATACGTGTCACGGAGCAGAAGACGTTTGGAGGGGAGGTTATGAGGATCAAAATCTTTAAGGGGAAGGAGAAAGCTTGGGGAGAAGGTTGTTTGTGTAACATCACACGTAGATAATTATTAAATTGTGTCCGAGTATCAACAGTATGTCAATGTTCATAAGATTCTGAAGGCATTTCAAAACACAAATGGCACTTGGCCCTTATTCACAAATGCTCCTCGACCCATAACTCGACGTCAAAGATCCCTCGAGGTCAAGTTTTGAGTCGAGCAGCGTTTGTGAGTACGGGCCTTAAGCTCACTGGTGAGTCAGACCTACGTTCAGAACACGCAATAAAGCATTAGACCTAAAGGTCGCTTTTGATGACAGCCCGTCTTGTTAGGAGTATCACCCGATATGTGTAAAACCACCCCTTAGTTACATGTCAGGGCACTCAAAGATGATAAAAAATAGGCGTCGCCACCTCGAAACTCGTGGCCGAAATCAAGATTTGTTGCGTGTACCAGGCAGAAAAAAAAGATTTTGAGCAGGTGGGTTGCCTTCATAGGCTCGGTTCTAGGATTCCTCTAGTCACTTTCGTCGGCGAAGTACTTGTGTGACAGGTTAAGAAGGAAACACAAAAGCAAACAAAAAAGTGGTAAAGAAAATGCACCATTATTCGCGAGAAATAAAAATAGCGCATGGACTTGAACAAATGTGGCCTCATGCTACAATATTAAGGTACTGCTTTATACAAAGTATAAATTGGGTATATTGTGCCCATTGGTGAACAAAAGGCGCGAAATAAAAATCTTTTCCCTTAATTTTTTGTGTGTGAAATACAGGGATGTTTCATTGCCCTGTGCATACGCGTAGTATACAAACTACGCTCATCGTGTAGCAAAGTGTACAAAGGGCGAACGGAGCGCTGCCTCTGTGTACGACTGACAGAACACTCTGTATCCATGAAGACCTTCACATATACCAGATTGTCTTTGCACTGCTATATGTCTGGGTGCACCCTCCTGTCCAGTGATACAATGATGCTTTTCACGCAGTCATCAGACGATGAAAGAATTCGTGGAAGCCTTCTACATTTGAAGAGATGGACTTTCTTACGTCAATCATCCTTATCAGCAGTCTATTTGTCTGACTTGCCCTTCGTAAGCGTCAATTACTTTGCGTGATTTGTTTCTATACTCTACATTACGAATTGGTTTCAATGACACCATATTGAGTGGTTAACTTTGTCTTTTTTCTATTTTTAACAACTAAACAAACACTGTTACTGCAGAAAAATACCCATGAAAACGGTTCGGTTTTAGCGTATGATGGTTCATGGCCTGAACAATTCGTGTGGCGCCACACAAGAACTACAAAACATCGGATTAACAGCCCAAAATGGCGGCGCACAGATGCCTTACGAAAAATTTTTATATGCATTGCGGTGTTCTCTCGCCAGCGTCTCTGCACACGTTCATTAAGTTTATCGGGATGGTTTCTATAAAATGTACATTAAACAAATCAGCATATGAAAGCCAGCATTTGCGTTGTGTTGCCTGCCTTCGTCCCGTCAGTTCGCTTGCCATTTTTTTTTCATACTATAAATAGTAGTTTTTACACAGAACTGGTGTTTTCATTATGGGCAGTCCCACGGGGGCCTGTGTAGAGCAATAAGTGCATGCTTCACGACCCACTGATTGCATAGCCACTGATCATCTATTTTTTCTTGCATACAGCACTTTGAGCATGTTTCAAGTGCACGGGATGACGCCCTACCAAGAAAAGTTTAGGAGCCATTTAAGTACACTCCTTGAAGGGGAATGACCAGCGAAGATGTTTTGACTCAAGGCTCCAGAGATGGACAGAATTTCAACGAAAACATAAACTGACCAACCTCTGCTATGCCTGACAGGAGTGCCCAGCTTGAGAATTCAGGATAAGGAACGTTCCTTCCCGAGTCCTCCTTGAGCCATACGGCAAGAGTGACGAGAAATGTCTCCTATGAGAGCCTCATCTGATTTCAGCGTTAGGTTTCTTTCAAAACGTTTTCATTGAAACAGTGTCATACTTTGCTTTCCAGTCACATTATCCCGTTTTCGCGACGTTACGTCGTCTCTTATCACTTGCTACAGCGCACTTGGCCGTTTCGTACACATATTTAATGCTTTTGGTGCACCCGCCTGGCACCTTCACATTGTCCATTCCTCATCATCTTTCTTCGTAGGCACGTTGCTTTTCAGCCGCTATAACTAATGAGGCGTTACCACAGCAACTGCTGAACACAAATAAAACGCACTACTCGGCAACTGTTTCATCTCCTTGATTGCATTTAATCGTGGGCGACTTTCACCACCTCAGGGACAGGTTAAAGAACCCCAGGTGGTCGAAATTTTCGGAGCCCTCCACTACGGCGTTCTTCATATTCATATGGTGGTTTTGGGACGTTAAACCCCATAAATCAATCACCACCTCAGGGAGCTAGGGGAATCTTGCCAGGCATGTGATTGTACGCAGACGTTTTTGTTCACAGGCATGGTAGCTTAGCCACACTGCATCTTCGCTCGAGAACTAAGAAAAGAGCGAGCAGCCGCAGCCATTCTCCGTGGAAACCGCACACAGCGAGCACGTGTTCGTGATTCTGGGCCAATCACGTGGTAACCTCGGGACCCTGGTAGACGGACGTGCGCTGAAAGCAAGGAGCGATAAGAGCGCAGACGGGAAGATTGCTAAGAAGGTCCGGAGCATCTCTGCATGGGAGGCAATTGAGGTTAGGCTGGAAGCAGGCCTTAGCAGATGTGCCGCAGCTGGTTCTGTGCTTTGATGCCAACGTGGCGAAGCCTAAGGAGGAACAACGCTCCTATTCGCCGACTTCCGATTAGCCACGGCAATCTCTACTCCTATGCCTGTCTCATGCTTTTTTTCTTTTGGGCCCTTTTGTTAGCACGAGAAGAAAGCCAAAGCCAACTGTGTTTTTGCTTTATAACGGTGGTGCATGAAGTGGTCGTTCCTTGTTGGTCCAGTGTTTCAGATTGACCCCGCATAGTTAACATTTAAAAGGTAGCTTGGAAAAGAAAGCCCTGTGATATGTATACAGAGCAGCCGATCGAGCAATACCAACCGCATGTTGCCCATGATAAATCAAAGTAGAATCGACCTGATCATGCCCGTTGTCGAAGGTTCGCATGAGAGAATAATGAAATTTGTCGGTTGTAAGCAAGTGATGTTATTGTTGATCTGGTAGGTGCGGGAGAATATGGAGAATATCGTTTACTTTGGTTCTATTCGTTTCACAATGATGGTATGTAGCAATATAAGGTTCATATGAAAATGGCAGCAGTTCCCACGCTTTTTTCTTTACGTGTCGCGTAAGGTGATCCCACCACCATATATTGACCATCATTTGTAGTCTAGAGCCATTATGAAAAAACTTGCATTATTGAAGTGGATGATCTACTGAAGTATAAGTGAGGTGACACCCGGTTGCGTAGTACCCCCACCTCACCACTTAAAGGACAATAACCACCCCTTCACCCTCAATCATCTGACACGAATTTCACCTTCTATAGCATGTTTAGACCAAGTAATTGACACGTCCATCCGTGTAGCCACTGATACAAGCCATTCAAAAATTATAGTAATCAAACTCGTGTGAAATGCATGTGAGAATATTGCAGCATAACTTTGTTCTTTTGCATTTTTTAAAACCAACCAGCCATTTTGAACGTAAAATGGCGCTATATGACGAAATACCAAGGGCTACGGGGATTTACTTATCAATAGTGACACTCGCTTCATTACCCTTGTAATCAGCAAAACAATGCTGCTTGAGAAAAACTTTTTTAGCTTTCTTCATTACGTATGAATGTTTTTTTTAAAGCCAGCACTCCCATTGCCAACCACGTCACATAATACAGTTAATATTGCTTCATAAATGGCTAACAGAACCTCGCGTTTCATAAAATGAATTTGTTTACTGAGGTCATCGACCCATTACACCAAAGCTAAAGACAAATAATAAGTCAACCTTGAGTGCTACAATGGCAGTCCAGAAACCTTGTAGTATTACTTCAGGGCCAAGGGAATGATTATTTCGAAAGAAAATCCCGTTTTAGGGGTTCGTACTGTGTTAGTGTACTTCAATTCACCCGCCTGAAGACGCACCTTATGACGTAGTAGTCGCCTTGCTCATAGCTGATCGCTTTTACTGCACGACCACCGACACTATCAACCCCGCCGCGGTGGTCTAGTGGCTAAGGTACTCAGCTGCTGACCCGCAGGACGCGGGATTGAATCCCGGTTGTGGTGGCTGCATTTACGTTAGAGGCAATTTGGCTCGTGTGCTCAGATTTCAGTGCACGTTAAAGATCCCCAGGTGGTCGAAATTTCCGGAGCCCTCTACTACGGCGTCTCTCATAATGTTAGGGTCATAAAGTTTCCTAATATACACTATATGGAACTCGGGCGCTTATGTCGATGGGAGCTGCAACGCACGGTGCTTCAGCGAGCTTGGGAATGAAGGGTAGTACACACATTTGTCTAATCTTCGTACTTCTGGCCTACTTTTGGCTCCGTGTGTGTTCACGTGGCTTGGAGCTGTTTTCTCGCGAAACAAAAATCGGCAAATGTTCATACGTTGTGCTTCACCACCTTATTCTTTTAGACTTACCTTTCCAAATCGAGTCATGAAGTTCAAGAGGGTTGAATCTTTATTTCAAAACGAAACCGAAACACAGCATTAAACGAAGCCGCAAGTACAATTCGCCACCTGCAAGAACGAAGACTAGGCAAATGTGTGTACTACCCATCATTCCCATGGTCGCTGAACGATCGCAGCGACAGAGTCCCCTCTAGTAATTTTAGGAAACTCTATGCATATGATGGTTTTGGGACGTTAAATCCTACATACCAATAGAAAGAGGGAATTAATCTTCAAAAATATAAGTGCTTCGATATATTCTTCATATAGAATGCTAAAACACAGCGACCACTAGATACACGAGTTTGCAACATGAAAGATAAAGACAGTAAAACATATCGAGAAATTTACAAGAAGGTGTTGCATTACATTACTGAAAAATAGAAGTTTTACCACATAATCTAATTTTCAGTTTAAAGTCGTAGAAAGGTTGTTTTAGCGAAAGGTCTCTGAGGACAAAAAAGAGCATTTGGCTGTTTGAGATAAGGGTATTCGCGTAAATCTCAGCTTGAAGTCCAAGGAAAAAAATAGCTTTTTCAAATACGGTATTCGTTGATTTCAATTTTTATTTACATTGTGCAAAATAAGAGAATAATTGTTTTCACCCAGTTTTGTGACTTGCTGGTATTGAAGAAAGAAATCCTTGTATTGAAGAATTAATAACCCTATTTGCATGCAACAGCAAATCGTTCACCACATCGTACGGCTAAAACGACCTCGCGAATGTAGATTGTACGTGAGAACTAGGCTGGTCTTTCAATAACAAAAATAAACAAAGGAAGTAATTCTTCGGAGCTTTCTCCAAAGAAGCGTGAGTGGCACAGATAGGGTAGCCAGGATTATTCAGGTTTAAAAAGTGGTACCTCATACACAAAAAAATCAACGAATAAATTATGCATGCTAAACTCATTTCAAAAAACGTTGAAGAACCCACCGGTAAAAATAATGCAGCTGCGTTGGCCCTAAGGTGGTCTAGTTTTTATTTTTCTCGTCCAATGGCTACGCTCACGTGGCTTATGTTCAGTGAATTAAACAGGTCAATTTTGCACTATTAGGTGCTATGAAACTAGAGGATGCAATGTGAAGAGAGGCAAATAAGTTAAAGCGTGCTACTGACGTCAGTAGATCTCGCTAGTGGCACATTGCATCAAGCGTATAGGCGCGCGAATCCTGCGAAGCGCAGACAACTAAGCAGGCAATCGAGATGCGCTGCTACTGAGGATGTATGACATATTGTTTACTGCACATTTCAATTAAGATATACAATGTTCTCCCATTATTAACAACTACATGATTGCCTAATCTTTACATGATGACACAATGTGCTTAATTTGGAGATGCTGCTGCCAGGCAGAAGATCATCGTCAGCCAAAGCAAGCATTGTTGCTGGCTTTACACAGAATTTACTGCATAGTTTTTGAGTTCATAGTTGTCGAGTGCAAAATGCCCATTTTTTCTGCCCGTTTGACAAGCTGGCAAACTTTTTCTTTCGCAGCGCTTGGCAAATTACTAATCTTCAGAAGAGCAATAATTTGTAACGTCATAGAAAGATAAGATTCCGCTCCCTCTATTGTTTTCACTTGCTTCAGCTCATGAGGCAGGGCGTTTAAGCAAGAATGCTTTTTTCGATTTTTAATTTGTAATTCGAAACGCTTCAAGTTGAGTCACGCTGCATTTATATTTTCAGTAAGTTATACTGACGAAAATATTGGTCTGTTGTCAAGGGCTAGAGGAGTAGACTGAGTAAACGAAAATCTCTTAAACAGAAATGCTGCTTAGATGCAATATGTCCTTCTGACAAAATTATATTCGCACTTGAATTTTGCACTCATGTTCCTTCCTCAGTAAACGAAACTTCTGTTAAAGAGCGCGTATTTGTCTATTCCCTTCAGGTTCAGTTTAATGAGTCTACTGTATTTAGCTTTTAAGAGCTTGTAGGCCTTCGTGAGATAGTTGAATGAACTTTTCTTGTTGATGTGACGCCTATGCAAATTATTTTACTGTGGCACAGTGGTGACCAACCACGGGTAACATGGGAGTGAAATCCACTACTAGATAAGCTAGTGCACCGACATCTTTTTGAACGAAGGATCACGCAATATTACCTTCATTGTCTACTTCAGTAGCGCTGAATTGAGTAGAAAACAAATTTCAGAATGACATCTGCGCTACGGTTCTCATTGAGGGTAGAGATTCTCTTCATCTTTGCACTTAGCAATACATAAAAGTGCTACAATGTTCCTTCCTTAAAATACGCCTTGCATGGTAGGCCACTGCTGGTTGCCACAGTGCTGGACCCAGAAAATGAAGTCTGATGTGCGCCTTCACATATCTGAGAAGCTATACGCAAAGCGTTGACTTCAAAACCTACAACCCCCAACAACAGCTCACAACTGGCAGTCGTCATACATACAGCCACCGCCTAAGAGCGGTGAAAAAAAAGAGTGAATTATAACACTAACACGGACAGAGGGCGTTGCGGTAGTCGCCGCACTACGGAGTCTCCGTAGTAGTATTCGACCAGACACTGGCATCATAGCGCCCTATACCAATGCCGCCTAAGGCATTGGTCCTACTAAAAACAGAGTAAAGCGTTGCCTCCACAATCCACTCTGAGCAAATTTCATGAATTACTTTAGGAGGCCACGAATGACGACTATGATTGCGACGTGCTCTTAGCACTGATTTCACTCGGTGACGATGCATTTACGTGATTTGTATTTCGCGTTGTGGTAGAGTGCACACCGTAGTGCAGCTTTCTTGTGCAACAATGGTGTATTGCCATCGCCTACGCATACTAGTTCGATGGCTAAAATAATCGCCGCATTAAGGACCGACGAAAGACAATGGCGTCGGCGGGTGAATGTCACGCAAGTGAGTTTGGTGCTAGATCTGAGGTCTGTAGCCACTAAAACGAATAGAAATCAAATATTATCCTGTAATAAACATTAAACTGCATATGTGAACACAAGTATCACTTCCATGCGTTATACCGATTCCTTTATCACAGGAATTTTCAGGAATGCGCTAGCCAACTGATGCAGCCATTGGCGATTGTTTTAGCGACATACAATATAGCGCCAGAATTCGGTGGTGCGGGACGCCGGCTGCTGCTCTAGAATGGGACTGGCGGCCCGTTGTAATTTTAGCGTTATTAATTCGTCACTTTGTCACTCCCTCTGCGCTAGCAGTAAGGCCGAAGATCTCGCAAGGACAAACTAGTGCTTCAAATTCGAACTTTCGGTAACGCAGGTTCTCATGCTCCTCAACAGGTTAAATTTTGTCGCGACCGCCTACAGCTCATCTCCGGAGCGGACTGTTTAGACATACAAAATTAACTTAAGCCTTGTGCTTCCAACATCAGAACAGTTTTCTCGCAACCAAATATATGGTGCCTAAGTCAGAGCTCGTTGCTTAGTAGCCGTCCTTCGTCTACGCATTAAAAATGATAGCCTTATACGAATTAAATGACATTTTTACGACGTGTATGCTAATTGAGTAAAATACCCTCCCCCCTTCCCCCGAGAAATAAGGGAAACGATTTTTCTTCCATGCGTTGGCCCTAAGGTGGTCTAGTTTTTATTTTTCTCGTCCACTGGCTACGTTCTTGTGGCTCATGTTCAGTGAATTAAACAGGTCAAATTTGCACTATAAGTGCTATGAAACTAGAAGATGCAATGTGAAGACAGGCAAATAAGTTAACGCGTGTTACTGACGTGAGTAAATCTCGCTAGGGGCACATTGCATCAAGCGTATAGGCACGCGAATCCTGCGAAGCGCAGACAACTAAGCAAGCAATTGAGTTGCGCTGGTACTGAGGATGTATGCCATATTGTTTACTGAACATTTCGATTGAAATACACAATGTTCTCCCATTATCAACAACTACATGATTGCCTAATATGTAAATGATGACACAAGGTGCTTAATTTGGAGACGCTGTTGCCAGGCAGATCACCGTCAGCCAAAGCAAGCATTATTGCTGGCTTTACACAGAATTTACTGTATGGTTTTTGAGTTCATAGTTGTCGAGTGCGAAATGCCTATATTTTCTGCCTGTTTGACAAGCTGGCACACTTTTTCTTTCGCAGCGCATGCCAAATTACTAATCTTCAAAAGAGCAATAATTTGTAACATCATATAATGATAAGATTCCACTCCCTATATTGTTTTCACTTGTTTCAGCTCATTGAGGCAGGGCGTTTTAGCAAGCATGCTTTTTCGCTTGTGAATTTGTTGTGCAAAACGCTTCAATTTGATTCACACTGCGTTTATATTTCCAGTAAGTTATACTGACGTAAATTATTAGTCTGTTGTCAAGGGCTAGCGGAGTAGACTAAGTAAATGAAAATCTCTTAAACAGGAATGCTGCTTAGATGGAATATGCCCTTCTGACAAAATTACTTTCGCACTTGAATTTTGCACTCATGTTCCTTCCTCGGTAAACGAAACTTCTGTTAAAGAGCGCGTATTTGTCTATTCCATTCAGGTTCCGTTTAATGAGTCTACTGTATTTAGCTTTCAAGAGCTTGTAGGCCTTCGTGAGATAGTTGAATGAACTTTTGTTGTTGATGTGAAGCCTATGCAAATTCTTTTATTGTGGCACAGGGGTGACCAACCGCGGGTAACATGGGAGTGAAATGCACTAGTAGATAAGCTAGTGTACCGACATCTTTTTGAACGAAGGATCACGCGATATTACCTTCATTGTCTGCTTCAGTAGTGCCGAAGCAAGTCGAAAACAAAATTTCAGAATGACATCTGCGCTACGGTTCTGATTGAGGGTAGATATTCTCTTCATCTGTGCGCTTGGCAATACATAAAGGTGCTACAATGTTCCTTCCTTAAAAGTCGCCTTACATGGTAGGCCACTGCTCGGTGCCACAGTGCTGGACCCAGAAAATGAAGTCTGATGTGCGCCTTCACATGTCTCAGAAGCTATACGCAAAGCATTGACTTCAAAACCTGCAACCTCCAAAAACAGCTTACAACTGGCAGTCGTCATACATACATCCACCGCCTAGGAGTGGTGAATAGAAAGGGTGGACAATAACACTAACGCGGACAGAGGGCGTGGCGGTAGTTGCAGCACTACGGCGTCCTGATAGTAGTATTCGACTGGCATCATAGCGCCCTATAGCAATGCCACCTGGGGCTTTTTTTTCTGATTTTTTTATTGATATGAATACAAGAATGTGACATGTGTTTAGTATACAAAAGGAGGTCCCAAAGTCATTGATTTTTGGGGTTTAACGTCCTAAAACCACCATATGATTATGAGAGACGCCGTAGTGGAGGGCTCCGGAAATTTTGACCACCTGGGGTTCTTTAACGTGCAGCCGAGTTAGCCACTAGACCACCGTGGCGGGGCGGTCCCAAAGTCTTTGACTTTGGGACCTCCTTTTGTATACTAAACACATGTGACATGGTTCTACAAGAAACAGAGTAAATTGTTGCCTCCACAATCCCCTCTGAGAAAATTTCATGAGCTACTTTTGGAGGCCACGAATTACGACTATGATATCGACGTGCCCTTCGCACTGATTTCACTCACTGACGACGCAATTACGCGATTTGTGTTTCGCGTTGTGGTAGGAATGCACAGAGTAGTGCAGCTTCCTTGTGGAACAATGGTGTATCGCCATCGCCTACGCATACTAGTTCGATGGCAACGAGAATTGCTGCATTAGGGACAGCCGAAAGGCAATGGCGTCGGCGGGTGAATGTCACGCAAGTGACTTTCGATCGAGATCTGAGGTGGCTGTAGCCACTAAACATGAGTAGAAATTATATATCAACGTGTAATAGCCATTAAACTACCTCTGTGGAGACAAGTATCACTTCCATGCGTTATATCAATTCCTATATTGAAGGACTTTTCAGGAATGCGCTTGCCAACTGATGCAGCCATTGGCGATTGTTTTAGCGACATACAATATAGCGCCAGAATTCGATGGTGCGGGACGCTGGCTGCTGCTCTAGAATGGGACTGGTGGCCCGTTGTAATTTTAGCGTCATTATTTCGTCACATTGTCACGCCCTCTGCACTAGCAGTAAGGTTGAGGATCTTGCAAGGACGAACTAGTGCTTCAAATTCGAACTTTCGGTAACGCAGGTTCTCGTGCGCCTACACAGGCCAAACTTTGTCGTGACCGCATACAGCTCATCTCTGGAGCAGACTGTTTAGACATACAAAAGCCTGGTGCTTCCAACATCAAAACAATTTTCTAGCAACGAAATATATGGTGCCTTTGTCACAGCTCGTTGCTTTGTAGCCCTCCTTAGTCAACGCATTAAAACATGGTGGCCTTATACGAATTAAATGACATTTTTACGACGTGTATGCTAATTGAGTACCCCCCCCCCCCCCCCCGAGAAACAAGGGGAACAATTTTTCTTCCATGCGTAAGCCCTTACAAACTCAAGTTAATCTATTTTTTACCTGCCTTAACCGCTAACCGTATGCTTTTTTATGACGTCCTTTGTTATTCATTCATGGTACACAATACAGTGGCTACATAATCCACACTTTTGAAGTGTTAGAGAGTCCTGCGCCATGAACTGTAAAACATCATGTTAATGTGTATCATACGATAATTTTCACGATATCTGAGGAAAATATTTTGTAATGACAGTGTTTTGCTGATCACGATCATACTTGATAAATTTTGAGTCTTTGGATTAGCAACATCGTTGTGTTATATTTTTCAGACTAATAATATTTATCCAACAGAAAATAGTAAGGCATTGTTGCTCTTCGTTAGAATAACTCATGCACTGTTCACTGTCGTTAATTATAAAATGCATCAACTAACAACTGCACCTCTCCAGACCTTTGAGTGTTCTAAAAAAGACAACTATGCCTTAATACAACATGCCCAAATGATATTTTTTGCACAAGTGAAAGTATCATTCACTAGCAAACGGCTGACATCTCTAGTTACTAAAGAGAAATAAAAAACAGCACCGTAAGGCTTCGAGGGTATGACATCGAATTAAGCACAAGCAAGATTCATGTTTGCCTGCTTGTAACCTATGAACAGATTAGAAAGGCTGGGTGCTGCAATAAACGAAGTCTCCTCAAGAGCCTCCCCATTTGTTGACTTTGCAGATGTCATAACATGCTGCAAGTTTGTTTAGCCCTGAGAAAATCGATTTCCCGTCCTAGCAGTGGACAAACACGGTATCCTTTTCAATGTTTTCGTAGAGCAGCACATATACCAAAATTTCAGTATTTTCCTTTCGAGCGAAGCAAGTGGAACCAAAAGCGTATAGTGCACAGTATAATATAGTAAGTTATAGTATAGTAAGTTATAGTATAGTACAGTGTTTGCTAAGCTGCATGTCATAACATACCTTTTTTTCGCTTACTTACCCCAAGTGAATGAAACTCAAGTATCGAACAAGACGGTGAGAGAAATCGCAAAGCAGTTTCGGGCTAAATTCGGTCAGAACGGTGTCATTCGTTTACGTGGTTCTACGAATAGCGAGAAAAAGTCACAATAAATAAATCGCATGTAATTAAAAAAACAATAAAACCAAAAGCCCCCCATTGCAAATGCTATGCCGAGAGTGGAGCGTGGAGCTGAGCAGCTCCCCCCTCTTTTTTTTATTCTTTCACTTTTCTCTTTATTATTCCCTTCTCGGTGTTTAGTTCCCTGTTTCTTTCTTTGTTTACTCCCTTCTTTCTCTTAAGATGTTTCTATATGTTAACCTTTTTTAAATCTCTTCTTTTACATTTTTCCCCATGCTCTTCACCTTTATCTTTCCTTCTTTTTCTGCTGGTCACACTCATACCTCTTTTATTCACCCTTATTTTCTGTCCCCATGGTCTTGATTTGTGATATTTTACTATATTATTTATAAAAAACTATACTATACTTTACTATACTACACGAGGTAATATTAGTGCCTGGCCTCCACCGCGGCGGTCTAGTGAGTAAAGCACTCGGCTGCGGACCCGCAGGTCGCGGGATTGAATCCTGGCTGTGGCAGTTGCATTTTTTGATGCAGGTGAAAATGCGCTAGGCCCATGTTGTAGATTTGGGTGCACGTTAAAGAACCCCCAGTAGTCAAAATTTCCGGAGTCCTCTACTACGGTGTCTCTCATAATCATATGATCGCTTAGGGACGTTAAGCTCCACGTATTATTAATAATAATATTGTCTGACTGAATACCTCGATTGCAAAGATGGTATGCGATGCTCGCCATCTGATCATAGGTAAAATGTCTATATATCTCTCGTTCCATCTCTCTGTATTCGGTATGTCACTCATCAATTTTTACGACATGCTAATTCGTGATTGAGTTGGTGGACATCGTCTAGTAACGAAGCAGGAGATAAAGAACAGGACCAAGAGGAAGAAGTCCACCAAGACAGCGTGTGCCGGTTTCTTTTCGGTCGATGCCAAACGGGACCAGACAGAACTTAACAGCTATTCTGTGAGAAGAAAATTTACAGCCCCACAAACTGTTGTGCTTGCCTTTTACACGTTTCTCGATCATATTTAGTTACACAACCAGTCACCAACCACCACCAACAACCAACGCGCTACTTTCCTCAAAAGACGCAGAAGGGAGGAAGATGGCGGTGGATGCCGAGTAGCCGTCTTTGTTACCACGACACGCTCACATACGCTTCCCAGGTATGAGTCTTCCCATGATACACACATATCTATCCAAAAAGCGCGAAGACATTGGTCCAACTCAGAGGTGTGAAAAAATCCCACGTACTTGGGAATTTACTTTATGCGAAGCACGCGGAGGGAAGGTGACCGTGTCATGAAATGAGGCTAATGTATGTACAAATGTTGCACGCAGAGGCATATGTTGAAGAGAACATGTGTGCTGAAGAGCTGTGGATGTTTATATAACCAGTATGTTTAGAAAAAACATTATTGCCAGAAACTTCAATAACACTCAACAGAACATTTCCTTCTTAGAAATACTCTAACGATGATGACAAAACAGACGTCATTTACATGAACATAGATATGAGATGACGTTGAAAGAACATGTACATTCGATGGTTCACACAAACACAACCACAAAAAATACTTCAAGGTAAACAAGAGACACAAATAAAACATAAATATGTACATTTTACATATTTACATGTTGGCATGTCATTTCTGCCGGCGCATAGACAGATCAGCCTACCAATACCAGGCCGGCCGAAAGACAAGTCTCACTCGTTCGTCATAGACCGACACAAAAGGACAAGACCAGTACCGAAGAAATTCCTCTTCACCGAGGAAGAAGAGCTCCTCCGACAAAACAGACAGCAGCTCCGAGTACAATTGTTCTAGGATCGGGTAGAGCGCGCGGCGGTGGCGGCCCGCTGCAACCGCCTCGCAGTGGTTGCGCCAGAGGCAGAAAGAGCCGGCAACATTAGGAAGACAAGCGAAGCGGCCTCGCGAACAACGCCCAGAAGAAACGAAGCAATTTACTCTGAGGCAGTGAAATCCGGCATGTACGGCTCTCCAAAAAACGCGAGCAAGGACACAATGCCTCAGAAAATGCTGATTTGTTTCCCGAAGGAAGCAGTTCGGACATGTTGCTGACTGGACTATTCTCCACCTTTCGAGGCGGTCGAGAGTGGGAAGCACACCCCATCCCAGGCGCCACATGAAGTCCCGGAGGTGTCCAGGCATGAAAAGACGTTAACGTGCTCCAAGACACCCGTCTAGAGCGAGCACGGTGGGCTGAGGGGACCAATAGAAGCAACAAAGCAGCAGTTGTCTCAACTATGTGGTTATTCAAAACGTCTATGCCAGGACATCTCGACTAGATATGGCGAAAAAGTGCAACAGTTGTTGCATAAAACGCAGGAAGTGTTATTGACTACGGCCCCCTGTTAAGGTGCACATTAGCATCAAGTGCCGAAGGTGGGTACCCAGAAAGTAATATGCAAGCATTCGTGCGGGAGATTCCTCCCCTTGCACTAGGCGCAAAAGGAAGCGCAGTGTCTGCAGTCGACAGCAGTATGGACACTGACGGGAAAGCAAAGCCTCCCTGAGAACGCTGCTGTGCCAGTGCCACGCGAGAGACCAGCTCAGTGCCGCTTGACCAAAAAAAAGGAGCACAAAGCAGACTGCAGTGATCGCGCGATACGTAAAGATGGTTGCACGACCTGAGAAAGGTACCAAATGCGACCGCAAAATACAGTCTGCGCTAGGTACCTCCGCTCAAGAAGCGGGATGTCAAAATCCCGCACATCCTGAATTTTCAGTCTTACTTCTTCGAGAGCGTTTATCCAAACAGATCCGCAAATGCCATAGAGGCTGTATAAAATACCTAAAATACAAAGAGACGTGGCCGGATGAATGGGAAAACCGGCACTAAGCCTTAAGTTTGGAGAGCCAATGAAGAAATACCGGAATATGGAGATGTTCAACGCTGCACCTGAAATGTCACCATACTGGGAAAATTCACGCAGGGTGCGTGAAAGGCTATCTTCATCTGAAAGGTACAAGGTTGTATCTGATCAAGACTTGCTTGACCTGACTGAAGGTGAGCTCCTCGAGGGCTGGAAGGACCAGCAGGTGACACAAGTACAAAGAATCAAAATTAGGCGTGATAAGAAGGAAATCCCAACAAAACACATAATTGTGACATTTTGCACCAGTACCCTGCCTGAACATCTCGAAACAGGATACTTGAAGTTGAACGTAAGACCCTACATTCCCAACCCACGACGTTGCTTCAAATGCCAGCGTTTTGGTCACGGCTCTCAGAGTTGCCGCGGCCAACTCACCTGCGGAAAGTGTGCCACCACAGGACACGCTACGGACGAGTGTAAGGTGGAGGATGGGGCCCATTGCGCAAACTGCGATGGTGCCCATCCCGCATACTCCCGAACCTGTCCAACATGGAAAAAAGAAAAAGAAATTGTTACAATCAATATCACACAAAACATTACTTTCCGAGAAGCCCGTCAACAAGTGTCTGGTTTTTTCACAAACAAACCATCGTTCGTCGATGTAGTGCAACAGGGGGCAGCACTACAACGGCCTGCGGCAACTGCCCATGCCAGGCACAGTGTGCCCAGGCGGTCGCCAATGCCCCCACCCACGGCAGGAACAGCCAAGGCTGCCCTGCCACTCGTCCCCACGGCGACAACCACGGCCGCTGCAAGCTCTTGCAGCGGCCAGGGTATCCCAGCACCAAAGGAGGTTCCTTCGACCTCTAGCCCAAGAGGACCGAAGGTTTCGCCCCCCGAGGTGAAGGAGACCCCAGGGTCGGCCGATATGAAGGCCTCATCTCACCAGGCGAGGTCTCAAGTCCAAAACATCCGCTCGCAAATGCGGGCACGCAGTGCCTCTGAGGAGGCAATGGACACCACGGTACCCCTGGTGCAGAAAGATCGGCGTAGCTCCCTGGAGTGCGCCAAAAAAAAATAAAAAGCCAATAACGGGGCCCAGCGACGGCCCTGTTCTTTGAGTCTTAACGCTTAGCTTAAGAAGCAGACACACCCATTTTTCCTTACACACAGCACTACGTTACCTCCAATATGGCAACACTAATAATACATTGGAATGTCAGAGGACTCCTTAGAAACCTCGATGATGTTCAAGAGTTCTTTTGCAAACATTCGCCGAAAGTGCTGTGTGTACAGGAAACTCATTTAAAATCTAAAAACACGAATTTTTTGCGTCGCTATGTTCTCTTCCGAAAGGACAGAGATGATGCTGCGGCATCATCCGGCGGTGTAGCCATTATTGTTAATCAAAAAGTAGCATGCACACATTTACCACTGCAAACAACACTAGAGGCAGTGGCTGTTCGAGCAGTTCTTTTCAACAAGCTCGTCACCATCTGCTCTCTGTACATACCCCCACACCACCGTCTTGGAAAACTAGAATTCGAGTCCTTAATAGACCAACTACCCGAACCTTATCTGGTCCTTGGTGACCTGAATGCTCATAGCAGTCTATGGGGTGATTCTCGCTGCGATGCACGAGGTCGTCTCATTGAGTAGTTCCTTTTTTCCTCCGGTGCCTGTCTGTTGAATAGGAAAGAGGCAACATATTATAACCTTGCCAACAAAACCTACTCTTCTATAGATCTCAGCATCGCATCTCCTTCACTTGTACCATTACTCCAATGGAAAGTTCTAAATAATCCCTACGGAAGTGACCATTTTCCTGTTGTTTTGAGTACACAAACATCATACGAATGTCCTTTACGAGTTCCCAAATGGCTTATACACAAAGCCGACTGGGAACAGTTTCGTAACAATGCTCAGTTATGTTGGACTGACATATGTGGACTAAGCATAGATGAAGCTGTGCAGTACTTCACAGCTCTCCTTATTAACGCAGCAGCCAAATGCATCCCACAAACATCTGGACAGCCCTGCAAGCGACACGTCCCATGGTGGAACACAGAGTGTCGTAATGCGCGAAAGGAACAGAACAGGGCATGGAGGTTGCTGCGAAACTCGCCGACCGCGGAAAACCGTGAGAGCTTCAAGAAAATAAAGTCTCAAAGCAGGAGAACGCGTCGGCAGGCCAGAAGAGAAAGCTGGCAGAAGTTTTTGTCAGGGATAAATTCATACACACAGGAGGCTAAAGTCTGGAACATGGTCGGTAGGATAGCAGGAAAACAAGTACACACACTTCCACTCGTAAACACTCAGGGTGATACCTTGGAATATCAGGCAAACTTCCTGGGTGCACACTTTGAACGGATATCCAGCTCGTCCCACTATACCGACACTTTCAAAAAATACAGAACAAGAATAGAAAAGCAGAAACTCGAACACAAATCCACTAGATACGAGGCGTATAACCAAGCTTTCAGTCTAGCTGAGCTCCGAACATCTCTAAACTCCTGCAGTACTTCTGCCCCAGGTTCTGACCGTGTGGTGTATGAAATGTTAAAAAACCTACCAGCAGAAACACGAAAAACCTTACTTTGTTTATACAATGCTATCTGGTTTTCTTGAACTATCCCTACCTCCTGAAAGAGGCTATTATTATTCCCATTTGGAAAGAGGGCAAGAACCCTTCTTTAGCTTCAAGCTATAGACCCATTGCACTTACAAGCTGCTTGTGCAAAGTCTTCGAAAAAATGATAAACTGCCGACTTCTACATATCCTTGAAACAAACAATTTGCTCGACCCATTTCAGAGCGGGTTTCGAGAAAGTAGATCCACCACAGACCACCTTGTTCGTATCGAGGCACAGATCAGAGACGCCTTCGTCCATAAACAATATTTTCTCTCTGTGTTCCTCGATATCGAAAAGGCTTATGATACAACATGGCGTTTTGGAATTCTAAGAGACCTGTCCCACCTTGGCCTGCACAGAAGAATGTTTCACATAATCGAAAGTTACCTGTCAAACCGGACATTCCGTGCCCGTGTGGGCAGTGTTCTCTCCCAAACATTTGTCCAGGAAACAGGCGTGCCACAAGGTGGTGTGCTTAGTTGCACACTTTTTATTATCAAAATGAATTCTTTGTACTTGTCCATCCCCCACAATATGTTCTATTGTACATATGTCGACGACGTTCAGCTTGGCTTCAAGTCATGCAACTTGGCAATGTGTGAGCGGCAGGTTCAGCTGGGTTTAAACAAGGTCTCCAAATGGGCAGATGAAAACGGATTTCGACTTAACCCACAAAAAAGCACGTGTGTCTTGTTCTCTCGAAAGAGAGGCATGCACTCGGAACCTTACATTCGACTGAACGGGCAACGTCTGTCCGTCAAAGCCGAGCATAAATTCTTAGGCTTAATCTTGGACAACAAGTTGACCTTTGTACCACACATAAAGTATTTAAAAACAAAATGTTTAAAAGCCATGAATGTTATAAAAGTGTTGTCACGTACTACTTGGGGTAGTGACAGGCAATGCCTCATGAATCTGTATCGAAGCCTCGTTCGCACCCGCTTAGATTATGGGGCCGTTGTTTATCAGTCTGCGACTCAAAGTGCTTTGAAGATGCTGGACCCCGTGCACCATTTGGGCATCCGCCTTTCTACGGGTGCTTTTCGCACCAGCCCCGTAGAAAGCCTTTATGTTGAGTCAAATGAGTGGTCGCTTCATCTGCAGAGAACATACATGTCCTTTGTTTATTTCCTTAAAGTGAAAGCAGACAAGAAGCACCCCTCATACTCTAATATTAATGATTTGTCGAGCTCGATTCTGTTTCAAAACAGGCCTTCAATGAGGCAGCCCTTCTCAGTTCGCCTGAAGAGTCTAGCTGAGGAAACTGGAGTCTCACTTGAACACCGTTTATTGGCTCCTGTAGCATACCCGCCACCGTGGCAATGGCAGACTATAGACTGTGATGTGTCTTTTCTAGAAGTTACAAAACATGCGCCTATTGCCCATATCCAAACCTACTTCCTGGAACTTCAACACAAATACACACGTCCTGAGTTCTTTACAGATGCCTCCAAGTCTAACTCCTCTGTGTCCTACGCTGCTGTCAGCCCATCCTTTTCGGATTCTGGCCCTCTACATCCAGGCACAAGTATCTTCACTGTGGAAGCTTATGCGATACTTGTGCAGCTAAACACATCAAGCAATTACAAATACAAAAAGCAGTAATTTATACGGACTCCCTCAGTGTGGTAACTGCTCTGCACACTCTTAAAAAACAAAAAAACCCAGTCCTTGTCTCACTTTACTCCATTTTGTGCACACTCTACACACTCAAACAACATGTTTTAGTGTGCTGGGTGCCAGGGCACCGTGAGATTCAAGGCAACGTGAGGGCGGATCAGCTCGCTGCATCCGTCCACAAAAGCACTGCCCCTACACTCATATCAATCCCGGCCCTTGATCTTAAGCCGTCTCTCAAACGAAATCTCAGGGACTACTGGCAGAGCAAGTGGGATACACACACACAAAACAAACTACACATTGTTAAGCCACACCTTGGTCATTGGCTGCCCGTATAGAAATCGCGTCTAACAAAGGTAACACTAACAAGACTCAGGATAGGACACACATACACGACACACGCACATCTTTTATCCGGTGGTGATCCACCATTGTGTGATAAATGTGGTGAGGCATTAACAGTTCTTCACGTTTTAATTCAATGTAAACAGTTAGACACTCTAAGAAGACAACACTTTCCATTATCCTACCGACAACATATACCTCTACACCCTGCAATGTTCGTTGGCAGGGAACCGCTTTTTAGTAATAAATCATTGTTAGCGTTTTTAAAAGAAATTCATAATTTTCATATCATATACCCGGGCATTCCGTAGCACAACCTCTCCAGAGAGGTTTTTGCTGCGGTGGCTACACTGGAAAGCACTTGCCTCACGGCCCTTGGACGCAAGGGTATGAACGTGTGAGGTACTTGTGCTAATGCCATACATGTCCACCATCGTTTTTCATTATCACCAACTTTTGTCACCTATTCACACCACACACGCCTTTCACGGCATGGTCATGATTTTATTACTTGTATGTTTTTACCCGCCTTGCTGCGAGGAATTTTATGGCCCTTATACAGCCGCTAATCACAATCATTGTCCACATTCCTTGTCCCATGAACTGGCGCTCTTTGGCCATCAAATGGCCCTTGCGCCAAAAAACACCATATACCATCATCATATGACAAGCTGTGTATTTCTCGTCCAAGCACTGATGAAGTCTGGTGATGACCTACAAGGGTGTTCAACAGACCCCTCACACGTTGAACGGCTACCGCCGCGAATATCTTATAGTTAACGTTGAGGAGCGTGATAGGTCTCCAATCTTCAGGATTAACAGAAGAAGCATCACTTTTTGGAATAAGCACAATGCGTCTATCTAGAAAACTTGATGGAAAGACACCATCCTCGTCGCATTGCCGGATTACCGCGGTAAAGATAGCACCAATCTCATCCCAAAATGTCAAGTAAAACTCAACAGGAAAACCGTCTGACCCTGGGGCCATTCAACGTTTCATGGATTTCAGTGCCGTCTTTGCCTCATCAGATGACGGAGGGATGTGCAGGCAATCCGCAGCTTCTTGAGGAATACGGGGCAAACTTCTAAGCATTGGCGGTGTTTCATCACAGTTGGTCCGCATGGCCGAACACGACATTGCTTCAAAATGCGCCAAGAAAACAGATCGATGACGCGTAGGAAGCCGCTGCGCAGGTGGTATTTGTGCTGTCATAGAGACAGATGGCTCTGATTGCCCAAAAAACGAATGTCTCGCGTAGTGCAGCACCTCGGGCTGTGCACATGGGTTGTGTCTACAGCGCCATGCTGCTTCCGCCATGGACGAAGCAGCAGTCAAGCGTTGAAAGCGTTCACGCAGTTTACGCTGCCACGCTCGCATCAGAGGAGAAGGCGTGTCGGCGCGCAAAGCAATGCGTAACTTCATCGCAGTATCGGCAAGCTCTTCAGAAACGCGCCGACAAAGTGAACGCCCCTCTACTGCGCAGCGCAGGCGCCACTGTGTTTTAAGCGGATCCCAATCTTCAGGACCAGAGGCCGTGAGCGACACACGTATTGCGCGTGACAAATCTGATCTTGAGCGCGCGTCTTGCAGGACGCGAACATCAAGACGCCATGGCTTTTCCGAAAAAGAAAATGGAACTTCGAGCTTCAAGACAATAAGCCGATGATCAAATACGTACACAGGAGAAGGCGGGAAGGACGGAACGCATAAATCAGAGAAAAACGCCTCTAACGCTCGTGAGATATAATATAAGCCCGGTCGAGCCTGCTGGAGGATCGTCCACGTCGTCATGTCCAAACAAAGGTATTTCCGTGCACTACATTGTGCGCGTCTAGTAATGAAAAGTGGTGGACAAGGCGACGCAGCTCGCGTGAATTACAAGCAGACCGGCCCCAGCCAGGACCTTGTACATCAATTCGCGTATTTAGAACGCAGTTGAAGTCGCTAATCAGAATGACATCACGACCATCAAGAAAAAACACATCCAGGTCTCTAAAAAAGTCATTAGACTGTCCAGCTCGCGCTGGCCCATACACACACAGTATTCTTAATCTGAAAGAAAAGTAGCGACAGTCTGAAGCCAAAACGCTGCCCACGCCATCGTAAAAAGTATGATGATCCCGTAATAGAGCTCGATTAAAAATAATAATACCTACTCCCGTAAAACGAGATGTAGCGTAAGAGAAACAACAATCTAGGTTGAGGAGGAGGAGGAAGCAACAAAAAGGGAGAAGGCAGGGAGGTTAACCAGAAAGACACCCTGTTGGCTACCCTACACTGGAGGATTAAGGAAGGGGACAAGAAAGACGAGAAAGAGGGAAGAGAGAGAAAAAAGGGGTGGGGGAGAGACTGACAGTAATTTCACTGCAGCGTGTAGAACTCTACCGCATGTCAGAGGCGTTCACACAAGCCTGTCTTTCTCAGGAAACACAGCAGGGCTTTCACTGCCTTGTGGGCTGTCGAGGCATGTGTACGTTGCTGTAATAGCACCTGCACAGAAAGAGGCCGATCATCCAGTCGCCGCATTGCGTTGGCAAGTACTTGTCTATCTGAGGCAAATCGAGGACAATGACACAGCAGGTGTTCGATACATTCGTCGGTGACGCAAACATCGCATGCCGCACTGTCAGTAATTCTGATTAACGTGGTATAAGCTTTCGTGAAAGCAACTCCCAGCCAAAGGCGATAGAGAAGGGAAGCTTCACGTCGATGTAGGCCGGGTGGAGGCCGAAGTTGTAGTGAAGGGTCGAGCTCGTGCAGTCGTGTACGTCGTATGCTTGGTGTGTTCCACTCAGTCAGTGTGAGACGGCGGGCCAGTTGACGAATCTGCCTCGCCGCATCCGCTTTTGAAAGCGGTATCGGAACGCTGTTCGCTTCTTTATGTGACGTGCGAGCAGCATGATCTGCAGAATCATTGCCGCCGATACCACTATGCCCAGGTAACCACTGAAAGACGATGTCATGGCCTTTTTGTATTAACAGGTGGTGAAGTTTCACGGTTTGGTAGGTCAACTGGTCGTGGCATCCGCGTCGGAGAACTGATATCAGGCACTGTAACGCTGGTTTTGAGTCAGAAAACACAGCCCATTTATCTGGTCTTTCTTCTGAATTGATGTGTTCCAGTGCATTGCGCAGAGCCTCGAGTTCTGCCGTCGTTAAAGTTGTCACATGTGAAGTCTTAAAACACCGAGTTACCCCTTGTGATGGTATAACCACTGCTCCACCTGAACTAGACGGCGTAGTAGAGCCATCCGTGTAATTGTGCACGTGGTTACTGTAGTTTTCTTCCAGTAGAAATAGACTCAATTGTTTCAGGACATGTGTCGGTAAGTCCGATTTTCTCCTCATTCCTGGAATCATTAAGTGAACTCGCGGCCGGCTCAAGCTCCAAGGAGGAAGCAGTGGCTTTGATGCAGGTGCGTATGTCTCAGCAAACGATGAACGATGCTTGGAGACAATAGTGCCGTATGTCGTGCGGGGCCTTTCAGCAGCTAGGCTCGCCAGGTGGTGAGAAGGGGTCCTGGCATAATGCCTGAGGTGCATGCGCATTGTCTCGGTAATAATATGCGTATTTATCGAGTGATCTTGAGCGATGGCAATGGTTTCAGCCGTTGAAGCACTGCGGGGTACCCAAGGATATCTTAAGTGCTTGGGCTTGAATGCTCTGAATTGCGCGCAGGTTGTTCTTGCCGGTGTTAGATATTGCAGGTAAGCTGTACCGTAAGAATCCGATAAACAGCACTCTGTACAGTTGTAGCATGGATGATATGGGCACTCCCCAAATCTTTCCTGCAAGGAATTAGAACATCTGGCATGTTGCGATCAGCCGCTTCTTCACATAGTTCACGTGTGGAGTCCACGACAGGTTTCTATCCATTATGACTCCCAAGAACCTCAGGCTTCTGCTGAACGATATGTATTCTTCATTAATCGATATACTGTAAGCAGACATTGGTTTCCGCGTGAACGCTACCACTGCACATTTTCCGCAGGACACCTCGAGGCCTTGTTTACGAAGATAGCATGACGTCGTTGTAGCAGCCTTCTGAAGGCGGGCGCGAAGCTGAGGCCTTGTCACACCTGATGTCCAAATGCAGATGTCATCAGCATAGACAGAAAGTTCTACAGTGCTAGGTAGCTGCTTGACTAGACCAATGAGAGTTAGGTTGAAAAGGGTAGGGCTTAGCACCGTCCTCGTCGCATCGCCGGATTACCGCGGTAAAGATAGCACCAATCTCATCCCAAAATGTCAAGTAAAACTCAACAGGAAAACCATTCCACGTTTCATAGATTTCAGTGCCGTCTTGACCTCATCAGCCGACGGATGGATGTGCAGGCAATCCGCAGCTTCTTGAGGAATACGGGGTAAACTTCCAAGCATTGGCGGTGTTTCATCACAGTTAGTTCGTATGGCCGAACACGACATTGCTTCAAAATGCGCCAAGAAAACAGATCGATCCCGCGTAGGAAGCCGCTGCGCAGGTGGTATTTGTGCCGTCATAGAGACAGATGGCTCTGTTTGCCCGAAAAACGAATGTCTCGCGTAACGCAGACCTCATGATGTGCACATGGGTTGTGTCTACAGCGCCATGCTGCTGCCGCCAGGGACGAAGCAGCAGTCAAGCGTTGAAAGCGTTCACGCAGTTCACGCTGCCATGCTCTCATCAGAGGAGAAGGCGTGTCGGTGCGCAAAGCAATGCGTAACTTCATCGCAGTATCAGCAAGCTCTTCAGAAACGCGTCGACAAAGCGAACGCCCCTCTACTGCGCAGCGCAGGCGCCACTGTGTTTTAAGCGGATCGCAATCTTCAGGACCAGAGGCCGTGAGCGACACACGTTCGGATCTTGAGCGCGCATCTTGCAGGACGCGAACATGAAGACGCCATGGCATTTCCGAAAAAGAAACTGGAACTTCGAGCTTCAAGACAATAGGCCCATGAGCAAATACGTACACAGGAGAAGGTGGGAAGGACGGAACGCATAAATCAGAGAAAAACGCCTCTAACGCTCGTGGCATATAATATAAGCCCGGTCGAGCCTGCTGGAGGATCGTCCACGTCGCCATGTCCAAACAAAGGTATTTCCGTGCACTACATTGTGCGCGTCTAGTAATGAAAAGTGGTGGACAAGGCAACGCAGCTCGCGTGAATTACAAGCAGACCGGCCCCAGCCACGACCTTGTACATCAGTTCGCGTATTTAGAACGCAGTTGAAGTCGCCAATCAGAATGACATCACGACCATCAAGAAAAAACACATCCAGGTCTCTAAGAAAGTCATTAGACTGTCCAGCTCGCGCTGGCCCATACACACACAGTATCCTTAATCTGAAAGAAAAGTAGCTACACTCTAAAGCCAAAACCCTGCCCACGCCATCGTAAAAAGTATGATGATCCCGTAATAGAGCTCGATTAAAAATTATAATACCTACTCCCGTAAAACGAGATGTAGCGTAAGAGAAATAACAATCTAGGTTGAAGTTTCGTTTAAAAGCAAGCACGTCGGATAGTGAAAAGAAATTTGTTTCCTGCAGGCACAAAACATCACAATTCGCAGCGCGGGCGACACTAATCACTTCAGCCTGCTTTGCCGGACTGCGAAAATCCTGAACGTTCAATGAAATAATATGCAGTGTAGTAGCCATAATAAAAAGTAAAGACTAACCTGGACGCATAGTTCTAGACGGTGTCCTAGAAAGTGTCCAGGGGACACTTGCTCAACCAAATTACAACGCACTGTTCGACCCTCCAGAGGAGGGCCGAGGTTTTTTGGACCGCTGGGATTCACCACGGCCATCACTGTGTTCATCGGAGCAAGAGTTGGAAGTGTGCCCTCGCTTTGTTTCACGTGGAGCTCCCATTTCGACGTAAAAATCGGCAAGGCTAGACCGTCCCATGCTACTATCCAGTCCCAGGCTGAAGCCGTCTTCCGAAGACGTGTCCTGAGGAGGTAGGGACTGAGCCGCCGGCAAGCTTAGATCCATGTCGTTGATGATGAAAAGCACTGTCCACGTCTCGGCAGGCCAGTGTAGGCACCCTTTGTGTGGGCGATTTTTTACGTGTACGACGCGATGTCGAAATGGTCGGAGCGGCCGCAACAGAAGAGTCTGTGGTATTTTCGCCACTGTTTTCCGAAATAACAGGGCTCGTAGGGTCAACTCCAACAGCAGCAGCCTGAGAACTGGGGTCATTTGCGCACTGAACATCAAGTGGCGTCAGAGAAGAGACGCCGCCACCATTTTCAGGGCAGTGCGTTGCGTCTTTCGAAGCACACGGTTCCTGCACCAGCGGGGAGGCCGACGCGCCAAGCGTCGCATCGACAATCGCGCTTTCGTTGTGCGCTTCGTTTGAAGGAACTTGTAGGGGTGAGGCCAGCACAGCGTCGGTGACCTTCTCTGCGTGCGTCCCCCCGAGTCGTTAGTTGGTTCCGTTGCCGGTATCAGTGATGGAAAGGCTCCAGCGGCAGCGTCTGAGGAAGAGCGGCGGACAGGGCAGACCACAGTTGGGTGGCCGTCCCCGCAGCGTCGACACGGGCGGTCACATCCTTCAGTAACGTGACCGTGCACACCGAAGTACGGTGTGCACACCACAATACGGTGTTGTGCACTGGGCTCGTAGATGGTACCCCGAGCCACATCTTCGACATACACGCTGGAGACCACGGTGATCAAACGTAGCACGGTGACCGGAGATGCGCAGGTAGTTCGGCACAGGATAGTTCGGCGTTCATCTCCATTCGAACATACCGCGTTCCAGTGAGTACGCCGCGTCGCCCGCTCATCAAACCACTGGTGACCGTGGGCACCTTGCCATATGGGGATAACGCTTGGACGAGAGCTTCGTTTGAGATTAACGACGGCAGGAACAGGCAGGCGACTTTGGTCACTTGTGGGCCAAAGGGAACGACTTGAACACGCTCGCCGCCAATCACCAGGCAGCCAGCATTGAAGATTAGAGACATGAAGTCCATGCTCTTCACGGTGACTTGGAAGTTTCGAGCTCCCTGATGCTGCACGCAGTATACCTCTGAAAGGCCGACTATTGAGGCCGTCGCATCAACGACGGTCTCGGCACTAGTCCCCGTAGGGACAACAACGTCGAAGACAAGCGCCTCCAAGGCGCGACGGGTATCATGACTCGTACTAATGGACGCCCCTGACGTAGAGCGATCAGGGACGTCCTTAGCACTTGCAAACCGGAGTCATCAGCTGACGTGAAGCTTCTATAGCGGCACCTGTTCGTCCCTCGTAGACGTTGTAGTATGTAACAACTATAACATTTTCACCTTCAAAGTGATGCCGGTGAGAGATTTCTTCTGTGCTTTGTTGAACAATAAAAAGTAGTGCTCAATGCACATGCCAATGGTTGCTAATGGGAAATGAGAGACAGGAGCATTCGGCTTTTAGTTAATGTGCACGCTGCCAACCCTATTAGCAGCCATTGGCATGTACATTGAGCACTATCTGACAAGAAAGGGTTGCTACGTTATACTCGCTGGGTGTAACCTCCTTAGTTTTAGAAAGGTTTAGCGAGCGTTGGGCCGCAGTGCCATGAATACAGTGATCTAGTATATAACATGAACTCGAGGTGGTTAAAGGTGGAAAGTAGACCCGAAGCGCAACCCGTAAGAAACTGTGCGTGTGCCATCTCTCGTTTAGTCCTTGGAATGTCCGCTAGATGGCAGTGCTCCTTTATGGGAAATATACGATGAAAAGATGCGAGATGGTGGTACTTGGAAGGTTTAATAGATGGACGAACGGACACACAGACAGACGCATGGATGAATGCATGAATGGACGCAGGGGCGGATGCATGGACGAACGTAGGGACGGACGCCCGAACAGACGCACGCACGGACGGCTGGATGGACGCATGGATGGTCACACAGACAACGCATGGACGAACGGAAGCAAGAACGAATGGACGGACGAATGCTTCGCCCCACTCTCGGGCATTCACTCCATGGATATGCTGCCAATTTTTTTCACTTGCACAATGTTGTGAGATGGAAATGTGTTTTAGAAACACCAGAAGCTGATATGAAGCGCTGATGCTCGCGAAGATGCTGGCCCTTGACACTTTTACATAAATCAATTTCAGCGCATGGCACCTCACCACAATTGACGTTAGCCTGACGTGATGACTGTATGAAAGGAGTACATATGTACTTTTTATAAAATTGGGTAGGCAGAGCTGCCACCGCTATTGACGTTTCAAGAAGATAAGGGTCTATTTCAAAAGTAGTTCCGACACCTAGCGTAGCTCTGTGGTAGAACGCTTGACTGCCACGCAGAATGATTGGGTTCGATTCTTGCTGGGATCCTGTAATTTATTATTTGCATTCGTCGGGTGGCCAAAGTTGCCTATGTCAGGTTTTTCTTAACACTGACAGTTATTCTATGCCTTCGTTGGGTCGACGCTACCGATATCGGGTATTGCTTAACGCTCACGCGTAAAAATTGCCGGTTTGTGTTTTCGTCGTTCGTGGGTAGATAAAGTGTCAATCACCTGTGGCACATAACCGCTTACCTACGACACATACCCGCCCGTGAATATGTGCCTCTGTCTGGCGGGAATTGTTTGATGACGTACGTGATGGAATTGTGAAATTATTTATGTCTTGACCGGTGCGTCATATTCGTCAAACCATCTGACCCTCTCAAGCTAATTTTGGTTCACGCCAAGTTAAGGGGATGACCACGAGAGCACCCAAACGTAAGCGGCTAGATATATGGATAGATACGCTCAAAGTCGCTGAAGTTTGCTGAGAAATGCTTCGCATTTAAAAGTGCGGTTTAGGGCACTGCTTTCTTGTGGCTTCACATGACATGAGCTCCCTGATTGAGTGTGATCTGCCGAATTTCGTAATAAAAAAAAACCGCAGCATATCCACGGAGTGCATGATGATGAGTGGGGCATACCGTCCATGCGTCCGTCCGTTCCTCCGTTCATGCGTCCGTCAGTTTATCCATTGATCTGTGCGTCCATCCAGCCGTTCGTGCGTCCATTCGTTCATGCGTATATTCATCCATCCTTCAATTTATTGAACACTCCAAGTGTTGCCATCGGGCACCTTTCCATCATATTGCCACGAACGTAATAACAGACAGCGACGAAACGACGTCTTGCTTGCCCTCAGACCAGGACGCAAAAGCCCTCTTCTTTCTTCACTTCCAAGGAATCTCACCTACAGTTGATGGCTCATACCCATTACCTGTGACATTACTCCCTCTCCTCGAAAAGCATCGGCTCGATGCTGGTAATGAGCGTTGAGAAAAAAAATGCGAAAGAAAAGATGCTACCATGGAGCCCAACAACTCCGACGTAAGGGAAAAAAATGGGCTGGCGTCGTAGAAGTAATCAATAAAGAAAGGAGTAAGTACACAAGACAATAAAAAAACCAAAGTGACAAAAAAATAGTCATTGCATGGTAAGTTAGTCCACGTTCGATGGATGACGCGAGAAATATGGCTTGAGTCTTGACACGTGCACCACATCACTTTGTGGAAACCGACGGGAACGTCTTGAGGTGCCCTGAGGGAGAACTTCATACGTAACGTCACTGAGTCGGCGCAGAACTTTGTAAGGGCCGAAGTAGCGCCGAAGCAACTTCTCAGAGTGACCACGCTGTCGGATGGGAGTCCACACCCAAACTTCATCGCCTGGTTGGAAGGTAACCTCTCGGTGTGTAAGGTTGTAGCGGTGTGCGTCGGCAGTTTGGCGAGCCTGAATACGGCATCGGGCGAGTTGACGGGCCTCCTCGGCACGTTGAGCGAACAATGCAGCGTCCGTGTTGAACATGCTCAAGTTGTTGGGAAGGAGCATTGCGTCGAGCATTGTAGTGACCTCTCGACCATGAACTAAGCGAAATGGGGTGAAACATGTACTCTCTTGGACTGCCGTATTGTAAGCAAAAGTTACGTAAGGGAGTATATCATCCCAGTTCTTGTGATCAACGGCCACATACATTGACAGCATATCTGCAATTGTCTTGTTCAACCGCTCAGTGAGTCCATTTGTTTTGGGGTGATAACCCGTGGTTTTCCGATGTTCTGTACCACTTAGTCTCAGCACTTCTCGAAGCATCTCTGCGGTGAAAGCTGTACCACGATCAGTAATTATCACAGCTGGCGCTCCGTGACGAAGTACGATGCTGGTGACAAAAACTGTGCGATTTCGGCTGCGGTAGCTTTGGGCAGGGCCTTTGTTTCGCTGTAACGCGTTAAATAATCGGTGGCAACCACAATCCACCGGTTTCCAGACGAAGAGGTGGGAAATGAGCCGAGCAAGTCAATGCCAATTTGATGGAATGGTGTCTTCGGCGTGGCGATGGGCTGTAGTAGTTCTGCTGGTCGGACAGGTGGAGTCTTACGGCGTTGGCAGTCGCGGCATGTGCGGACGTACTGCTTGACTGTCTTCGCGGGGCGGGGCCAGTAGTATGAGCGGCGAATTCTTTCCAATGTGCGCGTGTAGCCAAGGTGTCCGGATGATGGTTCGTCGTGACAAGCATGTAAAATATCGTCCCGAAGCGAGGTCGGCGCAACCAGTAGGTAAGTAGCCTGGGTATGGTCGAAATTTTTCTTGTAGAGGACTCCATCCCTGATGCAGAACGAGGCCAGCGAACGTGCGAAGTTTCGAGGAAGGCTACGTTTTCGGCCTTCGAGGTAGTCAATCAGCGGGCTTAGCTCCATGTCGTCGCGTTGTTGTTGAGCCAAGTCGGTTGCTGACACAAAGGAAAGGAATGTATCGTCCTCTTCAACGTCCGCGTTCGTACTTCCAATTGGTGCACGTGATAGACAGTCAGCATCAGTGTGTTTGCGTCCTGACTTGTGAATGACTGTAACGTCAAATTCTTGCAGCCGAAGGCTCCAGCGTGCTAGACGACCGGAAGGGTCTTTGAGGTTGGCGAGCCAGCATAAAGAATGGTGGTCGCTAACTACCCTGAATGGTCGACCGTACAAATAAGGGCGAAACTTTGTTATAGCCCAAACAACGGCTAAGCATTCTTTTTCTGTTGCAGAGTAGTTTTTCTCTGCAGATGATAGTGTTCGACTTGCATAGGCAATCACGCGCTCTATGCCATTTTGCCATTGAACCAGTACAGCTCCAAGTCCCACGTTGCTGGCATCCGTGTGTAGCTCTGTGGCAGCGTTGTCGTCAAAGTGACCGAGTACAGGTGGGGCTTGGAGGTGGTTTCGTAGCGTGTCAAAGGCGTGATGCTGATCATGACCCCAAACAAACGGTACGCCATCTTTCGTAAGTTCATTCAGCGGTTCAGCGATTTTAGAAAAGCCTTTGACGAAGCGCTGTAATATGCGCAGTCCCAGAAATCGGCGGAGGTCGCGCTTGTTCGTTGGGACAGGAAATGCGGCAACAGCTTTCATTTTCTCAGGGTCTGGGTGTATACCGGCGTGGCTGACGACGTGACCAAGAAATTTCAGTTCCTCGAATGCAAAGTGGCATTTCTCAGGTTTGAGAGAAAGTCCAGCTGTTCGAATCGCCTGAGGAACTGCCTGTAAGCGCTGGACGTGCTGCTCAAACGTGTCCGAGAAGACGACCACATCGTCAAGGTAGACAAGACACGATTGCCATTTTAGCCCAGAAAGAACCATGTCCATCATTCTTTGAAAAGTAGCTGGTGCCGAGCATAAGCCGAATGGAAGGACCTTGAACTCGTAGAGTCCGTCAGGAGTAATGAAGGCGGTCTTTTCGCGGTCGCGCTCATCAACAGATATTTGCCAATAGCCGCTGCGTAGATCCATAGAAGAAAAGTAACGAGCATTGCGAACGCGGTCCAGTGAGTCGTCTATTCGTGGTAAAGGATACACGTCTTTCTTCGTGATCTTATTCAACTTTCGGTAGTCGACGCAAAATCGGAGAGTACCATCTTTTTTCTTTACTAACACAACAGGGGACGCCCAAGGACTGGTCGATGGCTGGATGACATCGTCCTTGAGCATCTGCTGGACCTGTTGGCGTATAACGTCTTGTTCTTTTTGCGAGACTCTGTAGGCATGCTGTCGAATGGGTCTCTCGGTAGGCTCGGTGATGATACGATGCTTGGCAAGCGGTGTTTGGTTAACTTTCGAAGTCGGAGCGAAGTCCCGAAATGAGCCGAGTAGCTTCAAAAGACGTTCCCGTTGTGCAGACGGTAGACCCTGGTTTACGTCGAGAGTGCTTGCAAATGTCATGGCAGAATCGTCGCACGACAAAAGAGCAGATAATGTTGAGGGACCAGGGACGTCGACAATATCCTCAAGGTATGCGATCGCAGTGTGTTTGGTAAGATGGCGATACTCGTCGCTGAAATTCGTGACTAATAGGCAAGCCTGCTTTCTACTGGGCTGAACAATACCTCGGGCAACGCAGATTTGTTGTGCAAAAAGTAGGGACAAATTTCCTTCTGCAATTACAGCATTGGGGACGTCTTGGTCACATTCAACGTTGATAAAAAGGCTGCTGCGGGGAGGCAGAGTAACAGATTCGGAGGATACACGTAGGGCAGGCTTCGATGAGCGGGCGTTTTCCGGTTCAGGATGAAACGGGTCCTCGAACGACACCTGCAAGTCTCGTAAGTCAATAATTGCGCGTGTTCGCGAAGAAAGTCCAGCCCCAGGATGAGTGGACGGGAGCCCACAGGTAATACGAGGAAAGACCCTGTGAACATCGAAGCACGGACTCGAACACGGGCTGTGCACATTCCAGTTGGCGTGACGAGGTGGCCCCCTGCCGTGCGCAACGGCGGTCCTTGCCAAGGGGTAGTTACATTCCTCAGTTGGGATGCTAGGGCGCTGCTCATAACCGAATAATCGGCGCCGGTGTCGACGAGGGCAGTGACGACGTGATTATCGACGTGTACGGTGATGTCGGCGGAAACAGTCTTATGACTTTCGGAAACGACTGGAAAGTCCGAACGGTCGTCGTCGGGTCTTTGCGTCGAAGGAGGCTCTTTGACAGTTCGTTGGGACGCGGCTTCACCCCCAGGAGCCGCGGTTTCTAGTTTCCCCTGTGGGGACTCGGTGACCGGCCTCTGAAAGGAGCATAAGATGACGAGGGAATGCTAGGTGACGAGGGGCGGCGAGGTGATGGTGATCGTGATTGGGGGCGTTGACCAAGGCGAGGAGCTTGCTGGCCCGTAAGGTACGCTTCGATGTCGCGGGGATGCTCACCGTAATGCGGGCACCGAGCATCAGGGTGAAAGTCACGGGGACCAAGTTGGCGGTACTGGCAGTTACGGTAGACGTGACCCGCTTCGCCACAGTGGTAGCAGAGTGGACGGTTATCGGACGTACGCCACGCGCTGGCCTTTGTGGCGTTCTGCCGCGATCCAGGCGGACGATAAGTTGGTGCACTCGGAAACCTTGAAACGGGTGGCGGAGTCGAAGAGGTGCCCTGGAATCGATGGCTAGCCTGATCCATTCTCCCCATGGTGGGATCAGGGCCATGTGGTGCAGGAGATTGCAGAGCCGCCGCATAAGTCAGCACAGGGGCCTCAGGCCTTGTTGGCGCGAGTGGGGTGACCACCTGTCGGATCACATTTCGGATTAAGTCTGCGAGATCACTTACGGGTGGTTGGGGTCCCGCTGCTTGGAGTTGGCGCAGCTCGTCCCGCACGATGCTTCTTATGAACTCAGCGAGGGCATGCCTCTCGCTGTCAGCCCCGATAAAGCATGCAGTAGGGGTCACGTCGTGGCGTTCATACTGTGACGACCTATACTGGAGAGTACGCTCCATTGTGGTTGCCTCATTTATGAACTCTGCCACAGTCGTCGGTGGATTGCGCACGAGTCCGGCGAAGAGCTGCTCTTTTACCCCACGCATTAAATGCCGCACCTTCTTTTCCTCGGACATTGCAGGGTCAGCACGCTTGAAGAGTCGAAGCATGTCCTCGACAAACATCGAAACTCTCTCGTTGGGTCGTTGGTTCCCAGACGAGATAGCCTGCTCCGCTCTCTCTTTTCTTTCAGTGCTGCGGTACGCATCACGAAACTGTTGGCTGAACTCATGCCGCGTTGCAAAGGAGCCCTCGTGATTCTCGTACCACGTTTTGGCAGAGTCTTCTAACGCAAAGTAAACTCTCCGCAGCTTGCGAGCTTCATCCCATTCGTTGATGTTGGCAACTCGATTGAAGTGGTCAAGCCAGTCGTCAACATCTTCATAAATGTCTCCATGAAATGAGCGTGGTGTTTGCGGCGCATGAAAAACATGCGGGAGAAAAGAATAGGCGTCGTTGGTTTGACTCGCCTGGTTGTTAGTTGAAGTTGCCATCTCGTCTTGAGAGAGGGGACCGTACTCGGGAGATAGTCCTCGCAGGCGGCGACTGCTTCTTGCCGTGGGAGCTGTAGCTGTCTCCAAGTAGCTCGGTGTGTCGGCTGAAAATCTGCAGCCGAGGCGCATTTACCCAGCACCTCCACCAGTGCCACGAACGTAATAACAGACAGCGACGATACGACGTCTTGCTTGCCCTCAGACCAGGACGCAAAAGCCCTCTTCTTTCTTCACTTCCAAGGAATCCCACCTACAGTTGATGGCTCATACCCATTACCTGTGACAATATATTCATCATACAGAAGTACCGTCATCCATCGGACATTCCGAGGACTAAACGAGAGGTGGCACGGCCAGACTAGAGGAGCGGCACGCACGCATTCACTTACGGCTGGCGCTTCGTGTCTAGTTCTCACCTTTGACCGCTTCTAGTACATAGTACTGCAGCTCAACCTCACTAAACCTTGCTAAAGCCAAGAAGGTTGCACCCACAGAGTTTAAAGTAGCAACCTTTTCTGGTGAGATAGTACTCAAAGTGCGTCCTTCTTTTACTAGTTTTCATTTCTTTATATAAGCATTAGACTCAAGGCAATTTTTATTGGAGATGAAGTCACCGATACTCGTCTCTGTTGGTTATTTCATCGGAAACAACTATCTTTTCATTCATGATTAACGTGCGCGGGTTTCCTCCTCAATTCAAAAGAGTGCACGCGTGCTGCTCCTTTGGTCTGGGCGTGGAGGTGGCTACCTACTACTACTACTACTACTACTACTACTACTACTACTACTACCACTACTACTACTACTACTACTACTACTACTACTACTACCACCACCACCACCACCACCACCACCACCACCACCACCACCACCACCACCACCACCGCCACCGCCACCACCACCACCACCACCACCACCACCACCGCCACCGCCACCACCGCCACCGCCACCGCCACCGCCACCGCCACCGCCACCACCACCGCCACCGCCACCACCACCGCCACCGCCACCGCCACCACCACCGCCACCGCCACCGCCACCACCACCACCACCACCACCGCCGCCGCCGCCGCCGCCGCCGCCACTGCCACCACATATATCACGGACGCACGACCCATGTTTTAAGGAGCTTCGCTCCAAAAAAGCCTCTTTGATTACTCCCGAAACATTCATGCATCTTCGTGAATATCCTAACTGTCGTTATGAATTGATCGATGTCTCTCCTATAGTAGAGTGCGTTTGGTGCTCTAAAGCGTTCGGAATATGTGAAAAAATCTCAGTAAAGGGAGTGATGGTGAATAACTGAATCTGAGTCCTACATTCCATAATATCTACTTGAAGTCACCACATAGTAAATTGGTTTCTGCTAGTAAAAGTTTTTAAGTGTTTCGTCACAATTATACTTAATAATAGTGCATTGTCAAACCTTTTTTCACGTCTCACATATTTTACCCGAGCGTTGCTCCAGTATAACGTTTTTTTTTTTGGTAGCCACTCTTTTTCAGTTTAATGTAAACTGAGGGACATAAAGTAACATGAAGAGTACACGACAAAACTCGCTTTCATGGTCCGTGATGTCTTGGTTGAAGTCCGCATTTAGTATAAAAGGTTTGTGCTTGTATTTTATATTGCTTGGTCCCAATCGTCATTGGTGTTTATTGTAAACTTTTCTTTTATTCCCATACACATTTATTTTTCGACTACCGCAACAATTTTCTATACACCATGACAGCGAACAGAGTGTCAATGACAAAGCTTGTAGAAATGGCTCATTGGATAAGCTGTTGATTTACGATTGCTTGAAATACAAGCCCATAACGTGGAAAAAAACAGCCATGACATTGACAAGCGCTTGTCCGTGTCTTAGCTTTTGGCGTCTGCCCCGCCTTGGTGGTCTACTGGCTAAGATACTCGGCTGCTGACCCGAAGGTCGCCGCATCCAATCCCGGCTGCGGCGGCTGCATTTTCAATGGAGGCGGAAATGTTGTAGGCCCGTGTGCTCACGTTCGGGTGCTCTTTAAAGAAACACGGGTGGTCAAAATTTTGGGAGCTTTCCACTACGGCGACTTTCATAACCGTATGGTGGTTTTGGGACGTTAAACCCCACAAATCAATCAATAAATCATTAGCTTTCCGCATTTAAGTTAAGCACTCGTATTTGGGCTGTAAAGTCCATAATGTTTACATTGAGGTCGTCGACTAGTATACATTGTTCAGCTTCTAGGTGTTCTGTCACAATTAAGTTTCTGTTGTTAAACATTTTTGAAGTCTGCTGTTAAACTGCTTTAAATGCAAGTCAGCTGTTTAAGGGATGTGTGTAACGCCTTACGTATGTGCGTCCATAAGAATGCACCGCAACGCCTTCTCCTCGCCACTGTTGTTGGAGTGGGGTCAAGTAGGTCATGCCGCAGCTGCGCAATGACATCGCGCTCCCATTGGTCGCCTCTCTGTCAGGTGCGCGCTGATGTCACTCCCCCCTCACACGCAGCAGGCTGACCGCAGCGCCCGCAGCAACTGGCTCTTTCGCCCGCTCGCAACATATTTCTTTCTTTTTTCACGCTCTCCACCACCCACAACGCTCGACCGCACGTCGAGTGGAAACACTCCTTCGGCTCGTTTATCTGCGATGATACTTTCACGAAACAACGTGCACGAAACCCAACCCGCCTCCCATCTCCGTGCGTGTAAAACAAACGTTTACGGGAGTGAATGCTACCCCGAGTTTCATTTCAAATCGTTATTCCAGCACTCACGTCCCCGCCAGTTTCCACTGGGTCAATGACGTGCGCACCGCTGCTGCTTCCCATCTTATCAGGGCTTCTTTAGGGGAGGTGGTCCATAATTTTTGAGCATCCAACATGCACGCATCTCTCCGTGACAGACACGAACGTGGACGAAAAGACCTCAACCCTAAGCTGTTTCACCCGCCACCCCCAAGAAAAACTATGGGTGGTCACCGCGTGGCTTGCAGTCATGTTGTGTCCTCTTTGTCCCTGGTCATGCGTGAAATCAAATGAACTTCCACCTTCACGCTCTAACGCTCCACAGTGAGTTTCTTCTTTTGTTTTTCCATTGTGCTTATTTCGTCCTTCCTTCTGTTTGAATTCATTTCACTCACTGCAGGCTTGCTTCGTTTTGTTTTCCACCCGATAACCCTTAGCTTTGCGATTCGTTTTAACTGTGGTACTTTTATTTTGCACGTTTTTCTTCAATAAAACTTTTTTTGGCACCTACGCTGCCGAGCTGTCTCTATCCCCAATTTCGTAGTTTGTTTTCACCATGAACGTCACTTGGTTGTTGTTGTTTCTTCGCACCGCATAGTGCAGGACAAACGAGCGCGATCCCCCGTAAGTGTCAGCTCTCCGTCGTCACCCAAGACAGGTGGAAGGCCCCAAAGTGCATCGCAACAAGCCATTTAGGAATGAAAGTCGCGTCTGCAGTGCCAACGGGGCCATATGTCAGTGACGCAGCACTGACCATCGCCAAACGCGTCGAACCAAAATAAAGTGCTGATCTCGCGTCGCCTGCCTCCTCCCCCTTTCCCATGTTAATACTACACCAAACATTGTTAATTTTTTTCTGTAGTGTTTTCGCTGCATCCTGGCGAGTTTATTCCGTTATATTACGTGTAAACAAGGAACTTAAGGAGGCAGTCGTCGCTATTTTTTTTTATCTCCGCCTTCATTCGTAGTTTTCAAAACGAATTGCAAAGATGACCTTCCTATTGTTTCTTTTTGTTTTTGCATGTTTTGTAAGTAACGGCTTTCAGAAGTTATCAACACTGAACGTACTCGTCTGCTGACCCACAGGTCGCGGGATCGAAACCCGGCGGCGACGGCGGCTGCATTTTCGATGGAGGTGAAAATACTGTAGGCCCATGTACTCATATTTGGGGGCAAGTTAAAGAGCCCTAGGTGACCGTAATTTCTGGAGCCCTCCACTGCGGTGTCTCTCACAATCATGTTGTAGTTTTGGGATGTTAAACATCACAAATATATTAAATACTGTTTAACCGCAAGCTTTTGAACCAGTGCTGGGTCTGTGCCAGTGCTGAATGGAACCGGTGCTGGTCCTGTTGTTTCAACACTGGCGCTGTCATACTATGTTTTTCGTTCGAACTTTCAGGTAGATTTTCTCGCAAATGTCGCGCCAACTAGCTCAGACAGGAAGCAAGGAAGCGAACAGAAAGAGAGAGAAGGCAAGCTGGTGGACCAGAAAGAGAAACTTGCCCAGACAGGAACACTGCTAAACCAAATAATAAATATCGCCGCGGAGCGTTTTATTGCTTGACTTTTGCGTGCCGGCACCAGCTTATCTCTTTTGGTGATATGACGCATGTCGCGGTACATCCTGCATGATCGCGGTCACGCGCACGTTGCTGTTTCGGGGGGCGTGTCTCAAATGGTCGACGCTGCCTGGAAATTCAACGCGCTAGCTGTCCCGCGACGGCCTCCGAACATATCGTTAACCACCACCGAAACCGAGGTGTGCAGTTTTAAAGATTTTCTTTCTTGGAGACCTTCGGCGCAAAAAATTGGTCTGTCTCTCAGTACACTTGTCTGTCTGTCCGTCTTCAATGGTACCTTAAACGGCACCATACGGAACCCCGAATGACAGACCCCATCCGCAGCGCCCACCAATATTGCTCAAAGTTCAGCGTTCATACTTGTGCGATTGTCAATCAAAAGCAATTAGAGAGTTTTAGTACTGCGTACGCTGCGTACGTGGCGGCGTTGCGTATGTAAGGACGCCACGTTCTGCGTGGTGCGCATGCGCAGACCGCAACGCGCACGTATCGCGTTACGTACGCAGCCGCTACGTACGCACGCATGAGATGCGTGCGTGCATACGTATGAGGTGATCGCGCCGCTCTCGAACAAGTTCGCGAAAGCGCTAGATTTCGTTTTGCAAAATGGCGGCATCGAAGGCAAGCACCGATTGGCTCTGTGGCTTAAAATATGGCCATAATCTGGCTATAACACTTGGATTCGCTCACATTTGCTGTCAACAACACGTGCTTCTATTTTGATCTACCAGATGGCGCAACACGCTTCACGCTCGTTACGTACGCGGGTACTACGGCGTACTAAAAGCCGATTAGTGGCAAACGACGCCACGTAACGCAAGGCGCTTGCGTGATGCGTACGTAGCACCATTCCGCAGTACTAAATCTCTCTATTATTGCGCATATTTGAAGCACCATAAAAACACGTCAATACGATGTATGTGTGTCTTTTTACTCGAAAAGGCATATATATATATATATATATATATATATATATATATATATATATATATATATATATATATATATATATAAGGACAGTAGCGTTTATCCCGCTGCGCTGACCATGCAACGTTTGCACGAAAGGGCAAGTGTTTTCAACGCTTTCTTAAGACGACACGGTGATGGCACCTACCCACCGCCTCGCGTTCTACACCTGATTTGATTGATCTGTGCGTTTAACGTCCCAAAACCACCACATGAATATGGGAGACGCCGTAGTGGAGGGTGCGTACTACACCTTATCAACTCCGACACATGCGCGCACGCCACGCGCTTTGTTTTCCAAGATAACTGCCAGATAGCGCACATGTCTCACGTGTGACGTGACTTGATGCGCTTGTTTGCCTACACTGCGTGCTCGGGGCACTCTAATGCAACGCCTCCACAATACCATTCACGAATTTTCTAGCGCAGAACATCAAATGAACGTTTATAAATGCGAAGCATTTCTTAGCGAACTTAGGCGACTTTGAGCGTATCTATCTATCTATCAATCTAGCCGCCAACGAATTTAACTCTCCTGGCCGTTTCCACTATGGTATTGATACCAAGCTTAGTATGGCATAACGTGACTGTATGAAGAATAAATTTGACTAGTCATAACATGAAAATCATATGTATGCTATGATTTTCATGATTTACATTTCGTGGTCCTGCAGCTCTTGTGGTGGTTTCGTTCACATAGCATGTTGCAAAACTTGTATGGTATAGAATAATGGCATGGCGAACAGCAGCGACAAACCCTAACATGAAAATCACGATATGCATGTCATGTAACACGACTACATGCCACACTGATGATGCACTCGTGGCTGTTTTTTTTTGCTAGCGTCATATATAAAAAATTTGGTATTACAGTACGTGTATAGATGAGGAAGATATGTGACTGGTGCAAACATGATAATCATGAGATGCGTGTCATGTAACAACATGACTACAAGCCACGCTCATGATGCGCTGGCGGCCGCTTCACTAGCTTCACTTATACCAAATTTGGTATTACGGGACGTGAATGGATGACGAATGTATAATACTGGTGCAAACATGATAAGCATGATTTGCGTGTAATATAGCAACATAACTACACGCTACGCTCATTATGCGCTCACGGCCGTTTCGCTAGCTTCACATGTACCGAACTCGGTATTACGCGACGTAAACGGACGACATAGTTACCTATGTCGTCCGTTTGTGTCGCGGACGACATATGTTTGTATATGACACATACAAACAAGATAATCATAAAGTGCGTGTCTTGTAACTACATGCCACACCGATCATGCGATCGCGGCTGTTTAGCTATATTCACAAATGCCAAATTTGGTATTACGTGGCGCCAATAGATGACGAAAATGACTGGTTCAAATCAGATTATCATGAGATGCATGTCATGTGAGAACATGACTACATGCCACAGTCAAGGCGCCAGTACAATTCGACGTGACGCGGTGCACGTGTTCGCCGGCGTTCATTTCGTCGCGTCACGCCGGCGTTGCCATGCCAGCGCCGGTCCTGCCATATACTCGCAGGCGCGAGCCGCTCTGTGTTAATTTGGCACATGTGCGTTTCAGCGCGTCCGGCGTCCCTTCGTCACGAATGAAGGGAGACGCAGTGTTTGTCTGGGTAACGCATCGGCGCAAAACGCAGCATGCCGCATTTCGCACCGGTTGCCATCGGGCCGTGCCGACGGACGCTGATCGCGCCTCCCGTTAACCTATGGAGTGCTCGCGTTTTGCTAAGGTAGCGTCACTGTGCCAAGCGTGCGCACGTGTCAACGCTACATTGACGTATATTGGGCCCTTTATGAGGCGCTCGCGGCCGTTTTGCTAGCTCCACATATATCAAATTTGGTCTTACGTGACGAAAATGAATTACGAAATATATGACTGATGCAATGCACGATAATCCTGACACGCGTGTCATGTAAGAACATGACAACATACCACGCTCATAGCGTGCTCATAGCCGTCTCGCTAGCTCCACGTATGCTAAATTTTGTATCAGGTGACGGGAATAGATAACGAAGGTAAACAATACATCCAAACACGATAATAGCAAGGAAGTCACGTATGGCATTCTTTACCTCCACTTCGTAACGTAGTGCTGATTTTCAAGGAACATATCAAAATTTCTCATTCGTGCTTCGCATATCATTGATTCCCATTGTACGTGCGATCTGTCATTTTTTTCACTATCTTCTGACGATAATCACCTTTCAACGAAATTTGGAAAGTAAGATGCAGATACGTTGCTAATTTTGTTTAATATTGGCGAAAGTCACTTAATAAACGTGTGTTTTCCCATTTTTAGGAGCCTCCCGCTTTCCCGTTTTCCGTGCCCTCACTAATACGTAACAATATGCCATGGCAAACGAACGAAAGTCCGACTTGTTGATTTAACATATATATTGACGCAAGGTAGGCTGGCAACTATAGTAGCCAGCCTCTGAAGAGGACAACGAAGTAGTTCTGTGTGCGCGTGCTCTGGTGTTCGCGTTTCTGGCCCTTGGGTTGCGAAAGTAAACTATGCGACTATGAAGGTATTGCTGAGACAAATATCCCGCTGCTGCTCAAACGAAACATATGCATAGCCCGATGCCTTGTTCGGTTAGAGAATAAACGCTCTCGAGTTCTGCTGACCAACTTCAGCAATGAGTTTCAGCACGTTCCTAGAGGGACTACTGTCGCTTTCCTCAGTGAAATCGCCGACTTTTTCGATATCGGCACATTGGATACGACTTCACCGCATGCAAAAGCTTGTGCTGACCTGGGAAGCCGCATTCACGTTAATCCAGACTTGCCAGATTCACGAAAAGAGCGGCTGCTAAACCTTGTGAGGGAATTCTCGGACTGCTTCTCCACAGCATCGAAAGTTCAGCGTACCACCGTTACAAAACACCGCATTGTTACCGAGGAGTCGGCACGGCCTCTTCGCCAACATCCATACCGTGTGTCCCCGAAGGAAAGAGAGGTGATTAAGCGTCAAGTTCAAGAAATGCTGAATGATGACGTCATCCAACCCTCGACAAGTCCGTGGGCGTCACCTGTTGTCTTAGTAAAGAAAAAAGACAACACACTACGCTTCTGCGTCGACTATCGACGGCTTAACAAAGTTACCCCCTGCCACGGATTGATGACGCCTTAGACCGTCTACGCCACGCCCAGTTCTTCACATCACTAGATCTCAAGTCAGGGTACTGGCAAATTGAAGTTGACGAGGGCGACCGTGAGAAAACCGCGTTCGTGACGCCTGACGGGCTGTACGAATTTAAAGTGCTGCCTTTCGGTCTCTGTTCCGCTCCCGCCACGTTTCAACGCATGATGGATACTGTACTAGCTGGACTAAAGTGGCAGACGTGTCTTGTATACTTGGATGATGTCGTTGTGTTTTCAACCACATTTGACGAGCATCTTTCAAGGCTAAAAAGTGTCCTCACTGCAATAAGGAGAGCGAACCTTACCATCAAGCCCGAAAAGTGCTACTTCGGCTATCAGGAACTCAAGTTTCTCGGCCACGTGGTTAGCCCGGGGGGTGTTCGACCAGATCCGGAGAAGTTGGCTGCCGTTGCTGATTTCCCTCGTCCTGGAGACAAAAAGGCTGTTCAGCGATTCCTCGGACTCTGTGCGTACTACCGCCGTTTTGTCGAAGGATTTTCGAAAATTGCGGAACCTCTTACAAGACTGACACGGCCAGATGTACCTTTCGTATGGACGGAAGAACAACAACAAGCCTTCGTAGAGCTCCGCAATCGACTGCAGACAGCTCCAGTGCTGGCACATTTCGACGACACCGCCGACACCGAGATCCACACAGACGCCAGCAACGTGGGAATCGGAGCCATTCTAGTTCAATGGCAGAACGGCGCAGAGCGTGTGATCGCTTACGCGAGCCGCAGTCTCACAAAAGCAGAGGCTAATTACTCTACCACCGAAAAAGAGTGTCTAGCAGTCGTTTGGGCCATTAGCAAGTTTCGACCCTACCTATACGGCCGGCCATTTCGAGCGGTCAGTGACCACCATTCGCTCTGTTGGCTTGCCAATCTACGGGATCCATCAGGCCGCCTCGCCCGCTGGAGCCTCCGCCTTCAAGAGTACTACATAACGGTGGTCTACCGATCGGGACATAAGCATACAGATGTTGACTGCCTGTCTCGTGCTCCTATTTCCCCGACGTCATCTGACACTGAACAAGATTTACCGTTTCTTGGCATCGTCGATGTGGTGCGGATGGCTGAGCTTCAACGTGAGGACACTGAGCTACTTCCTGTCATCCAACATCTTCAAGGAGAAGACGTTATCGTCCCACGCCGACTCTCACGTGGTTTGACTACGTATTGCCTGCGGAACAATGTTCTCTACAAGAGAAATCTTGAGAGCAGCCAGGAAACTTTCCTCCTCGCCGTTCCAATAGCACTGCGTGAGGAAGTTTTGCAGGCGTGCCACGACGATCCTTCAGCCGGCCACTTAGGCTTTGCTAGGATATTAGCGCGCATCCGACAGAAGTACTACTGGCCACAGCTGTATTCGTCCGTTCAGCGCTATGTCCGCACCTGCCGTGACTGTCAGAGGCGTAAAGTTCCACCCGCAAAGCCCGCCGGTTTCCTCCAACCTTTAGATCTACCTCGAGCACCATTTCAGCAAGTAGGAATGGATCTTCTTGGTCCCTTCCCTACGTCATCCTCAGAAAATAAGTGGATAATTGTCGCGACCGACTATCTGACTCGCTATGCAGAAACCAAAGCTGTGCCTAAGGGAACTGCAGTTGAAGTCGCCAGATTCTTTGTCCACGACATTGTTTTGCGCCATGGTGCACCTGCTGTTCTCATAACCGATCGCGGAGCAGCATTTACGGCAGAGTTATTGCAACAAGTCACCAAGCTGACGCACACCAACCACCGGAAAACAACAGCTTATCATCCCCAAACAAACGGCTTGACGGAGAGGTTAAACAAAACATTGGCCGACATGCTATCTATGTATGTTGATGTAGAGCACAAAACGTGGGATGAAATTTTGCCGTACGTCACGTTCGCCTATAACACCGCTGTACAAGAGACCACAGACCTAACACCATTCGAGCTTGTTTATGGCCGTCGCGTCACAACACCGTTAGACGCTATGCTCCCCGTAGACCAGGACAACAGCGGAAATGACAGCGTTGACGACTTCGTTGAGAAAGCCGAGGGAGCCCGCCAGCTTGCACGGAACCGCATTCGCGCGCAGCAAGATATCGACGCTCGCCGTTACAACCAAGGCTGAAGGAGCGTCCACTATCAACCAGGTGACTATGTATGGGTGTGGACACCAGTTCGACATCGTGGGCTTTCGGAGAAGCTATTGCGGCGCTACTTTGGCCCTTACGAAGTTGTGCGCTGCCTCAGTGACGTGAATTACGAGGTAGTTCCCCAAAGCTCCGACACCAGTTTAAACCGAAGACGTCCACGTCCAGAAGTAGTCCATGTAGTACGGATGAAACCGTACCACGCCCGCGACTTATGAACACTTCGAACCTTTTCCTTATTATCCACAACAGCGTGGGCTTTTTTTTTCATTGACGTGATCATTTTTTTCTTTCATGGCCACCTCTAGCATCTCAGTCAATCTACCGGGACGGTCTCTCTTGAAAGGGGGGAATTGACGCAAGGTAGGCTGGCAACTATAGTAGCCAGCCTCTGAAGAGGACAACGAAGTAGTTCTGTGTGCGCGTGCTCTGGTGTTCGCGTTTCTGGCCCTTGGGTTGCGAAAGTAAACGCCCTATTTTGTACCTGCGTGCCTGTGTCTTTGTGACAATATATATATATATATATATATATATATATATATATATATATATATATATATATATATATAAAGATAATCAGATATATACATATATTTTAATTAAAACCGGAGAAAAGATGTTCTGCAAAATAGTGTTTGAGTTACTTCACCCTTTAGAGCTGTTCTAAGTGCGATGATATTACTACAATAGTACGATTAAAAACTCACTTATTGCAGCCTTGATGACTGATACGCATGAGGCAATTTTCGTTCTCGCAAGGTATTCGCTTACTTTCCTTATTGGTTATGCTGGTGCACACTCGCTGATCAGACACCCAGAAAGCGAATCAGCATGGCAAAAGAGCTTACAGGTTTTCAAGAGAAAAGGGGCAATAAATGCATCGTGGTGTCTAAACCCGCTAACCATAATGAATGCAATAGAGTTTAATGAGCAAGCGTTAGATGTCATTGTGTTAAGTATTTCATTGACAGAAAAATGACGTAAAAGCGTACAATCAGTCCACATTAGCTAAGTAGAGAAGTCTGCAGCAAGGTTGGGAAATCCGTTACATTTTGTTTGGGTGAACGCATGCCCGGCAAATAAGAAGATAACGTCAAAGCCCTTGAGGCTGTGCAAATACAGTGGCGACAACACTCGTAAGCGGTCGAGTAATCTGATTATTTGCGGAACACACAGTTTTTTGTTAGGCAGTCATCGAACCTTCATGTGTCCTCGCTGGCGCTCGCTGCTTTCCGAATAAACTTGACCCTTCGCATCCTGCGTGTTATTGTAACAAATTGATCTCAAATGATCGCGACGTGTCCTAAGCATTGCTACGCGCTCGCTTCCAAACATTGCTAATAATTCCCAGTGGCTGAAACTAGAATACATCCAAATCAAGCAATAAATGCGCAGAACCATATAAGGTAGCAGCCATATTGCAGGGTGAATAAACTAAAAAAAAGTTGTGAACTTGCACTACGCTGCGCTTCTTTTCGAACAGTTTAACGGGTGGTTCTGTAGGCAAATCTGGTTGCTTTAGGTCGTCTCTAGGCCTTCACTAGGCGATGCAAGGTCGAAGTTTCTTCTACAGTTGCTTCTTTGCTTCAGAAAGGCTGATGCTGGGTTGTATGGAGGTTGGTTCCGAAACACGGACAGTTACAGACTCGACCCGGATGTTCAAGTTACAGAGATGGAAACCCTTGCTGAAACTAAGTGCTCGCACACCTCGCAGACCTTTGGGCACGTCGCCGTTGGCGTAAGCATTCAATCCCTTCGGGGTCTTCTTGCCGCTGCCATTGACCTCCCCCATTCTCTAGTGTTCTCTAGAAAAGTCGTCCACCGGATAAATAAATAGTGGTTTCTCTCACTATCTCTCTCTCGTTGTACATACTCGTGGTCTTCGGCTATCAATAGACCTCGCGCTAAAAAAAATAAAGGAATAGTTAAACACTACCAAACGTACGCGGATCATTTTCGGAGGCTGGCAGGCAATGTGACGCAGGCCATGTTAATGCCTCGGTTAAAACAAAAAAAGCTGATCCCACGACGACTGAGAATAAGCGTTATGCGAAGGAGCCAGCGAAAAATAGTCGGCGCTGAATTTTTATTGCTTGTGGAAAAGGGTTGCGAAGTGAATGAAGGAGTCTAGAACCTCCGAGGCCATCGTGGCTTTACCGGGAATACAGCTTTCACTGGGGATTGCGTAGAGTAACGTAATGTCTGCCATAACATCAGCACAAACATCACGATTGTCAAATAGAAGTGCACTTTTTGGTCTGTCGATGTGAATAAAACGCGTAACTTTTGTTAGCGCCTTCACCCGGTGAAGTGCATTGCTTGATAATGACTTGTTAAATAATAGAAGCAGAAATAAAGTGTTTGTTGGAGTGCTACGACAGGGGAGCCAACATCCAAACCAAAATTGACGTAAACTTGAAATAGATTCTATAGCATAGATTTGCATATGTAATATTTATTGCTTTCTCATGAAAATTGGTAGCCAGCACTGCAACCGCAATTGAACTTTAATTAACCTTATGCCTACCTAGTGTCTCATAAAAAGCAGTTTTTAAGACCTACCATGCCTCTGTGCTGGAATGCCTCATTGCCGTGCCAAATCTTTGTGCTCGATTTCTGCTGAGATCATGATTTTTTATCCTTGAGTTTGTAGAGTCTACGGTGCTGATGTCGGTCTTTCTTAAAGGAGCACTGACATCAAATTTACTCATGTCAAGATTTTCGCATCATCAAGTAGCTATAGACCCCGTGACACCAATTCATGACCTAAAACGCAACTGAGAGATGAATACCTATCACTTTTTTTGTTTATATCACTGGTATCTAGCGTTATTCAAAATGGCCGGCGATGTCACCATTTTCAGCTCTGGGAGCACCGGCAGTGGCGCTATCTCGCGGTCACCTTCAAATCACGCCACAGCTGACCACTTCTCCACAGAAAAGAGTGACGCCAGTCTCAGATACTCCGCGAACATTTCGTGTGCTAGGTGAACACATTCAGTCGTGCCTTGTCACCTGCATTGCTGTCGTCGCCGTACAGAGTGTCGACTCGGGTTCAAGACGACAGTCTGCAGCTTGGAATCCCCAGCGATTCGTGACGTCGCGAAATATTTTCGCTTCGATCGACCTTTCGCAGAACAGTGATTTCGAATGGATGCCGTCCCAAGCAGCACTGCAGAGGTGCCCGAGGATTCACGCTTCAGCCATGTTCCCTCGTATGTCTCAGTTAGCTACATCGGTGTGTTTTCGCATGCAAAGCATTCACGTATTCGCAGAGGGGTCAGTGCAATGTAGCTATCGCGAATGAGCATCAGCGGTGAAATAGAATACCTTTTCCTGCTTGCCAGTTTTTTTTTTTTGTTGCGCCTCCAGATGGCCCCACTTATCCAGCCTTTCGCGGTTAACACGGTATTACCACTTTACGTGGACGCAAAGTCTGCGGATGAACTGAAATTCAATGATACCTGCGCGTTACTTGTTAGCGATGATATCTGACTATACGATGTTCCACTTTGACAGCTAGTGATCGTGTTGATGTGTAACACATACGTGACATGAAAAGACACCCTCATTGCGCTTTTTCCTGCTTCGAACTAGACGACTGCAACTCACCTGCAACTCACAACAATTCCCCCAACATGCTGACCGACAAGCACACGTTTAATCATACTCTTTTCTTTCGCCGCTCTTCTAAAGGTGGTTTTTATCTTTATAATTTCACGAAATCGTTCAAACCAGTGCGACGAAGACCAGACGCGACGAGCAAGTGCTTTTTGGCGCCAGTAGGCGCCACGATAAGAACACTCGGATCATACACGTCATCGCTACTAGGGCCTGGTGGAATGTGTCACACCGAACACGTAACACTAGTGTCGATGTCGCAGGGCAGTCTATTTTCCGCTTTTTTCTCCTTAGCTTTTCTACGCTGTTTGACATCGAATTAAAATAACTTCCACGCGACGGATGCCGTTCGAATTTCGCCAAGAAGACCTATGCATACCAAGCGATTGAATGATGGGCACATCTTGATCTTAAAATTTGATGTCAGTGCTCCTTTAACACTCACATTTTCATATCAGTAACAAGCGTCAATATTCACCATTATGAGGTAGATATAAACTGTCCATTACCTGTGGTGCACACCCATGTACCGGTGAGTAAGGTACCTATGGTGGCTATAAATTGCCCTGTTTAATAATTTTCTCCCTAATTAGAAGTCTACATGTCAGTGAATTGTTTCTAAAGCAGAAATAAGGCAAAACTTTGCTCCCTGAAATGTGAATCGAAAAGACCACCATGATTCTTTCATTAGCTGCACTCAAGCTCGTATAACTGATTTATCTCGAACTGTTCAACAATTTTGAAGTACTTTGACGGGATTTGTCTAAAGAAAATTTGCTTACACAAACGATTTATAAAGTTGGCTCGTCGTAATATCTTTCTGAATACACGTGACTAAAATGTGTTATTCAAGCAATCGAGAGGAGCATATCTATTATGAGGAAGCAGTGTGTTTAAATTGCAAGATTTTTCTTCTTTCTAGACCAAGTTCTATGTTATCAAACATTGTAGTTTTCTGCGGTGGCTGCATTTTCGATATAGGCAAAAAATACTGTAGGCCCGTGTGCTCACATTTTGGTGCACGTTAAAGAACCCCAGGTGGTCAAAATCTCCGGAGCCCTTCACTACGGCATCTCTCACAATCATGTGGTAGTTTTGGGACATTAAACCCCACAAATAAAGCAATCGACCCAATCAATCAATCAATCAATCAAAAATTTTAGAACACTGTACTCTTAACAGCGTGCCCCTGTTAAACGGAGTGGTTTTGACAAGATAAATGCTGAGGATAACTATGGTCACCCAATATGTCTTGCCCCAGCTCTGTCCCACGTAAATTACCATAAACAACATTAATTTACTACACTAGACAAACAATGCAGGGAGGGAGGTCACCTGGCATACATTTTGAGATTATGTAGAAGAAAGATGACCTTTCAAGCTCAAAGAAAGTAGTTATTACCCTTTGCCTTTACCGTTACTCAGCGAGGATAAGCAGTAAAAATAAGACAAGTCTACTAATAAAAGAAGTGGGAACAACAGAACAAAAAAGAATAAGGCTCGCCGAGATGAAGTAAGAGGATCTGGAGCTTATCAGGACATTTACGACTGCCCTCGCCTCCTGAATCCAAGCGGGGAGCTATTTGCGGTGGCTGTTGCGATGGAAGAGGCTTTGATGCCGAGCTACGAGATGGGAAAACGGTGCCTGTGTTAGCATCTCGCCGTGCGCGTATCTCCAAAAGCGGATCTAAGGCGAAGCGCCTCGGATATTTGTTACGAGGCTGGCTGCGTGTTCGCCATTTCTTCTCGATCTTCTCGCTACACTTGCAGTACTTATAACCTCGCGTGGAGCCTTGCGGACACGAGCGCACGCGGGGCTAGGAGAGAACTCTCAGGGCACCTTGGCGAGGCACACGCTTTACGCTGCCGAGTAAGCACCGGGGAAAAGCGGTTGCATACATTTTGCGATAAACAATCCACAGCTTAGCATCGCGAAGCAGCTGCGGTGAAGCTAACGATCGCACTTTCTTTGTGCGTCGCCATCTTGTTCTGTGTGTATTTTAGTGCGTTTGGCTCTAAAGTTTGCTCCGTTGATTTTTTTTCTTGGCAGAAAGTGATTGTTTCGTTCTAATCGTGCTTCTTCTGAGATCTTAAATCGAATTATTTTCGCGCTTAGCTCCCAGACGACAACAGGCGGCCAAGAAATCGTAACATTGTTTGAACTGTACTTTACTATTGCCCGTTTGTCAACGAAAAAGGCACGTAGAATTACATGGAAGTTCTTGTTTCCTATTTAGCGTTGCAAATGATGTTTGCACTGTTCACTAAAGCTTAAGATTTCATGCAGTCCTTCCATGCAAGAAATGTGTGAAAAGAATGCATTTCACTCGGTGGCATAGCTCTTAACATGTATTCACAAAAAAATCACTCACGCTGTAACACGCTGAAGATTCTAGACAGTCATGGTACGCTATACCCATGGTACACCACACGTACGCCTTGACACAGCAGTAGATCACGATGTTCTCGCTTCACGTGTTATTTCTTACGTGGGCCAGACGAGCCGGTTTTTTAATTAACGATCTTGCATGTTTCCTGGCACAATAGATGATGATTCGGCTCCGCTTATGAAACTTCCCGCCCACTGTCACTCCTGAAATGTTAGCGGTTTATTATTCATAGTACGGTTTATTACTCATATTAGGATTCATCCATGGTTTTACTCATTTTTAACGTGATTTCTTATAGTAATCACGTTATTATGAGTAATAAACCATTTTAGAACATCAAAGCAACAGCCAGGCGTCACACAATGCGGATTGCGAAACGAGTGGGTAGTCCAATTCTCTAACCCATAAGAAAACTTGTTACTGATTACCTCTTAACTGTTGCGCATACCAAATTCAGGCATATTTCTTCATCGTCGTCGGCCAATGCAAAAAAAAAGGGGGGGGGGGGACTGATAACCTCCTTACGCTGTTTTTGCATCTCCTGTTATGTCGCATGGCCCTAGCCTCGTTCGAGACGGCAACCTTTTTCTCCAAGAAACTCAATGATTAAAAGCGCCTTGAAGGTATCGATACGCAAGCAACCTTCACTTAACATTTTTATTTCCCAGATAAATGGCAGACACGAGGCTCCTTGATCAAAATCACCAGTGACGATAGGACCATTTGTCAGGTGGCGGCCATTGCGGTTCACAGGTTTCATGAGATCCGTGCTTGTGCACAAGAAGCTGTGGCGTGCCATGAATCTCCGCCTCGTTTCAGTGGTGACGGCTGTCTATAGTAAGACTGATAGAGTCAATCTAGGAAGAAGTGGGTAGCGGCTGGGAACGTATCTGAAGCTGTACCGATTGCGGTTGGCCTGTACCCCCGGAAAACGAAGGCGGGACCTTCGTTTTCTGGCATCTATTTCAGTAATGAGAATGTCAAACTGCCGCAAGAAGCCCTGAATCTTGCTTGCAGATTGATTAACATCCTTTAGAGCTAGTTCATATCTTTCCCATAACGCTAATGCGGTAGTCAGACTTATTGCTTCCAGCACATACACTTGGACCAAATATAGAGTATCAATAATACGTGACAATCAATCCGTTTTACCTCTTAGAAGTTTCTGGGAGGCAGCCCGTTTTGTAATTTTTTTCAGCACTTCAGTGTTTTTTTTAGGTTTACATGCGAAAACAAATCATCGGGGTATCGGAGTTTCGGACGGCAAATTTACTATTACTCTTTTCTTATACTATTTTTCTGACGCACGCGCGGGGAGAAATAGAGGTTATTGTAACGCACGCTGGAGTCAATCAAGCCCTGCAAATGCTTTATAATGTTACGAACTGTTCAATACTTTAAAAGCGCTTTGTTATTTGGTCACGTGATGCATTTTACATTTTAAAACGAAGAGAAGAAACAGGGAAACAAGTTCTAATAAAAAGATATACAATTTTGCATGCAGTAATAACTTACCGATTATACAAAACAAACACATGAACCCTAGAATCATCAACTGCATTGAGAGTGAGCAAAGCGTAAAAATGAAGGACCACCACCACTGCCATTTCCGCCAAGTACCACGCCGGCTTGCCATGACGTCGTCAATCTTTGAGATTCTTCTAGATTGTAGTTGACACTTTCGTTTAACATGCACACCATTTTGTTCTAAAGAGTCGACAAACTCAAGGCAACGCACTTCGAAGACTAGTACTGATTCAAAGCAGTCCGAACACCAAAAATGTGACGTGAAATTCGTGGAAAGAATAAACAGGGGACTTCCTTTTTTTAAGTTTGCCTTGTTTTTCTTTTGTGAGTGCATAATTGCCCAACCCGCTGCTCTGAAACTATACTTTTCATGTATTCTTTTAATTACGCTTTCGTATACGCTTTACAGCGTTAGTGGGTGACCAAAACAATTTGGATCAACCCATTTATTTTCGTTCTTACCGCCTTCCATTAGCTATAAAATGCCTCAAAGTATATTTTAGGTAATAATGTTTTAGCTTAAATTGGTGGACACTTTTATCTCACTATCGCTCTTGAAGAAACTGGTACACCTGTAGAGCGTGCTCTACCTCACTAACAGAAATCTCGTGGCAAAGTATCCAACAAAAAGATGAACTACGCTTGACTTTCGCTTTACGAGTAGGGCGGCATAGCATAACTCGGCCCCATACGCATTGCACACTCAATCGGTGGATTTGTTTCGCTTCTTTGTTGACGTGAGAACAATGCCACCTTGAAGAGTACGCCTGTGCATAGAAGATGGTTATTTCTTCAGGGTGTCCGTTTAAAACTGTCATAGTGTTTTTTTTTCTTTTTTTCGGAAGCAGTTCCAAAACACGATTGCCTCTGCAGTAGAACGAGTGTACGCCACATAAAAAGCTTGGCTCACTTCCTACTTGAATTGAAAATCTTTGTTATAGATTTGTTTAAACCTACGTCAAATTTGCGCTAACGACAACGCTGATTTTTTCACTCACAACCAGCGACGATCACACTAGCATTCGTATTGAACACGCCATTTAACCCTACCACGTAGCCCCGACCGCGGTGGTCTAGTGGCTAAGGTACTCGGCTGCTGACCCGCAGGTCGCGGGATCAAATCCCGGCTGCGGCGGCTGCATTTCCGATGGAGGCGGAAATGTCGTAGGCCCGTGTGCTCAGATTTGGGTGCAGGTTAAAGAACCCCAGGTGGTCGAAATTTCCGGAGCCCTCCACTACGGCGTTTCTCATTATCATATGGTGGTTTTGGAACGTTAACCCATACAAATCAATCAATCAACCCTACCACGTAATGATATATTCTAGTTTGTTAGGTGTTGAATCATACGATATAATCACGAGGTGTCATAGTGTAGGGCTTGTGCATAACTTTGGTGTACTGAATTTTCGGGATGGGCATCCCACATTATACAGGCCTTTAGCATTTAACCTCCACTGTAATACCACCTCCACGTCTGGACTTAGCCTATCTTCAGGCTTATAAAACGGCCACAGCAACCAACAGGCCACTAGCGTATTGGTAATCAGGCAAAAGTAAAAAGTAACAAGGACAGAAGTACCAACCTAAAGGCACTAATTTATCAAGAACTACTGCAATACGGTATTCTTGCCAAAGTGCTCAATACATTGCTAGAGTGAAAGAGAGGTATTATCATGTAAATATATTAAATGCGAAGCCTTTCTTAGCGAACCTTGGCGCCTTTGAGCGTATCTATCTATCTATTTATGTATTTATCTATTTATCTATCTATCTATTTATGTATTTATCTATTTATCTATATATCTATCTATCTCTTTATCTATCTATATATCTATTTATCTATCTATCTATTTATCTATTTATCTATCTATTTATCTCTCTATCTATCTATTTATCTATCTATCTATCTATATGTCTGTCTATCTATCTATATGTCTGTCTGTCTATCTATCTATCTATCTATCTATCTATCTATCTATCTATCTATCTATCTATCTATCTATCTATCTATCTATCTATCTTTCTATCTTTCTATCTATCTATCTATCTATCTATCTATCTATCTATCTATCTATCTATCTTTCTATCTATCTATCTATTTATCTATTTATATATCTATCTATTTATCTCTTTATCTATCTATCTATTTATCTCTTTATCTATCTATCTATTTATCTCTTTATCTATCTATCTATTTATCTATTTATCTATCTATTTATCTATCTATTTATCTATCTATCTATCTATCTATCTATATGTCTGTCTATCTATCTATATGTCTGTCTATCTATCTATATGTCTATCTATCTATATGTCTGTCTGTCTGTCTGTCTGTCTGGCCGCCTATTACTTTGAGCTCTCCTGGCAATTTCGATAATGGTATCGACACCAAACTTGGTATGACATAAAATTACTGTATGAAGAACATAATTGACAAGTTATACCGTGAAAATATTATATGTATGTCATGAATGTCATGATTTTCATTTGATGGTCAGCAGCTCTTGCGGTGGTTTCGTTCACATGGCATGATGCAAAACTGGTATGGTATGGTATCATTGCATGGCGAGCACAAGCGACAGGCCCTAACATTAAAATCATGACATGCGTGTCATGTAACATCATGACTACATGCCAAGCTCATGATGCGCTCGCGGGCATTTCGCTAGTGTCAGATATACCAAATTTGGTATTACGGTACGTGAATGGATGACGAAGGTATGTGACTGGTGCAAACATGATAATCAAGATATCCGTGTCATGTAACAACAAGACTACATGCCACGCTAATGATGCGCTGGCGACCGTTTCGGAAACTTCACCTATACGAAATTTGGTATTACGGGACGTGAATGGATGACGGAGGTATGATAATGATGCAAATATGATAGACATATGATGCGTGTCATGTAACAACATCACTTCATGCTACGCTCATGATGCGCTTGCGGCCGTTTCGCTAGATTGACATGTACCAAACTCTTTATTACGTGACGCGAATGGACGACATAGGTACATGACACTTACAAACATAATCGCGACATGCGTGTCATGTAACAACATGAATACATGCCACACTGATAATGCGCTCGCGGCCGTTTCGCTAGCTTCACACACATGCCAATTTTGGTGTTACGTGACGACAATGGATGATGAAGGCATGTGACTGGTGCAAACATGATAATCGTGAGATATGTGTCATGTGAAACCATGACTACGTGCCACGCTCAAGGCGCCAATACATTTCGACGTGACTCAGTGCGCGTGCTCACCTGCTCAATTTCGACGCTTCACGCCGGCATTGCGCCGCCAGGCGCCGGTCCTGCTATAAACTCGCAGGCGCGTGCGCCAGGCTGCGTTGTTTTGACGCATGCGCGTTTCAGCGCGTCCGGCGTCCCTCCGTCACGAAAAGAGGGAGACGCACTGTTGTCTGGGTAACGCATCGATGCGAAACGCAGCATGTCGCATTTCGCACCGGTTGCTGTTTGGCTGCGCCGGTCACGCCGGGCGTCAAACTATAGAGCGCTCGCGTTTTGCTGACGTAGCGTCGCTGTGCCCATGGAGCGTGCGCATGCGGCAATGCTACATTGGAGTATATTGGGCTCTTCATGATGTGTTCGCGGCCGTTTTGCTAGCTTCACATATACCAAATTTGGCATTAAGTGACGTCAATGGATGACGAAAGTATATGACTGGTGCAAACTTGATAATCCTGACACGCGTGTCATGTAAGAACATCACAACATACCATGCTCATAGCGTGCTCATGGTCGTTTCGCTAGCTCCACATATACTAAATTTGGTATCACGTGACGTGATTATATGGTGAAAGTAAACGACACATCCAAAAAGGATAATCAAGGCATGGAAGTCATGTACGGCATCATTAACGTCCATCTCGTAACGTTGGGCTGATTTTGAAATGACATATGAACCTTTCTCAGTCGTGCTTAGCATATCATCGATTCCCACACTACGTGGGATCTGCCAATTTTTTAGATGCGGAGCATCTTATACTCGCGCCTTGTAGTGCGCCGTCCGCACCGCTTCTCGAACATTCGACAGCTGACGCGCGCGCATGCGCCGTCGCGCCGTCTTCCACCATCTGTGCATCCCTTCCTCCTCTACACACCGCGCGCGCTTCACTCCTCCACCATCTGTGCACCCTTCCTCCTCTACACACCGCGTTCGACATCTACAATTCTCCTGATTCTCCAGTGGACGCGCATGTGGCGTCGCGCTTCGAGAACATTCAACAGCTGACAGTGCATGCGCCGTCGTGCTGTATATATACTCAAGGTCGGCGCTCGCTCGCTCAGTTGCCGCTCGTCGGTTGGTTTGTACGGCGCGTCGACGTCCAAGGTCGCGGTGAAATGAATTCCAACGAATCCACAAACACAATGATCGACGTCCCTTCGACCAGCGCCGCCCTTTCGCATACGTGTGTACGTGTTCACTCATTTAACACCCCCTCCTACAACCACGTTAACCAATTTAGCCGTCGACCCAAGTAAGTCGAAATTTAACACCCCATTTCACAACCACGTTAACCAATTTAGCCATCGACCCAAGTAAGTCGCACTTTAACACCCCGTTAACCAATTATATGCTCCGCATCCTCCTCAGTGTTCCCCCGAGGGAAGCTGCGGGCAATTTTTTTATTTTGCTACACTAGTGTACGCATCACAATGAAGAACACAACAACATGAACAACACAGAGGAACAATGGGAGGCGCTGCTGTCCAGCTCGGCCATTGTTGATCAGCGCTGGCTGGTCCAACGGGTAGAGATGATGGCTAGGGCCAGCGGAGCCCTGGAATAGGGGCCCGACCATTTGGAATGCTCCGCGTTATGCGCAAATAAAGTTTTCTCTTTCTCTCTCTCTACACTATATCTTGTGCACTCAGGTTATAACACCCGAAGCTTGCAAGTGCTTCGATTATGAGGGTTATTACTGAATGCCTTTCCCACCTACAAAATTACCAATACTTTTCTCAAACGATGATGTTTCAGCGTCTGATCTTTTTAGTACAGTGTATGAATTCGCATGTAATGCTTCACGTAGCCCCGCTGTGGTGGTCTAGTAGCTAAGGTGCTCGGCTGCTGAACCGCAGGTTGCATGGTCGAATCCCGGCTGTGGCGGCTGCATTTCCGATGGAGGCGGAAAAGTTGTAGGCCCGTGTGCTAAGATTTGGGTGCACGTTAAAGAACCCCAGGTGGTTGAAATTTCCGAAGCCATCCACTACGGCGTCTCTCATAATCATATGGTGGTTTTAGGACGTTAAACCCCACATATCAATCAATCAATGCTTCATGTATGTACATACATTCTTCCAGTGTTAGCTAGAAAACTTATTTTATGCTGAATAAAAACCACATCTACAGTATGTTAGGCCAAGTATTTTTTTACAAACATTGTACATGTTATGATATTGTCGAGGTTGCGGTGAGTGATCTATGTTACTTCAACTTCAAGCGTCTTCGACATGGAGTGCGTAAAAGAACGAGTGCTTTAAGCAGTTTCACTAGCCTATAAGTGTGCGTCAGGTGCATAGCGTAAACTGTAAGCTCACGGGGCCGGTTCGTTCTAATTAGTACTCGTTCGCGGATGCGCCGGCTTAGTACTGAAGGCGAAAGGATGACACAGAACTGACAGAGAGGGACTGTGCGCAAGATTGATGCTAACATTTCGAAGGTTGCTAGCGAGAAAAAAAAAGGCAGAAAAGCGACATGGCGAACCAAGAAGTGGAGGTAGAGATTGTTGCCGCGCTTCGCAGGAAGTTGCGAAAGAATGAACGGTCTGATGGCGGCGCGGAACACTACCGCATGCGCGAGCACTTTTTGACACTTTCCTGAGCAACTAGCCATTAATTACCCCTGCGTCGTTAGTAGCATGGTGAGCTCGAAGGTGTGGTGAGGCCGTACGCGCGCCGGCGCGTATAGTGGTGATTATGCTTGGGCCGCGTGCCTGAGGGGGCTATAGAAAGAAGGGTGCATACGTCACTTTGTAGGCCTGTTTGTTCGAAGTTTTCTTAGTTGTTCTTTTTTGTTTTGTAATGTTCAAGTTCACTCACTCGGAAAAGCGTACTCATTGTTTTTGTGTTTGCCTATTCATGTGACCGTCGCGACAGACAATGTTGCAGCAATATTTGCACTACAGCCAGTCGGAGGTTCAAATATAGGGAACAATGTAGACAAGTCAATGCCACAGCATTGCTGTTGTTGGTGAAGGTGGGGTTGTGTTGTTTGGGTATAGCTTTTGTGCGGAGAATTTTTGTTATTTGATGTCAGGGTGGAGGGAGTAGAAGTATCCAGGCAGGTCATCGTTTCAAACTGTAGAGGTTTCATTTTGTTTATTTACACTACACTCACTTGCATAACGCCTCTGTGGATAATGTATAAAAAAATTGGTTGTGCGTCCCTTGTTTGATTCACCTTTACTAATACTTTTTGGTTCTGTTATTTCACTGTCTTTATGCAAGAAAGCAGAATGCATGATGTATTCAAGTGGGCCTGCTGGATTCAAGTCAGAAGAAGCTGCGTGTACTTTTGTTTTTATATTGTAAACTTTTGTCTATTTTAAAACATATTTTATTGTGATGTTCTCTTGTTATAAAATATATGAGCCATTTTTGTTTATTTAGCGTGGTGCATCTCGAATGCTTCTCGTACTGTACCAGAGTACCGAACGAGTGAAAATTAAACAAAAAGAACACGAAGCGAATAAATCACAAGAATAATAGACCTTGCGCCCAAACTGCACAAAGTTACGCACACAGAGGACTCGAGGCATGACAATAATTTAACGGTGATTGTTCCCGTTTCTTTCGAGAGGTGCATTTATTCAATGCGACTGCTATTACTTCTTCTCGACTGGTAACACTACTTCTCTCAGGCCTTCACAGCGAGAATGTAGATGTTTAGGGCGTGTCCGTCGTGCTATAGAAAAACGCCCGTGCTACCAAAGCTGGACAGATTGAACTACGCACCAGTGGTCCTCAAAAAAAAAAACACTGCATAACCACGAAGTGAATACAACCAGGAGGCAAAGCAGTGTGATTGTTCGGTGTAACCGTGAATCCCCCGGGACACTGACCACTCACGCTTGTAAGTCAGTGCCAATGGGTGGGTGCACAGTTATACAGAATGTTTGTTGGTCATAACTGGTATATTGCATTCTGCTGTGAATTTTCGTTTACCTTCATTTTTACTAGTTTGTGGCATCGGTTCTACCCTGAAGTTGGCAAAGATGAGGTCTTGGCACGTTCACCTGGTAGTTGCTTGTAGCTTCGACTCGTACGAAATGCATCCTATAGGGCTTATCGAGACGTGATCTATCGCACAAGCCAGTCGTAGTCCGTCATCATAATTGTCGTCACCTTCATCATCATCATCATGGCGTGTAGTGGGTACCTTGCATGTGCTGTGCCGTGATGGCAGAATGTGTGGTCTGGAACTCGCTCGTTTTTCATCGTATTCGTCAGTTGTGGCTACGGCGCACAACAATGCCAAAGTCAACGCCAAAGCACAAGTCTCCACCTAAAGAGCTTTCCCCCTTAAAACGAGAAAAAAACACATGTGGCACAAATCTAGTTCACTCAAAATGGAGTAGCGAACACGTTTGCGGAAAACAGAACTTGAGATCATGCACGAAACTTTTAAGCCCTTGAAGAAACCTAGCAAAGACGATGCATGTCGGGGCGAGAAAGTGCGCGCTGCTGAAATAGAAAACTTTAAACAGCATATGGTAAACCTAAATAGAACCTTCTGGGCAGATATGCCTGATTTGGTTGGAGTGTGTGTGATCGGCTACCGTTCGAAATTCCGTGTCAAGTTCGTGTTGCAAGCTGGGCCGCTTCTCTAGCATTCCCCCTTTAGTGCAATGGTTGTTTCATTAAAAATATTCCTACGGTAATCCTCATTCTCGCTTCCGCAACTGAAAATTTAAAACCAGAAACTTGTAAACTAAAAACAAAGTGTACTCATGCAGCAATTATTAAGTGCCCAAAAATATGTCTTCAGTATTAAACACGAATGGGGAGGGCAAGGTTATCACCTCCCCTTCAATATAAGCAAGTGGTATACAGAGATCTAAAACATTTTCAATGAACTGCCGCCGTACTAATGCGCAATATATAACTAAGAGAGGCTACACTGGTGTAGCAGCTGTTCTATATGCAGTATCAAATTTGCTTGTTTTTTAGATAATGACGCTTCGCGGAAACCATACGCGTAGGTTTGTGTGCCTGGCAGTTATGTCTTCCGCAGTTGGACCACAAGAAACTGCCGAAATAAATTGGATGAAAGACACAAGCACACAAGCGCAGAATAGTAACAGAAAGTTTATTGAAGAAATCACAAATACGCAGTTCTTCGTAGTCATAGATTGCGGATTCACTTAGCAATCAGTTTTTTTAATGGACAGCTGGAGTACGTACAAGGTGGAGATGCAGTACATATTAATTCGCGTAAGCCATAAAGGCAGCTGCGGTAAGCGTTGACCCGAGTTCGTTTAACGTGTTTCAGACACTGTAATAAATTACTTACTGGCAGTAGAGATCTTTATTATTATGTGTTTCTTACTTTCTTATCAATCTTCCTCTACATAGCAAGTTGCAAAACAAAACAAAGAAAATTACCGCCCAAGCACTCCATACAAATGGTTAATCAGCGAAAGCTGAAACGTGCGACCCGGTGTTTAGCAGTGGGTTCAACGTGACGCTGCACTGAAGCCTTTCACAATAATGGTTACATGTTCCTGCTTCTTAATGAGGTTAGACAGACGTTGGACCGGGGTGTGCCACAGTGTTTATTTCGCATGCCGGGCAGTGTACTTCGCATGATCACGGTCATTGAGGTGTGTAATGAGCAGTTAAATGCATTTTGCAATGCGGTAATCACAGTGGTTATTCTAGAACCACAGGCGGCCACAGACGTCGCAGCCGAAGCAAATGTGCCGCTGGAGAAACTCTCATCGAAAGCGGGCGTTCGCCCCGAGCGTGCTCCCGCAATCGTCACGTTGACGCTGTCCTGTTCGGCGTGCTGATGTTGCAAGCGTTTGACAATCGCGAGTCAACTTGGCGACGTGGTTTGCAGGATCCACTCGCCACCGGCGTTTGCATTCCTGTTCGCGATTCAGCGCGGCTAGGAAGGCTGCCGGATCATCGGCACGTGGCTGCTGCTGGCGCTCAGCCTCCTGGGTCTGTTTTTCTTTAAGGGGCGAAGCTCTTTAAGCCGTGGTTCGTGTGTCTGCGAGCTATGTAGTAGTAGTAGTAGTAGTAGTAGTAGTAGTAGTAGTAGTAGTGGTAGTAGTAGTAGTAGTAGTAGTAGTAGTAGTAGTAGTAGTAGTAGTAGTAGTAGTAGTAGGTAGCCACCTCCACTGCTGGAGAGGAGGGGCATGCGCGCACTCTTTAGGATATTGGAGGAAACCCGCGCACGTTAATCATAATTAAAAGATAGTTGTTTCTGATAAAATAACCTACAGAACGGGTGCAGAAATAACCAGGAAGGATTCAATCATTCATGCAATCAAAGGAAATTTTATTGAAATTTAATGTAAAAATTGCGTACAGAAATCTTAGGACCCATAGCCTAAGTGTCTAGTGAAGGGTCCAATACAAAAAGATTCTAGCAAAAAAAATTAATAGCAGTCCTTAAGGAGAAGTTACACAATTGTGAAAGCAACATATTTGAGCGATGTAGTGATATACAAGAAAAGAAAAAAAGAAAAAATAATGGTCACATAATACAGTAAACACACATTAAAACAACTTTAGGAATGCTTAAAATCTCAAGAAAATGTCTGGTTAGCAACAAAGTATCGTTTTCAGATGTCAAGACTTCTAGCGGGTTTATTTCCAGAGGCAAATTGTTCCAAAGCTTAGACTAGAAATTGGATTAGCCTTCCACCGTTTACAATTGAACATAAAGGAAGCTTCTGATTACCTATGCTAGCGTGTCGCGTATTTAGTGACAGAAACGTAAAATTGGTGTGGGGAAGAGGCGTGTTTGTGTTTATCATTTTATTTAATAAACAGAAAATCTTGTAGCTGCGTACGTTTGTAAATGACAGTATACGCTGTCTCTGAAATATAGTATTCGAACGATAACACAACGTGGACAAAGTAATCAGGCGTACAGCTTGTTTTTATAATCGGAATAGAGGAGTAAGGAATGACATATACATTTGGCCCCACGACTTACAACAATAGCTGAGGTGGCAATGAAATAGGCTTAAATATAATGTCCGCATCAAACTCACGACAAAGTATTGACATGCTCGTATGAGAGTGGAATAACTGAAAGACAATTTGTTGCAAAGTGTTGATTTGCTCTTTTGCTCTCTCCAGTTAAGGTTATCGTCAAGTATAATACCTAGAGATTTATTAGTCGGAACACATTCAATCAATTGATTGTTTAGTGATTCGTATATTGAAGTGCAATGAAGACTTTTCATTCTTGACCAGTAAAATAATATATTTTGTTTTATCCACATTTTGTAGCAATTCTTGTCCCGAAACCACATTGAAATAAGGAACAGCTCATTGGACAAAACATGTTGTAACGCTTCAAGTGAACTACCTGTGAATAAAACAGCAGTATCATCAGCATAGATTGATGCTTTAGACGACTGTAGTACTCGTGGGAAGTAATTGACATGCAAGGACCCGATACGGATCCTTGCGGTACACCACATGTAACAGTCCTCGGTTCGAATAGATAACCGTCAATTAGTAGCTTTTGCTTTCGCAATGTAAGATAACTGGAAAAGAATTCATGAGCACCGTCTATAATACCATAACACTTTAGTTTTTCCAATAGCTTCGAGTTGCAAATAGTATCGAACGCCTTTTTTGTGGTGATAAATATTTCAATAACAATATTTTGTTGCTGAAGTGCGGAGTTGATGATTCGAGATATACTAATCAGATAATTTGACGTGCATTTTCTGGTACGAAACCGTGCTGTTCCGGGCAAATTATGTTATTCTTACAAAGGAAGTCCTTCGGCTATTGCGCGATTAACTTATGAAAGATATTAATGCCTAATACAGATGTTGCTCTGTAGCTTCCAGCAACATCATGGTTTCCCGTTCTGTGTATCTGGTACAACTTTGATCACTTTTAGTGCATCTGGATAGGAATTGGTACTTAACGAATGGTAAATAAGTGACAAAAGGGGGCACTCAAAACATCTGAATTGTCTTTCAGTACCCTAGCTTGTATACTATTATTCCCAGTGGCTTTGTTCACCTGTAAGTTTTTCATAGCAGACATCACCTCCTCCTCTGTTATGGCTTGAAAACTAATTTTGTTTTCATTTTTTTCAACGCAGGTGGTAAGTCGGGCAGCACTAAATTGATTCGTAACTTTTTCGTCAACCATTGCAAATTGATCATTGAAATCATTTGTAATGCTAGTTGTTATGTTGTCAGGAAGAATTCTCTTTTTGTTGTCAAGACCTGCCCTTCCTTGATTAATTCCCATGTTTGCTTTGTATCGCAGCGTTTGATGAGACGTGTATATATGCATTTTTGGATTTACGCATTAGCCCAACTGACTGATTTCTGAAGTATTTAAATTGAGCCTTGTAATATTTATCTATTTATTTAAAAGTCCTTTACAGGCCTCATTAGATGCATTGGGTAAGGGAGACATCAAAAAATAATTATCACATATAGGAATACTTATTATTATACAGGTTGAAATGAATAAAATTATGCACATAGCTTCGCAACTGAGTACAATATTTGCTAACAATAAAAAGAAGCAAAAGAGTACATCAATGCATGTACAACTAAACTAGATGAGGCAGAACATGAAACGATACATTTTAAAACGCACAGGCGATTTAAATAAAAAACAGAGTACAAAGAATGAGCGAAAACAAAAACAAACTCATAAATAGCAACTAATAAAACATACATAACCAGAAAAAAGGGGGGAAAGTACATTTGGCAAGTTCATGCATAGTGCGACACGATGACTAGACGAAATTTATCAGCATTTTTTTTTTCAGATGCAATAGAGTCCGGATGTGAATTCTACAATCGGATAGCACGAGGAAGCGCCAATGTATTGAATGCGTGAGTGCTTCCGTACATACGAGTGAAACTGAGGTGATTATGTAATCTGCGAGATGTGCAAGGTGAAACTTCAAGCCTCAAGGAAGACTGTTTATCAGGATAAATCTACTTGTGTAGCAATGACATGAGCGCGAAATCCCGGCAGAGTACTGAGTGTAGGAAGTGAAAAATCTTGTTTTGTACGTGAGATGCCAAATTTGTAAGTATAGTTATGAGAAACAAACCAAGCGGCCCTATTTCGTACCGATTCCAACAAAGTGACTAAGTTGTTATGATGGGGTGACAATATTGGAGAGGCGTATTAGAGCTGCGGGCGGACAATTGTCTGAAAAGATAGCTTGCGGAATTTCGCAGGGTTCGACGTAGGTACCCCAGTGACTTCGAAGCGTTAGCACATATGGTTGTGACGTGAAGGTTCATGAAAGGCTTCGCGTGAGATGAATTCCTAGGTACTTGTATGTAGTGGCAGGAGAAATTAGGTTGTGATTTACATGATAAGAAAAATTAGAAACTGAGTGTTTTCGAGATGACTGGAGGATCAATAACCATATTTTACACCATTGGAAATAAGCTGAAGATCATTCTGTATATTGTGATGGTCATCGGGGCTGATTATGGTGCAGTACAAAATGTCATCATCTGCGAACAATCGTACACGCGAAGCTACATTGTTAGGAAGGTCATTGATATATATTAGGTAAGTTAGCGGCCCAAGAATGCTACCTTGGGGTACGGCGGAGGTAACATAGCATAAGAGAGACGGGAGATGGTTAACTATTTGAACTGCTGGCGATTTTAAAGAAAATTCCGAAGTCATGTTAGAGGCTTCAAATCCCATTTTGGAGCAGATAACTTCGAAATCAGGCGGCAGTGGGCTACACGGTCAAATGCCTTCGAAAAATCAGAAATATACTATCAATATGTAAGTTACTGTCCATGTTGAAGTGCAAGTCTGTTGTGAATTCTAAGAGCTGTATCTCACATGAAAAGCCCCTACTGAACCCGTGTTGATTGGTGAAAAAAAAACTTACTTGATTCTAGGCGATTGTATATGTGCGATGCAATGACGTGCTCGAACATTTTACAAGAGATGCAGGTTAGTGAAATCGGTCTATAGGTTTCAGGTGAGTGCTTGTCGCCACTTTTGAATATCGAGACAGTTTTCGCAATCTTCCAGCTTATTATAATAGTAGTCTTTTTTCCTAAGTAAAGCTAGAATAGGCTCTGTTGCCAAGATCACATGGCGTTGTCATATTTACGTCGTGTGCACGTATACGACGACTGCCTTATTGCATTCATATTTTGCAAATGATATTATCACATTTGACTTGCACATCATCGTTGTACAGTGTTTCAAACACAGTGTGTTGCAGGAGGGTGATTAGTTTCGAATAGTTAACGCGTGTGTATTATCTCAGGACCAATATCTGGGTATCAATAGTAGGATATAAGTACGTTTCTGGCATGAAAAGAAAATATTGGGTGGGGATCAGCGATTGCATACTCATAAACACCATCTTCTACGCCAGCGTCTAGACTGCATAGCATGAGATCAATGTGTGGCAGAACACTCCGACAAATGTGTTTCTTTGAATATAACGTTTTTAAGATTACCTGTTTCTTTTAAATCTTTCAATCCCGAAATTGCTTGGCCTTAAAGCACATCTATATTATTATCGCAACAGATTATTATTTGCGCATGCAAGGTTACACACTGAATTGCCACGTTAAACTCACTGGGCGTAACCGGTTCTAGAAAGGTTTAGCGAGGGTTGGGCTGCAGTTCCATGAATTTGAAGTGGTGAAAGGTAGGAACTAGGCACAAAGCGCAGGCTGTAAGAAAGTGCGCGCGTGCCGCTCCTCCAGTCCGGACGTGCCACCTCTCGTTTAGTCTTTGGAATGCCCGCTAGATAGTGGTACTTCTGTATATTGAATGTATGATGAAAAGATGCGAGATGACGGTACTTTGAGTGCTCACTAGGTGGACGGACGGATGGGCAGACGCTCAGAAGAACGGGCGGATGGACGCATGGATGAATGAACGTACGCACGGACTGATGCACGAACGGATGGATGAACGGACGCATGAACGGACGTATGGATGCGCAAACTGAAGGACGGTCGCATAGACAGACACACGGACGGACGGAAGCAAGAACGAGCGGACGGATGAAAACGCGGACAGACTGATGGATGCTTCTCCCTACTCACCATCATGCACTCCATAGATATGCTGTGATTTTTTTTAATGCGGAGCATTTCTTAGGGAACTTCAGTGACTTTGAGCGTATCTATCTATCTATCTATCTATCTATCTATCTATCTATCTATCTATCTATCTATCTATCTATCTATCTATCTATCTATCTATCTATCTATCTATCTATCTATCTATCTATCTATCTATCTATTCTATCTATCTATCTATCTATCTATCCGCCTACAACTTTAGCTCTCCTGGCCGTTTCGATAAATGTATTGATTTCGAACTTGGTATGGCATAACATGACTGTATGACAAGCATAAGTGACTAGTCATAACATGGAAATCAAGGCGTGCATGTCATGAATGTCATGATTTACATTTCATGGTCTTGCTCCTCTTGCGGTGGTCTCGTTCACATGTGATGTTGCAAAACTGGTATGGTATGACATGACTGCATGCGAACACAAGCGACAGACCCTGACATGAAAATTATTACATGCGTATGATGTAAAGACATGACTACGTTCCACGCTCATGATGTGCTCACGGCCGTTTTGGTAGCTTAAAATATACCAAATTTGGTATTACTTGACGTAAACACACGATATAGGTATATGACACGTTCAAGCATGGATAATCATGACATGCGTGTGATGTAAAAACATGACTACATGCCACACTCATGATGCGCTTGCGACCATTTCGCTCACTTCACATATGCCAATTTCGGTATTACGGGACGTGAATGAATTACGTAGGTATGTGACTGGGGCAAACATTAAAATCACGAAATGTGTGTCGTGTAACAACATGTGTATATGCTACGCTCATGATGCGCTCGCGGCCGTTTCGGTAGCTTCACATGTACCAAATTCAGTATTATTTGACGCGACCAGATGATATAGGTAAATGAAACGTCCAAGCATCATAATCATGACATACGTGTGATATAAAAACATGACTACAGTGCCACACTTACGATGCGCTCGCGACCGTTTCGCTGGCTTCACATATGCCAAATTTGGTACTACAGGACGTGAATGAATGACAAAGGTATGTGACTGGTGCAAAAATTGTAATCATTAGATGCGTGTCATGTGAGAACATCAATGCATGCCACACTAACGGCCCCAATATATTTCGACGTGACACGGTGCGCGTGCTCGCCGCCGTTCGTTTCAGCGCGTCACGCCGGCGATGCCACGCCAGGCGGCTATCTGCCTGCCATGTACTCGCAGGCGCGCACCGTGCTGCGTTGCTCTGACGCATGCGCGTTCGTGCGCGGCCGGCGTCTCTCCGTCACGAACAGAAGCAGACGCAGAGCTGTCTGGGTTGCATCATCGGCGCGAAATTCAGCATGTCGCATTTCGCACCGGTTGCTGCCGGGTCACGCCGACGGACGCGGGTCGCGCCTGGCGTAAGACTATAGATTGCTCGCGTTTTGCTAGCGTAGCTTCGCTGCGCCCAGCGTGCGCGTACATCAGCGCTACATTGGAATATATTGGGCCCTTCATCGTGCGCTCGTGGCCATTTAGCTAGCTCCACATTTATAACAAATTTGGTGTTACGTGACGTCAATGAAGGACGAAAGTATATGACTCGCGCAAACATGGTAGTCATGAGATTCGTGTCAGTTGAGAACATAACTGCCACAATTAAAAAAACTCCCAAGCATTTCCCCGAGGGTGAACATGGTTAAGTGCGAATACACGGGGTGATGCTATGAGGGGTATTTATTAATTCGCACTATTATATTTATTAATCACACTATGGTGCCTTTATGGTGTGATGGTTTCTGGGAATCGCAATTTGATCACATGGGGGAGTTTACGTTAACTCACTGGCGAATGCCAACGGATTTTAACTTTACTCCCCCTCACGACCCGCTCTCGACGGGAGACTGAGAGAGAAGGCGGGCGCGCGAGAGAGAGGGGTGCGCGCGCAGCTGCAGTGAGCGAGGAGATCGGAGGAGCGAGCGAAGGGGGAGGGGGTATAAGGCGCGTTACTGACACCGATATCAGCGTCGCGTCCATGGCTTATTCGGTAGAGCGTCGCGCTGCGGCCCGCCAAATCCTCTTTCTTTTAAAGATAGAGAGAAGACTGCGGACGCCGCCGACGTCGGTGGATGGTTTGGGGTCGCTTATAAAGTGTATTCACACTTAAAAGACAATACATTTCGACGCTACGCGGTGCGCTTGTTTTCCCGGCGTTCATTTCATCGCATCACGCCGGCATTGCCAAGCCAGGCGCCGGTCCTGCAATATACTAGCAGGTGCGCGCCGCGCTTCGTTTCTTTGACGCATGAGCGTTTCAGCGCGACCGGCGTCAATCCGTCATGATAAGAGAGAGACGCAGTGTTTTTTGGGTAACGCATCGACGCGAAATGCAGCATGTCACATTTCGTGCCGATTGTTTCGTGCTGCGCCGATGAACGCTGGTCACGCCTGGCATCAGATTATAGAGTGCTCGCATTTTGCTAACATATATCGTCACTGTGCCCAGCGTGCGTGCGCATCAACGCTACATCGGAGTATAATGACCCCTTCATGATGTGCTCGCGGCCGTTTTGCTAGCTCCACATATAGCGAATTTGTTGTTACGTAACGTCAATGAATGACAAATTATATGACTGGTGCAAGCATGATAATCCTGACAAGCGTGTCATGTAGGAACATGACAAAATGCCACGCTCATAGCGTGATCATGGCCGTTTTGCTAGCTCCGCATATACTAAACTTGGTATCACAAGAGGTGAATAGATGACGAAAGTAAACGACGCACTTCAAACATGATAATCATGACACGGAAGGTATGTACGACATCATTTACCTGCACCTCGTAACGTTGCACTGATTTTAAAGGGACACATCAACATTTCTCATTCGTGCTTCGCACATCATTGATTCCCTCTGTACGTGGGATCTGCCAACTTTTTTATATCGTCCAACTACAATTGCCAAGTACGACACAACGGGCTCATGACACCCGAACACGCGTGAGAGGAGTGATCCAAAAGCTAGGCGAACGGGTATTACCTTTGACGACATTTTGCACACGGAACATCTCTCCACACGGCTTGCGTCTCCCGCGCGGCTGCTCTTTAGCCAAATAATTGGTTTGCAATCATTATTGCTCTGCGGTTTCTTATTCAGAAGTCAAACCTATCATTGCCGGAGCCGATTGGGTTCCGTTACCTTCAAAAGAATAATTGGTTAAACAGAAAATCTTAGCTTGCTATATTTAAAGGAATGTCTTCGACGGCAAAGTCGTGCAAAAGGGCACTAACAAAGCTCTAGACAAAATAAAAAGAGGCAAAGCCACAATGGAATTCAAATTGCCAATTTCTGTAACCGCCGTTCCTCGTATCTCACGTACCTGGGGAATCACATCCCACCTATATGGCGAATGAATGTTATGTGCATGCAAAGTGAATGGATTTAACATTCCATTAAGTGAAATGTTATAAAGTGACGCCCAATATATATACAAAACTATAAACACACATCTATTAAGGAGCCGCACATGTTTTATATTAGCAGTTGTTTCCAAGTGCCTAACGATATCAAGAGTAACATGGATATTAGCAACACCAGAAGCGGTAAACTAATATGGAGTGCTGGTGTTTTCGTTGGGGAGCTCACGAGGATGTAACCCTTATTACTGCTACACAGATCAACCTTAGCGGAATGGCACCTAACAACTGATTTTAATCCGACATGGCGACTGTTTCATAGGAGTACATATGTAAAGTTTATAAAATTTGATAGCCAGTACTGCAATTAGAAAGGACGTTAGGGCCAAGTATTCTCACGACCTGGCTCTGTGGTAAAATATTTCATTCCTCGCCGGATTATAGCGTTAGATTGCTGCTGGGACATTAAAATTTATTCTTTGCATTTCTCCCGTGAGTACTTTTTATGTCTTTTTTCTTCTTAACGCTGAAGCGTTCAAATTACCACTGCGTGTTCTCGCAGTCTCTGGGTAAACGTGACATGCCTGCAATCTGTGGCACATACCCGCATATCAGTGGCGTTTAACCTCCCCTGCGTATGTGCCACTGTTTTTTGAAACCTGTTTGATGACGTGCGCGACGACATTCTGACAATGTGTGTGTCATGAGCAGCGTGTCGTATTAGTCAGATAGATAGATAGATAGATAGATAGATAGATAGATAGATAGATAGATAGATAGATAGATAGATAGATAGATAGATAGATAGATAGATAGATAGATAGATAGATAGATAGATAGATAGATAGATAGATAGATAGATAGATAGATGCCTAAAGTGCCCACAAAACGCAAAGAAACGCGTCTCATTTAACATAAACCATCTATCGTCTGTGGCGCGTACCCGCATACTGTGGGCCGTGGTATGTGGACATACGCCACCCATTTCTGGAGGAAATAGCTTGATGACATACGCAACAGGATTTTCACGTAGTTTAGGTAATGACCGGCAAGGCATTCGTGAAACTCTGTTTTCCTATCACACTAATTTTAGTCTACCCAAGTTTAGAAGCTGAGAACCGAGGCGCGTGTATCTAGTTAGACAGATACGCAGCTAGAAACGATCAAAATAGCTGCAGTAGGCGAAAAAAAATGCTTCGCATTTAAATCCTCTGTCTGAGCGAGCTATATCGCTACACATCGCTGTAGCAGATGCTACACACGTGCAGCTACGACTGGGTAAACTATATTAGGCAATCATTGTGATTGACTGTACATAACCATAAAATACCAAGGTAGCGTGCACTTCGGGGTGGTAAAATTTCCATGTCTGCTGTAACGTGAGTGCCGATTGGTAAGTTGGACCAGAAGCTGCTTTTTACACCTCAGTATACTCAACATGCCCCTCACACGTCGTGTGATCGAATCTCGGCTGTGGCGGCTGCATTTTCGATGGATGCGGAAATGTTGTAAGTCCCTGTGCTCAGATTTGGGTGCATGTTCAAGAACCCAGAGGTGGTCTAAATTACCGGAGTCCCCCACTACAGCGTCTCTCATACTCTTTTAGTATTTTGGGACGCTAAACTCCACATATCAATCAAGAACTACTGAATTTTTTAGGGGCGAAGCTCCTTATAGCGGCATCCGTTTGTCCCTCGTAGTCGTAGTAGTAAGTGTGCAACCAGTCTTAGATTTTGACCTCCAGGTGGTGCCAGTGGGAAATTTCTTCTGTGCGTTGTGGAACAATAAAAAATTCGCAGCGTGCGTGTTAACAAAAAGCCTGAATTGTCCTGTCTCTCATTCCCCTTAGCAGCCATTGGCATGTACATTGAGCACTATCTGACAAGAAAGGGTTGCTACGTTATACTCGCTGGGCGTAACCTCCTTGGTTTTAGAAAGGTTTAGTGAGCGTTGGGCCGCAGTGCCATGACTACAGTGAACTAGTATATACCATGAACTCGAGGTGGTTAAAACGTGGGAAGTAGACACGAGCGCAAGCCGCAAGAAAGTGTGCATGTACCTCCTCTCGTTCAGTCCTTGGAATGTCTGCTGGATGGCGGTGCTTCTGTATGAAGAATATATGATGAAAAGATGCGAGATGGTGGTACTTGGAGTGCTGAATAGGTGGACGAACGGACACACAGACAGATGCATGAACGGACGCATGGATGGCTGCACGGACGGATGGACGCATGGACGGACGCAGGAGCGGATGCATGGACGAACACAGGGACGGACGCACAGATGGACGTGCGGACGCACGAACAGACGCACGCATGGACAGCGGATGGACGCTCGGGTGGCCACACACACGCACGCATGAACGGACGGAAGCTAGAACGAATGGACGGACGGATGCTTCGCCCCACTCTCCATCATTCACTCCGTGGATATGCTGCCATTTTTATTTGAAGATGTCAATCCAACTCGTGACGCCTCGCTCAAAACAAATCATTTGACATACGCTCGCGTACTGCTTTTTTAAACATTTATATCTACTATACGTGTGGTCTGCCTGATTTTTAATATTCTTAGAAAGTTTCTTTGTGATAAAAAATATTGAAGGAACATTTTCTATGGCGTCCTGGGAAACCAAACTGCTGTTATTCATCACAAGACTTTCGTTGTTTTGTAGATGGAAGTTGAATGTTCTAATCTAATACAAATGTAATGGTTATAAACACACCTGTCGAATGTACTAATCTAATACAAATGTAGAGGTTATAAACACACCTGTCTTCATTTTGTAATATATTTATAGAATAATTTATTTTAAACAAGTGAGCGCCGCCATCTTGAGCTGAGAAGCCAATGTTTTCTTGTTTTACCGCCAGGAAAGATGCGTATGCGTATAACGTAACGCTGTTTGTTTAGTTGTTAAATTGCAAAACACAAAGGATAACAGTTGAATATAGCAACACCGATACCCATCCGTAAAATACTTCATATTTTATTTTGTTCGCGCTGCTCATATCAGCGAGTTATAAGCATCCAGGAGAGCATGGTCAATGAGAATCTTTGAGATCGTGTGATTAAGCAATCATCTTCAACCGTGAGCGAAAGGACGTGCTGGTGGTAGTTCAGTCAATCAAACACTCGCATTTCCTTAATCTGTGGGCTACGTACTTTTCTGAATTGACGTTCGGCCGTTTCAGTATTTTTGATTTCCTTGTTTTTTTTATCATACATACCACGCCGAGCCTATCAATCCACTCTCTCAACCCAGTTCTTGTGGAAAAAAATAACCTGTATTTCACTTCCTTTAATCAAAGTATTATCACTATTTCAATGAAAAATTCATTGCGTAGTTAGCAGTATTATAAGTGAATGTTATGTGCTATTTGCCTTTAGTATGGTTCTCTTGTAACGAAAGCAGCGAAGTCACTTGCAATTTGTATAGATACTAGAGATAACGATTACCACAGCCGTTCACTTGTTGCTGCAGTATTGAACTATGTCCATATTTATTATTTAAACGAAAGCATAGCAGTAACCTGCACGTGCTACTGGCATTTATATAGTTTGTTGCAGCCAAACGTTGTAAAACAACTAACAAGATGGACCGCTGCTTACACGGAACTCGCTGAGCTTCGTTAACAATAAATACAAGAAAACCGTCTAAGCCCCCTATAAATTGTTGACGTTTTCACTTTCCTTCTTCGAATCGGGAGCAGTGAGTCACAGCAAGGCGTGTCGCGGAATGCACCGGGAATAGTTGAGACTGAGAAGGCGGTCCCTGTTTTGCGCTAAAAGAGTATGTAAAAGTCAGTGCAACAGAAATCCGTGAGCCAGCAGATTTTTGGAGCGAACTGCATCTTAAAAGTTTTTTTGCAACTCTTTTTTTCTTGAACAAAGCTATCGAACCTTGCAGATGAGAATGAACTGTATAGAATGCGAGTAATAGGTGAACGAAATGACACTCATTGGTCACCACTCCACTCAGTGGCAATTATAAACATGTTTCCTGCTTATACTTCAATATACAATGTGTTTGAATGTGGTTTTCATCTCTTTCTAAAGCACATGACGATGTCCTTGTTATTGTGGGAGAATTGAACTAGTTGTAAAGTTGAAATAACTCATTTTAGGAATTCCTATGGCCTTTGCAAGAGACAGCAAAAGAGTCTGATTTTATAAAGGAGAAAGTATGGTGCCCTGTATTCGTCCAGCTCCATGTGTTTCTGCGTGATCACCCAGCTGTGATGCAAGAGAATATTACAAGAATAACTTAAACAAAAGCTTCAATGATGGAGCACAAATATCCGTAGAAAAGAAAACCACGTGAACTGAATATTACAAAATACAAACCCGAATATACCTCCTTTTGGGTCAGAGCGAAAGAATAAGGGTCTGTTTTATTTCAGCGTAAGGAGCAAGTTACGTCTCTGAAAAAGAAGTTCCCGACGCAAGTGCTGAAACGCTGTAGCGTGTTCCTGTTAGGAAACTTTACATTTTCAAGACGACCGTTCTTCATCGCTATGAAATATGGTACTGTTTGTACGCTCGATAAGACTCGTGGTGCCGCATGGCTTCAACAGAACAAAGAAGGCCGGCTACAAGGTGAAGATCGTATCGTAAAGAGCTGGATCATCTCTCACGTCTCCTTTGAAATAGCACCAGCTTCGGAACATTCTCGAGAAGAAAGTCCATATACTATCTTGAAAGGCGTTCTTTAAAATTGCTGGTTCAAAAGTAAATACGGCACAGACGTTCGCATAGTCGGTCGCGCGAATAACATGTACCAGATGCGAATGTGTAAAGTGTAAAAAAGTGGAGAGCTGCGCTAATGTTCTTCAAGATGAAACAGAGGAAAGGATAAACTGTAAAAACAATATGTAAAAGGAACGTAAAACGACTGTCTGCTATAAACACACGTATGTACACTGCAGTGAAGTGTCGATAAAAAGTTCGCAGAGGCTCTCTTATCACGTCTTTTGCAGATGTACACACACTTAAGAATCTTCATTCATAATGTGAGGAAAGAAAAATTGCCGTGGCCGTGTGATGGTGGTCATCCTCTTTCCATTCAATTTCAATTTTTATGTGTGCACACAGTAGACGCGTTTGAAAATTACCTAGTGTATTTTTTTTCCTGACACCTATAGGACTTGCCTCCTCAGTTTCATCCTGAGCCAGCGGCCGCCGCCAGAGGCGCAGCTGCGCATGAGTAAGAGTGCGAGTGCTGCCATAGTTGTGATCGTGGGGCACAGCATCGGTGTTCTAGCGTTTTGCACTTTCGTGATCGTCGCTTTTCTTCCACGCAGCTACATAAAGTGCACAACATACGCAAATGAGTGCCGGAGTGCTTCGTTAGTCTTCGAAAGAGCGCCCGGGTGAACAGAGTAGCCCCGGAACACGTCCAGATTGCAGTGGTTTCAGCCTCAAAAAACACAAAATTTTTGGATTTCAAAACTGCATATTCGTCATATGATTATGAGTTGTGGTGAACTGCGAGAACTGAGAGTTATTGTAGAGGCTTTATAAGATTATATTTTTCCGCATTTTTCTGAAATAAATGCTGAGTACTCGCAATATTGACCCTAGCGGTGAAACTTGTAAAAGAGGCGAACATCTGAGCTATTGCTCGCTCTCAAGAAATAGCCTATCTTGATTGCGCAGAATGCCAAGTAATCGCCCTGCACAGCATTGAAATTTTCGGTTAAACTTTAGGAACTATTTTACCGCAAGGTCGGTTAATCAATAATGGTAGGCCGCTTCAGTATGATGACTTCGTAAGATGACGAAGAAAATGTAACTGAGGTCCTTCGCCAGCTATAAGTTTTTTGCCGATGCAATGTCAGCTCTGAAGAAGATTTAGGCTATTGACATAAAAAGTGTAGGCAGTGCAGACGCTCGAGGCATGAATGAGTATTGCGCACGTACGTTTCACGTCAGTTCGAAATATTAATCACCAATGCCTAGCAGTGACAGGGCCCACTCGCATTTGTCACGCTGCTCCTTGTAGCTCGGTGTGGCGCGTTGGAGTACTGGTTGTGTTGCTTGGCTGCTGACCCGAAAGACATGGGTTTGATTCTTGCTATGACAGTCGCATTTCGATGGAGGCAAAATGCCAGAGGCACATGTGCAGTAGGATCTCAGTGTACGATTTTAAAGAACACGCAATGGTCCATATTTGAAGTCCTTTTCAACGGCGTCTCGCGTAGTAATATCGACTTTTCAGACGTGAGACGCTAGACATTATTTTTTTTCGAGGGTTTAACGTCAGCTTTCATGCGCTTGCTTCGAATATAATCGATCCCAAGGTACGCGGGATCTTCCGAATAATTTAGGGATCGTATGTTAGGCTTGTGTGCTCCAAGTGAACAGCGTATAAAGGAGATTTAATGATCGGAAAGGTTGTTGCTATAGTAAGGCGATGCACCAGCCGCAGTTCACGAGCTCGAGCCTCTGCTGCACGCTTCGATGCTGCTGCCTCTGCGCTGGAGTACTTCCTCTTCTTTACAATGGCCCCGCGAAAAAAAAGGAGCGATCCTGGCGACTTAGTCCTGTGCAGGCCGCGTAGAACCATGGTATTGTTTGAGTCTCTGGACGTGCACAACCTCGCGGTTGCGATGTCGCAAGTCTGACGGTGGCGTAAGAGGCTCCATGAGGTAATTCACTGCAGAAGTCTGTTCGAGAATACGATATGACCCATCGTACTTTGGCAGGAGTTAGGA